>JADWOT020000005.1:1570727-1951214 GCA_036345935.2 Taenia hydatigena
TCTCCCACCCCTTCCCTTCACCTTATTCCTGCCTCTCATGAACACCTCGGGCGTCATGATTTCCCCTTGCATCAGAAGTGAAATTCCTTCCCATAACCGCACATGTAGATGGACACTCATCTCCTTGGTTTTGCTTGCAAATTGCATGTCATTCACCGCTCGTAGCAACTTCTACCCAACAGACGAGCCTCAGATGTTCCTTTCCACGCCTTCGTGCCTCTGTGCTCGCATTCCAATACTACTCATCACTCCGTCCCGATCATTTCCTCTTGCATGATCATCCATCGGTATGCGAAACCGCATTTATGCCTAGAAGGGAACGCTATCTACATTGTTCTTCTACACCTTCCTGCATGTCATACACATGACCTGCCTAGCCTCTCAAAATCCATGCCTCCCCATCCACACTTGCACAGTCTCCTCACAAAGACATTGACACCAATCCCGTCAATGACCAACATTCGGAACAGCCTCGATGGTGGTGGCAGATCTTTCCTCGAAGGCGATCTTTGCTCAACTGACTTCTGCATAAGTCAACAGCAAAGAACCCAACCACGGTTAGACTCGACCAAACTGCAACACTTGCTACTCATCCTAATCCTCGGCACTATCCAAATTTCCGCCTTCAAGTTCATCCTCAACGCCCCTCCCTCACCTCAATTCCTCCTTACAGTTGGTCGTATTCACAATTTTCGCCTCCATTCCATTCCTGATCTTACGCAACAGGTAGAGGTCACAGAAAGGAGGCGCTCGAGTCATGCCCTCATGATCCCCTTTCCATGTGCCGTCGCAAACATTAACTCGACTGGTGGCCTTACCAACACACTGACTCCACAGACTGCATACTTGAAGCATGCCAACTAGGAGTTCATATTCATTCCACCTATTGCCCTCAGGGCGTTCGGCCGTGAACTCAACCAGCGCGTTAACTTTTAGGAACGAAAGCATCACATAATTGATGGATTGAACTCAATGGTTCTATCCGAATAAAAATGCAAACAAATGCATCATATCGGTGATAAATAACAACTTCTAAGTCATCCATCAAAAACCGGAAATTCAAAACCATCTACATGAAACGGCGAGTTGATTTCGCCATCTATACACCTCCATTAGCATATAAGAACGATGAGACCCGAAAAACTTCACCTAATTACCCGACACTGCTATTTGAGTGCAGTCATAATTATTCACATTTCCAACCGACTTGATAAACGGATGAGAAAACTGCCTCGTGTTTTATTCAACGTTCGATGTTACGAAAGGGATAGTAAGACAACGTATTCCTCAACGATTGGCACAATCATCAAAGCAAACTATTCTTAGCACTGAGCGCAAACAAGTAGGAAAATGGATCCCAGACATCAAATCCGATTAGTTCATTTAAAACCTACAACAGGTACGCACTGCGTAACATAATCATTGCAACAAGCAAAGAATTCCAGCTCTCAACTTCTTCCTTTTCAGCATGAGAACTAACTAATTAAAGTTCAAAGATTCACCAACCCAGCTCAATATTCAGAAAAGGAAAGCATTTACTTTTCTTGACAATCTACTCCAGCACTTGTCATCGAATCCATAGAAGGTATCAATCTTAATTCTCAAAGGACCCTACCTAAAACTATCAGGCGTTTCAGAATCAACAATTCAGGTTTTCGAGTAGTTTACTGACCCTTACAAAAAAAGTATGTAGTCGTTACGGTCTTTATTAGAAAAAACAATTAGAAAATGTAGAAACTGTCCCACTGATCATTCGAAGTGTCACAAATAAAAGACAAAAATAAGAGGTCGTTTACAACATCTGGAAAAGCAAACGCTAGGGAAGAACTAATACGTTCTGCATCAAATATTAAAACTGGCATGTCTGATGACAGCATTTTAACTAACATCTTAGAGGAGGAATGGCTATACATCCCATTGAGAAGTCTGCGATGTTTGAGATGTGCACTAAGCACTTACAACCGTTTGTACCCTTCTCATCACAAAAAGCCGCAGGCAAGACAAAAGGAAAACATCCGAGTAAATCATTAAATGATACCACTTGTCACGAACCAAATAATGAACTCACATCACACTAATGACAAAATAGGCTACATCCGCAAACGACCTTCAAAAGGTTTAAATGACGAAATCCAAACGCAAAATGGATGCGCCTTTAAATGCCAAACAAGAGTTGGCGAATCCATCCAAGACAGTCCCATGTTTAAATTAGCATTTTGTACAATCCATCTGTTAAAAGACATTTATGATGTTGTATTGCTGCACTAAAATGCCACATTGAGTAAATCCCTGTTTCTACCAAGATTTTTTGTGAAATTGCTGCCTACATTTTGCACGATGTTGCAGGTTTTTCCAAAAGCGCAAAAAAATATTGCATAAGGAACTAAAGTTGCTCTTAAACTGATCGACCTCTACGTATCCCCGACTAGGATCTGCGAAAAAGAGAAAGTCCATAGTGTAGAGATCTCCACCCCCCCCCCCATCTAACCGCCTTTGTTATTAGAAGTTTGAACACGCTTTGCAATACTTATATTCTTTAAATGTGCTTTGTAAGCGAGAGGCGGGAAAACAATTTGAACCTCGTGACAGAACGGCGTGGAGACTCGCAAGAGCGTGACTCTTCCCCGACCTGAATCCCGCATTTTGCCTCGCTGTATAATTTTCTTCCTCTACAATAAAGATGTCGAAACATGCTGCGACTTCTATTACCAAGGGCGACCAGAAGAGAGGGGATGAACCCTCTACACACTTCGACATCTTTATTGCGGGTAAGAGAGAGGGTACTGAGGGATCTTGTGGGAGAGTCCAGAACGAGGATAAGTCGAACTCCCGGGAGTCACCACGCCGCCCCCCAACCAGGTTCAAATTGTCAACCCACCTCTGGCCTACAAAGCACATTTAAAGAACATAAGTATTACACAACCCCTTCGTCTCTTGTGCGCCGTCCCCGGTGCCACTCCCATTGGCTCGCCTTAATTATACCGCCGGGTGGTTTCATTTCTTCTACGATTATGTAGGTTTCGCCCTCGTAACCAACCAGCGGCGCACCTTCGTAAGGTCGGATCTTATTGTGATGGATGGTTATTGGCCGGGCAAGAAGTTCTGCATTCCGGGCGAGGTAGTTCATGAGAGAGAGAACTTTTACTACGTGGAAGGGGCCTTTACTTCAAGAGGGGTAAAATTTGCGATGGGTCCCAGGCGGGAAAGCAGTTGATATATTTGGACGAGATCTCTTTCGGTGAGACGACTGTGCTTGTCGTAGTGTTTTTTTGTCTGGTATGAGACCTTTGCAGGTGTCGACGGGCGAGATTAAACGTCTTTCTTATCCCTTCTTTGAGACGTAGGACGTACTCCGGGACGTTGTCGGTAGCCACTTCTTTACTCGGTAGGAATACATCGGAGAGGGCTCTTATTTCGCAGCCTGTGAGCATCTTGAACGAAGAGACACCGGTTGATGTATGGACTGTAGCCCTATAGGCGAGAAGAGCGCGTCCAAGGTTTAAATCCCAATCTTCCAGTTGCGCCTCCTTCGTGAAAGCCTTTAGTAGTCCTATCAGGTTCTGGTTGGTTCTTTCTACTTTTCTGTTGCCCTTAGGGTGTCCAGATGTCGTGCGCGTCTTAGCAATTCCAAGAGACCTGCATAGTGCGGCGAAGAGTCGACTTTCGTAATTAGGGCCTTGGTCACTATGGACTGACTTAAGCACTCCGTCTTGACAGATCCAACGATTGAAAAAGGTTGACGCGTCTGTCCCGGCGTCTTGCGACCTCTCGGATTCTGCCTATACCCACTCGTTCGCCCAAAAATCCTGTAGGCATAGGCTGCAGGGGTGCAACTGCTGTGGAATGAGGGTTCTTAAAACTGCTGCAAGTAATGCAGGTTCGGCAGAAGTCATGCACGTCTGGGGAAAGAAAGAGCCACCAGTATCGCTTCATCGAGGCCTCCACCATCTTTTTCGCGCCTACATGGTCCAATTGTTCGTGCAACTCTTGAAGGACTGTTTGCATCAGGGAACCTAGAACAACCAGACGCTTGGTAGACGTGACGTCTTCTTGGAACTACAAGGCCTCATCTCCCAGGGAGGGTTTGAACCATTGTTACCATTTCTGTCTGGCTGCCTGCCTTGCTGGACGATTTCATCTCATCCGCAGTGGGCTTGCACGGGGATGCCAGAAACCTACCGCATACAAGGGGCGTGTCGGGATCCGCACTCTGTGTGTTTCTCCACTGATGTTTAGTTGTCCCGCTTAAAAATGGGGTTCCCACTACACCGCTATACCTATCGACTGAGAGGGGTCTGCGGGATAATGCATCCGCGTTGCTATGAGAGTTTCCTTTTCTGTACTGCACAGTGAAGTCATATTGTTGCACTTCCTCGTAACAGCGTGCAACCGAACGGTCGATCTCCTCCATTGTTTCCAACCCGGTCAGCGCCTGATGGTATGTTCTCACTATGACCTGTCTCGCTATCAGGCAGTGCTTGAAGTGTCGCACCATTGCGCAGATGGCGAAAAGTCCACGTTCTGTTGCACTCTTCTGTCTCATTTTTGTTTAGTCTGGCGCTAGCATAGGCGTGACGTAGTCCCCACCTTCTTTATTTCTTTGTGAAAGTACACTGCCCACGGCCACGTCAATGGCTTCCATGCCAAGTACAAAGGGTGGTGCGTCGGTCTCGAAGTTTGGTAAAGCCAGAATCGGAGCAGAGCAGAGCAGAGCGTTCGCTCTAGTTCTTTGGGGGCTTCATCATGCTAGTTCTCCCACTTGAAATTCTTTTTCGCCTGCTTCTCGGTCACCTTGTGCAGGGGACTAGAGATCTTGGCAAAGCCTTTAACGAAGCGCCTATAGTAGTTTGCCAAACCGAGGAAACTGCGAAGTTCCGTCTGATTAGTTGGTGTCGGCCAGGTTCTCACTTGTTTTGTGCGATCTTCAGTGACTGCCATCCCGTCTGACGAGACTGTGTGCCCCAGAATGGTGACTGAACGACGGAGAAAATGACGTTTCTTTGGATTCAAGGTCAAACCTGCATCTTGCAGACGGTCCAGGACTACTTTGAGATTGGCGTTATTCTCGCAAATGTCTCTACCGAAAACGAGGACGTCATCGAGTTAGATTATGCAATGTTTCGGAAAAAGCCCAATCAGTACTGTCTGCATCAGGCGCTGGAAAGTGGCTGCAGCGTTACAGAGTCCAAATGGCATTGTCTGGAATTCACAAAGCTCGTTGGGGACAATGAAAGCCGTCTTCTTTCTATCTTTTTCGACCATTTCTACTTGCCAGTATCCGGATTTTAAACCTAGTGTCAATAACCACCTTCATCCATGCAGAGCATCCAACGAGTCGTTGACATTAGGTAAGGGAAAGGCGTCCTCCTTAGATACAGCATTTAGCCTTCTGTAATCGATACACAGCAGCAGGCTACCATCTCTTCTCTTTGCCAGTGCAATTGGGGAGGCCCATGGTGACTTGGATGGTTTTATAACTTCATCCTTGATCATCTCTTCCTCCAGACGGTTCACTTCGTCCAGCAGGGGCGACGGCATACGTCTGAGTGTTTGCCAAATGGGCCTATCCTCGCCCGTTTCAATAGTATGTTTGACGATATTTGTTCTTCCGAGTTTCGCTCCCTTCCATGAGAACATGTTCGGATACCTGCTAAGCCATGAGCGCAGCTCCTTTCTCTCGCTATCGGTGATCTGTGTCAACTGGGAGCAAAGCTAATCCAAGTTGCTAATGGAGATGTCTGTAGTATCGAAAAGGGCACTACAGATTTCGCGTGAGCCCTTTTCGGAGGAGGTTTGACGGTAATCGTTCCCTTTTAACGATGGGACGCAAATTTGTCTTCTGCAAAATTCAGGACCGCCTTGGTGTTACGAAGGAAGTCAATGCCAAGTATCGCATCCCAAACTAACTTGAAGCACGCTTTACATTGCACTGTCCAGGTTTTCTTCCTAGCGAGACTTTTGACGACGTCTCCCCTTTTACCTTCATCTTTCTCCCTTCTGCTGAGAGAGGTTTTGCAGAGGGAGGACCAGCACGAAACTTAATGCGGAGATCTGGGAAAGCTTGGGGATTCACTAACGACCTGGCCGCGCCTGAGTCAAGGAGGAAACTGAAGGGACGTCCCTCTAACTTGCCATAGACTCGCATAAACGCGAGGGAACCGTATAAGGGTAGGCAGCATAAGGAGTAGTGCGACTCACCTGCTTTTGAGATACGACGCCACGGAGTCCAAAGTGCACGTGTGAGATTCGGTCGGCGGTTGGCCATATGGAACGGCGATGTCAGGAGGAGTTCCTGACGCCTCCTAGTCGCTGCCTCGACCAACTGGCTGAGATCGTTGGTCTTCACAGCGTGGAGCTTTGCTGCGATGTTCGGTGGTCAGATTCCGGCTTTAAATTAAACGGCCACCCAACTTTTCAACTCGTTAGATGGGCAGCCTCTGATGGCCCGTTTGGCGAGGATTTGCAGGACCCCAACGTACTCCTCATCGTTTTCGCCTGGCTTTTGACAGCTGCGAAAAAACTCCCTAGCCGGCGACTCCTCTCGCTGGTCGATCACGAGTTGAGCCAGTATCGCACAGCACTGGCCAAGGTCAGAGTCAGGTAAGACTCCGTCATCAATTGCTGCTGAGAAAAGTTTTATACAGAAGAGCGTGGAAGATCAGCAGATGTTGAACCTCACGATCTTCATCCAATCCACAAAACTCATTCTTGTTTTGAAATGGGGAAGTTCCGCCAACGCTGCCACCCATGTAGAGAGTTCCGCCTCACCCTCTTACCACCTTTGTTCTTAGAAGTCTGAAGACGCTTCGACATCCTTATTACAGGTAAGAGAAAGAGTACAAAGGGATCTTGTAGGAGAGTTCAAAACGAGGAACAGTTGCGCTCCTGGAAACCACCACGCAGCTCCGCAACCAAATTCCAATTGTCCTTTCGCTTCTAGCCTACTAAGCACATTTAAAAACACAAGCACTACACATGATAAATCTTTTGACATATTAGTTAATAATTTTACATTTAGCGACACAGTTCATGCTTTGAAAAACTTGTACTTAACCGCCAATTTTTATTTCGCAATTTATGGACGGATATTGGTAAAATTATATAAACAGCCTATAATCCTTTCATATCAAGGTGTAGTAAATTTTATTAGACTTGTTGAAAATTATTATCGGTCGCCCGCTTTTGTGTATGGTAATTAAAACTTTGACTATTTCTTCCCATAATTACAATTAGAAAAATACGCTCATAAGGTGGTTGCATCGGGAACTATTTTCACATCCTTGCATTCTAGGCAAAGTTAATAAGTAATATGATAAATCTTCCTGCAGCTGAAGTTACTTTTGGATTTTCTACTTCTTCTCTATCGGTCAATTTGCTGCCAAGGCGCCATGTTAATGTGGATTTGCTATGCGACATGTTACCGCGTATGCTATTTGTTTAGGCTCCATTTGCCCCAGGGTTGACACCTCAGGAGGCAAAGACCGATAGAAGTAGATTTATTTTCCACGATGAAGGTAATAATGACCCGAATTTTCACTTGAGGAGGTACTTTTAACCGAGGATACCACGTTATTCTTGCGGCCTGTGTCACTTATGGCTTCCTCATTGTCTTCATAACTGTCGTCTGCATTGTCGCAATGTCTATCTCGTCACAAATCCAGGAAGGCTAAGGTCAAGTGGACAGGCTACACCCAATTTCAGCCGTAGATTTTCGGTTAAGTGGGTCCAGGAATTCACCTATGAAGAATCTGATGGCAGTGACACTGAAGTCACTTTGAAGGAAAGCAAAGAGGAGACGGGAGGAAAGTTCTGAAGAGGTTTTTAATTTCATATTACTTTGGGTAAAATTTTCCCTCCCCAACTTTCAATCCATATTACTTTGAGCATTAATATTCTCCTCGTCCCCTCTTCGTCGGCTATTGCACCAAAAGCAGACTTAAGTGTCTGCCCTTATTGCGACGCAATTGGCTAAATAAATCGTTAGCGCGCGTTGGCCAAGTTGTGCTCCCCTCACTTAAAGCACATTCAACGAGTTACTTACGGAGTTCAATCAAAGTACAATATCTTCTTTCTGCCTGCTTCGTTTCTTGCGAATATTTAGATGTTGCGCATGTCTTTGGGAAAAGTTTGTCTAGCTTAGCTTAGAAAAAATGTGGTTTTCAAAAATGGGGCCTTGATTGCTGTGCTGACAGATCGACTGATTGTGAAAATTTCAAGCGGACATTACAGCGTTTTCGCCCACCATGGCCTCTATCTCAGCTACTTTTGTCAAGCAGTACACCACAATCGAAATATATAGGTTCCCTATTTTGCTGTGTGATAAAGGGCCTATGATGTTTATGCTTAATAAGTTTTCTGGAAATTCTATAAGTATGGATTGCAATGGTGAGATCGATGTGGGGAGAGGCATTTCAAACCTGCTGCAAGTGATACAGCTCCAGCAGAAATTTAATTAAGGCGGGGTAAGCAAAGTCCACCATTGTCTTTTGCTCATAACATCTAGTATCTTCTTTTCGTCCGCGTGGCGCATTTGCACGTGTAACTACTACAGAGGTGCTTAAATTAACAGGCCTAGAACCGCAATACGCTTAAGAGACCCGACGTCTTTTTGCATTGTAAAAGCTCGCCTTCTGAAGAGAATGTCAGCAAATCTTGCCGTGTCTGGCTGGCAGCCAAAGTGGACGAGGTTATCACTTCGGCCGTGGATTTGTAAGAGGGTGTCAGGAAATTCTCATATGCCAGTGCTGTATCAAATCCGTATTCTGCGTGAGCATCCAATGACGTACAGTAGGTCCGCCCAAAAAATATGGGATGCACTACAACGCTGTTCATTTTTGCAACGACTAGTTCCGTGGACAGATCATTCGCATCCCTTTTTGCAGTGAGCAGTGATGTCATATTGGGCAGTCTATCCCCATCGCTTTTCACTTGGTAATTGCTGACGCAATTGCCGTGACGAAAAGTAGAGAGAGTATGCGAGTGATGCCTCCTTTGAAACTACATCGCCACCGGTCCAATGCAACTCTACCAGACCGATGTGGGCTGAAACATATTCGTAT
Source organism: Taenia hydatigena (assembly GCA_036345935.2). Classification (NCBI taxonomy): domain Eukaryota; kingdom Metazoa; phylum Platyhelminthes; class Cestoda; order Cyclophyllidea; family Taeniidae; genus Taenia; species Taenia hydatigena. Next base: position 1,579,787 of record JADWOT020000005.1, read on the forward strand.
GTGTAACACGAGGGAAATAGGGGGTAGAGGACAGTATACTAGCATCATGCACTTCTTACACCTTCTTCCAATCCCGGCAAATATTAGGTCTTTTAGGCACCGGCATGTCAAAAACATTGATTGTGCAGCCTCATCACTCATTGAGTCATGCTATGCCAATCTTCTTCTTCAAATTACACTTCTTCAAATTACAATGCGGTTTACAGGGCGCAGGAGGGCGAAAGCACTCTTAAGACATCCAATGACAACCAATCCCGGCAACGGTGCACATTCCGCAATGTTTCCTCGGTGCTGTATGCGATCAGCTAGAGGCATCACAGACGTAAGCCCTTACACGTGCAGCGCTTTTTTGCAATAATAAGCAATACACGCAACCTATTCACTTCCTGCTATTTTTGCCACAATCTTGGAGGCATAGCTTCCTCAAATGGCTCCTATTCCATCAGGCAAAATGATCATCTTTAAAACCGTAAAATGATTAGTCCTTTTCCAAGGGCTCACTCTGTGTGTGTCCATAGCACCGGATTATAGCCTGCAAAAGTGAGTCCACACGTGACCAAATTAAGTGATTGTTTAGATCCGTATTGTTAACTTCATAACGAAATTCCAAAAATATTGATTTACGGGAAAAAACTATTTGCTTATCATGAAAGCGCAAACAATTCGGTGGAGCATGTGAGTTAATGCTAGCAGTGGAGAAGCTTGAAGCACGCTAAAGAAGGAAAGAAGGATATACGTACAACTCTGTTGAGAGCTCCGTTCTGTGTGAGCACAGGGCACGAGCCATCACTTAGCCTGTCCCCTAGTATTATACTGCTCAAATTAAGGGACTTATAAATGTAAAAGAATTACCAAAAATTGTACACATTAGATACTTCCAAAATGTTTGTTGACTCACGAATTCCATATTTGAACAAACAAGGCTGTTAAAGTGGCTGCCATTATGAAAGCAGACATGCTCGTACATTGAATTTAGATTTTTGGCTACACAGCACTTGTCCAATGGCTTAAACGGTATAAAATTTTTGACCAACCTGCTCCATTTTCGCACGAAGTGTGCAGACAGAGACAATTGTTCAAGGTAGATAGGTACCCAACCAAAGACCGCCTTTGACACCTAGTCTCAAGCAGCAGTGATGCAATGGCTTTGGCCTATATGTACGACTCGCTGCATCCAAAACATAGTAGACATGCAATTCACCCACCACTTGCTTCGTGTCAACTCGGAGGTCAACGAGCATAGGCAACGCCGAACTCGCACTTAATTCGACTCCTCTAAGCAAATGCTCAATTGCAACCACTGTTTCCCGTTGAAACCCTTACTTCTTTCCATAAGACGAAGATCGTCTAACAAAAGTTGCCAATCACCCAGTGAACAAATAGGGTCTCTCAGTTTGTACATGCTTATGGAAGAAGGCAAAGGATATCATTCGCAATGCCTCCAGCACCAACAGTGCCACTCATTCGTGAGCGATCATTTAGACATCAAAAAACGAAAAGTGTCTTTATCACAATTTAGCTGGTTGCGCAGTTAGCCACTCAGTCGGCCATCTATCCAACCAACAATCCAACGGATTGTCACTAAGCAATTAATCGTGATTCATTACGTCCCCTGTAGACTTCAATGCTATTAAGGTGTAATGCAAGAAAAGTTGTTGGCCACTCACCCGCAAATATCACTAATGAGTGAACGACTGTGAACCCTTGGTAAGTTTACCGAATCCTGTGCCTGCGTAAATCGTCAAAACTGCTTCAAAGATTGCTTTACTTGAACTCCGCATTGCTGTGCCAACTTTGAGTGCGCGATGTGGTTTTCTCTTGTCTGCTTAATCCACATTACACATAACAAGCGGATTAGCTGATGGCATCACAGAGGTGAAGCTCTTCTATAGCTAGAAATGCAACTGAAACCAAATGTCCTTCAAGGCTTAGCGCCTGTTTTCGTTAATTGAGTGACATTGCCATTAGAAACAAACGAAAATGCACTACAAAGTTCAACAGTTTTGGCGGTGACAGGACGTGAATGCACCGCTCAAAATGCAAAACTTTAAGTTCCCTTCTTTCCCGATTCATTGCATTTTCTTAATCACAAGTAAGCATTTTTGTGGCCAAATAAGGTTAGTTCCCGTGCTCTTAATTGATGGAAGCCGCAATTCGTTGCGCCTATGCGGACAGAATAGGAAACTTTACACTGCCAGCATTTATTGCTTTTTCTTGATTTTGGTTGGTTGGTTTTTATGTCAGCCGGGCAGACAAGTTTAGGCCCAGTCACAGTTATTTGCCATTTACGATGTCTTAAATGCAGCTGTAGCTGTGATCGAGATGATATCATCCTGAAGCTTTAATGCAGCCATGCATGGATAGACCTTGGAAAATTTAGGCTTTCAGTTGTGAAAAACGCCTTGATTGGCAAAAGACAGAATGGCGAACTTACGTTGCAGGTTATAGTGAATTTTAAGCTCAAATCCCGAGTGTTCTGCTTGACATTCTGAAGCCGAGAAACCGCCTGTAATGAGGGGTCGAGGAGAGTTTGTAATGAGGTGGATGCGATGAAGTAGAACTTAGCATGAGTTAATAATTGCAACATAGCGTCACTATTCTGACCTCATTATTCAAGGGTAGTCTAGTCTGAATCACTCTTTGCCAGGTTTTGATTAATCTGCTGTTATTCGACAGTCTGGTTGGCCAATCAGTCATTGGGTAGTAATCCGACTCGTTAGTTGGCGTACCACTCATCAACCCTATGCCTGCAAGTAGGTTAGGGTGGACAGCCAAAAGCAAGACACTGGTTTCCTTCCGTACTGTCACAAAGGGCACTCCTATCCTGTGATAATGTATGGGTCGCTGTAAATGCCACCCTGATTGGAACACTCATTCCTTTCCTCTCCATTACAATGGCATGACGCAGCGCCCAAAGCCTTGAAGTGGCATAGCTTACAATGGCCTTGCATGAAAAGACCTAGTATAGCAAATTTTAGCTCAGCTTTGTTAAGCCTGATACGTGATGGTGGTCCAGACAGCAGCTACCTCTTCAACCATCAGTGAGCCAGTGCTCTCTACTTCACCCTCTCTTTTTTCTATGCCTGTCCTGCCTTTGTCCTTTACCAAGGCCCTTGTAGGACCAGTCAAACAATTCCAGCCAGCTCTCAGGCACAGTCTGGGCTGCATCGATGCTCACCTTGCAACGTTCGCAAGACAAGAATCAAACAATCTTTTCGTCGTAAGCATAACTCCCTTCACATTGTATCTCATCGCCTTGCCTACTCCACCATCTGTTTCACCTCCCTGCTTAATGCGTCAAGAGTTGGCAAATATACCCACCTATTCACCATTATAACACATAGACTACACAGCAGTATTTTTGCTATCCCCTTCTTGTCATCAAGCATCTTTTGGTCTCTAGCAGACCACATCCATCACTAATTAGCCCATCAGCAATATCGCGCTCCAAAAGCACACCACACCACACGGCGTAAACAACACTGGACGAGCAGTCAAACAAAGTCGTTTAAGGATCGGCAAATAATAAGGAAGTTGATCAACCATCCAGATTACACGAGTACACTGTTAAGAAGTTTTCTACCCTATAAAATCTCTTCAATGCAGGCCTTGGAACATATTTTTCTGTTTCATTATCTTTTGGTCCTGTTTTCTTTGATCGGAAATTCTGGATGAAATCATTGCATCGTCAATATTTTTTATCATTTAATGCGACTTTGTAATTTTGCGGCCAACTGGTGCTCATGAAAGAGGACGCCACGAAGTGGTTGGCCTAGGCTGGTAAGATAGAGGGTACCGTTAGCTAAGTGAGCACTCGACTCAAGCCTCAGTCTCCTGTAGTATCTCCATTAGTGGTGAATCGTCAGCCTTCTCCGAAAAGAAATACTGATTATTGCGTTGTTTCTTTGTCTTACTAAATCAAGGCCAAGTCAGAACATTTTCACTTTGATCTGCCATGCCCTGACTTCGCATTGAGAGAGAAAGCTTGTCTATTTTGTGCCTTTAGCACTCTGTTAAAATGTGTCTGTTGTCATTAGCTTCAGCATCTCGGGTCCAGGGGTGTTGTGCTTATGATGAGTTTCAAATGCAACTCTTGCCTGACTCTGTTGTCTTTATCGTGCCACAACCAAATTCGTTGCATTAATTAATTTTAATGGGTTTCGCACGATGAAAGAGGTTTTGAGTAATCACTCATTCATTTACCATGCCATAGAGACCCGGAAGAAATGATGCTGACTAGATATTGCTAAAATTATGACAAAACTACTAGCTTAAATGAAACTGACAAATTCCCGTTAAATACAATACTTTAAACTGTTCAGAATTGAACGGATTTGACACAGCTTTTATTAACTCAGCCATCTGTACATTTATCCTTCATCCATTTGTTCTTTTTCCACACCGCATCTATCTGATGCTGCTGGTTTTAAACATCCCGCCTTAAAACGCATTAATTCGTTCGACTGGATTTTTATTTGACAAACTGTACCTAAAATGGTCATTTGGGACCCAATCCTACCATCTCACTGCCTCGCATTGCCCTCCTCACGTCCTCTGAGAGAATCTGGTCTTGGTGTTTTATGCCTCCTTACCCGGCCCTGAAAATTGCCGTATCGTCAGCCTACGGTAAACTGACACCCTCTACCTCCATACTTGCCTTTGCCTTCCATCAAGGTCCTTGTAAGACCAGTCAAGCACTGGCAACTCGTAGGCACAACCTGAGCTGCATCGATACAGACCATACAAATTAGTGCAATCTCAGCAGTCGTAGCGCCACTCCTCCCCGCCACACTTCGCCACGCCATCGTTTCTACACCCTTGACAGGTACCTATCCATCCCCCATCGCAACACGTCGCCCACACATAACCGTCTGCACCATCCCCTTATTACCATCGAATCTCTTCCCATAATTGGTAGCTCATATCCGCAAATAAGCAGTCCACCAGTAGTGCCGCTCGCTAAAATTATGCTTACTCTATCTAACCTGCCAAAGTGTGCCTTCATAAGTGCTACAAGGTTGGGATTGATTAGTAGCAGCCAGCACAACCTTAATTTCATTTACGCGGTCCCTCACTGCCTTGCTCTCCCTACCTCCACCATCTTACACATTCTGTTGCTCCAATCGTGGAGACGCGGTAGAGGCACCAGCGCGTACATCACTGCAACACATGCCTACAAAATACCACCTTCACCTTTCATTTTATTACTAACGACCCTCTCCCATTGTCTAGGAGCCCATGTGATCTGCTAACCAACCCATCAGTAGTATTACTCTTCAATATTGCGCATTCACTGCAGTGCTTTCGCTAGCGCCACTCGACGCCACGACGTTGAAACTATACCAGGTGAGCGATCAAGCAGTCCCTTGTCATGAATCAGTAAAGGATGAAAAAGTCAATCGACCATCCATGCCACACGACTACACTCCTAGTGATTTTTAAATCTGGCAGCCCTTCAGTTCCAAACTTTCTGTGCGTAGACTTTCAGGTCCATCACCCTGGAATTTGTTTGAAATGGTTTGTGAGAAAACGAGGCACGCCCAGGTATTTGCAAACCCCTTCATCGGGATCATATTCATACTTCAGCTCACCCAGACAGAACCCGATGCAAAGAAACCTCATCCTTCGGCCAAGTCTGGGCCAAAGTTACATTTGAAGGCATTGTATAGGTATGAGAAGGGCGGAGATAAGCGGTACAAGTGATGCTAGCATTATTCTATAGCACGTATTGCAGGCGTTTAAACGTAAAACATTCAAGATAATGCTAAAATATAAAGAATCTCAGCACAAGGTGCCCATCGTGGATCGGACAACGCCCCCAACCCCTACTAGCCCTCACTCGAGGAGTTCGCTCACATAAATCAACCATTGCAGGCGGTCACTTGGACTAGAAACGACCATGACACAGAAAACGAATACAATAAGTTTAATTCTATGAACAGCAGGGCTTGCTATTAGCAGCTCAAACAGGTTTATGTATACTCACCTCTTTATTAGGCGAACTTTTACCCCACATAAACCAATGCGTACATATTTCAACAATGGGAGGAAATTAAAGCCTACCAAGGTTGATCCTTCAGATGTCCATTTTGCACTGATCATTACCAATTTCATGTGGAAAAATAACCAGAGACCCTCAAGCTTCCCAACACCCACCCGACAGTTCCGTCTCCTTCCCGCCGACTACAAAGAAACCAAGACTGAGGCAAACAAATTCTAACCTGAAAAGTCGCAGACAAATCACACAAGCACGTCTATATGCAAGCCAAGAGGGGAAAGAGGGCACTCCACCGGGCCTTGTCGTCAAAGGCACGGCAGTGAGACCAGCAAGACCTGCAGCTTTGGGCGTCAAAAAGCACTGACGGGAGGTCTCCAACCCTTCCTAGCAGCTCTGTGTAATTTCGTACGAATTAAACCTCAGGGTGACTGTGGTGGTGTCCGTAGCAGAGCATCTCTTATAAACACCACTCCCACCTTCTCCGATGATTATTCTCAGCTCCAGGTTGAATGATTTTGTGTACCCAGAATACATTCAATAGGAGATTGACAAATACGTCTCAACGGTAATTGAAAAACAAAAGGAATTAACGGGACAGTTCGTCTGCTTCAACAACAAATTCCGTTCAGCGTCATCACATTCTACACAGGTTGCAAAGGTATTTGCATAACTTCGGTTCATTCCACAGAACACATACACCTACACTTTAAAGCACTGAGCACGCATAAAACACGGACTATTACGTAAGGCACCGTCGGAATTAATGTTGGCTCCGACGGTTTTCCATATTCTGAATTTAAATCGGGAACAGGTAAAAGTAGAATAAAGCACCATTACCCACCACAAAAACCATACCGAGTAAAGTGCCTCGGCGGTTTGTTGAAAAACAGCATGGAAATCCCATTCGACTGCAAGAAGACAACAACGAAAATGCGAGCCCACGACAAATGCGAAGTGATCCTGACTCAAGTCAGTTCCACCCGAATTCTCGCCCTATTGCCTGATTGTTTGTTCGTTTACAAACAAGATGACATTAGCAGAAACAACCAACAAAATCCCTTCATAGTCCTCAAAATCTAAGTATGCCACAAATAACGTGTAAATTTTAAAATACATCCCTGGAAAATGCAGAACAATGAGAAGCAAAATAGGAGTAACTTTTCAATCAAAAGTTTAACCTGAATATGCTTACTTAACGCCCCATGCATAGTGTCTGCAATACAGCTCCAACTTGGGAAGGATAAGATTTATGCTTCACTGATGATATTCATGCATGTCATGACGCAGATTACTGTACCTTACTTACCAACACGCAGTAAGCTCAATTCGGTAACAGTAGCCCCAGAATACTGACACAAACACTGCCAGCTGGTCTTGACCGCAATTGCTTAAAAGCACATGCACGCACACCAAACCCTGCCAAACACCACCCTTCTCGGTTAGGCTGGAACACTAATGCAAGTAACAACCCCTTCGCAGCAACATCTTTACTACCCCGACTTGGATTTGTTTAGGTTGCGCCTGCTGAAGTAGCGGAAGACATGACATAGTACACCAATGGAGAGGAGCATATTCAAATCTCTTTCCGCGTCCACTAAGCACGGGTCGCTGTACCAAAATGGACATTAAAGAAACTTTGGTAACGCGACATAGACAACGCAATTTTATTCGGGCCAAGAAGGGAGCAAGAGCGAATTTCTTGGAGTAACATGTACACAGAGCCCTTTGGGAAACGGAAACATCAAAACAACTCACAGACCAGCCGCCATTCTTACCTGAGAAAGCTACGGAGGACTAACGAAATTCAACTTCAAATTATTTGTTACTAGGTAATCCCTTGGACAGTTTAGTTCCTTTTGACAATCAAGGCATACCCCCTCAAAGTCCAATCGTCATTGTAACTCCCACGCCCGCCATAACGACAAAAAAAATACTAAAGCCAGTGACCTTAAAACCAACAAAACTAACAATATATTTTCGATTTAAAGGTTGTTAATGTTAAAGAAAAGGCAACAATAACGACGACTCATTTTGCCTTATAGTATTGGTGATATTTTCTCGCGTTAGGTGTTCAATGAAAGATGGCGTAAATACATTTTAATGGTTTCGTATGCATACATTGGAGAAGTGGACTTGCCTTCCACTATTTTTAATACTATTGCCGCATTCACTGATGATTTGCCCATGCACTTCGGAGCAGTCTCTTCACGCAACCTTCCACCGCACAAAGAAGTCGACGACCTTTCCTAATCATCGTTCAGATTCGGTTGTCAATTCTGCGTACACAATGCATCACGATCTCTAATTTACCTACATTTGGTGCATTTACCACTCAACCTGCTGAATATGGAACCTCAGGCAAATTCTCCCTAACCCGATCCACTTATTCAGCCTCAGGTTCAAATGACTCGCAGTGATTTGATTATGAAAATTTCTTGTTTCCAAATCGAAGTATCGTGGAGGCTCATTCACTTGCTTGAGCGCACATGGAGTGGCCAAGGTCGTTAGTGGCATGCGTCAGTCCACGGAATTCCATTCCTAGCCACCATTCCTAACATTCTACATTTCCGGATATACCTCGAGTGGCTGAATTTTGCGACTAGAGTTCGGGCCAGATTATCACCTTCAATAGTACACGTACGAGGAGCTAGACTACTGTGGAAGACATGTCTAGTCACTGGCAGTCGACCTGTGCATCACAGATCTGCTCTGCTGACAATAAACGAGAAGACGGACGACAAGTGCATTTCTCGTTAAACAGCATACAGTGCTGTGGTTTCTGGTCAATTCAACGATGGCGTACAATGCATGAATTCCAAAGGTGATGGAACGATGAATAGCAGCTCATCTGTCGGTGATGGCACTGACCGTGATGGCTCTCAATCACAACGTCGAGGCACTCATTCCTTCAAACGACTGAGTGTTGCAGAACCCGTGCTCGAAATGAACAAGTGGTACGTCTTCGAACAAAACTGTGGACAGTTTTATCGTAGTGTCAGAGCGTTTGTGCTTAACCTCGCCCCAATTGGGTCACTGAACAAATGAAGTCATCCAACCTCCTTATTCAGCATTTCTTACACGCCCATCACAAAAGCTACTGTCCAGTTAAACCACTCGGCTCCCGCTGCAGCTTTCTTTAGGTTGACTTGATTAGAATCCCTTACTCCCAAGAATCCACTTCAAGGCATTGCTGAATGCACACGAAGTTGTCTACTTTCTAAGGACCAGTGAGCGATGACACCTGAAAACCCATCGTTCAAGTGGTAGAACCTCTCTGTGACCCTGTGATGCCATCACTCCAAGTAATGATTTCAACCCACCCAACAGAACAAGGCAATTGCGCAGAGAAAGAAGCAATTGGCGTAGAGGTAAAGACTGAGACGGAGAGGGACTGCCTACTGTTTCTGAGGACAGGAATTGCTACTTCATTAGGTGTTTGCTCGTCTTTTCCTCGGAGAGAAAGCATTATTTAGAGCCTTGCTGGAGTTTTACTATGCTTCATAGAGAAAAAGATAAGGCAAGCTGTGGAATAAGCGAAAAGGACTTCGACAAGGCTTCATAAGCCTATCTAAAATGAAGCCATCCTTAGGACTTTTTAGACTAGCAAAGATGTTAGGCATTTGGGTTACATTTAGCCGCAAGTGTCATTTTAACTGCATTTAGCTGCCAATATTATAAAAAAGTAGTATCTGAGTGTTTCACGCTTCAGCATGAAAAGGTTGCACTAGAGCAGTCAAGCGTGCACAAGACAGTGGCCCGCTCCTAGATCACGTGGCTGTTGCACACGCTCCAACGCGTCAGCCGATGGTGCACGAGTCCACGTTAGCCCAGACACAGGCTCACCTAATGACCTCTACGCCTTCACATTATCCCACATTATCTAATTCTTTCAGCCTCTTCGTTTCTCCTTTGTCTTAGGCTGGATGCAGAGTTAGATGCTGACTTGTGTTATCCATTCGTCGCCTACTCACATGAGTTTGAGTTGCCATCTGCTCGTATTGGTGACTTGTGTGAGGCTACTTCAGTTTCGCTTGCCTGCAAACTCATCTAACGTGGGGAACCCAACAGGTTCCTAAAAGACTCATAAACGTGGTCACATGGGTTTATAGTGACGTTGCAATAAACTGCAGCTTCATGGAAGAACAGACTACCTACCTTCCCGCAGAAGGTCTTAGAGGCCATCGGGACGGCCTGAAAACCATGACTAGAAGCGAAAGTACAGCCTGCGGAGAGTAATGAAGGGCTGACTACTACGCAGCCTCTTTTACTCCATTAAGGCGTAGTCTCTTGGTGATGCACTATCGGCGCATGAGGTTTTCATGCCACCAAAGTGATTATGTAGGTGTGAAATTTCACCCAGCAAAGGACATGCCGCCCCATAGCATGGTAACGACAAGATGACGGTTTGTGGCTGAATGGCCATGCACCTTCGCTGAACGCTGAGTTATTTCCAACGATGACAAACCACGCCTCAATCCATCATTCAGTGATGGGTGCAACTGCCACTGCAACGCACAATCGAATGGCGTCTCCATAACTGGTGGCAGATAGTTATCCTCCTTTCCAGTCACTTCCATAACTCAGCTCATTGAAAAGTCATTGCTACCGCCGCTGTTGTGCACAAGTAACCACAATTTTGATAAAATGTTTCATTCTGCTTGTCACCATGGCTAATTGCAGGCAGTAGCTGCATTTATTAGAGGGGAAATTGGTCCATTTTGGGCGTTTAATTAAAGTCCGATCCACGATTGGAAGGCGACCCGTGCTTGTTGGTCACAGCTACAACTCGATCATCTCCTACCATGGAATCAGCTACAGGCAGTGCAACAAATTTATCCACTATGCAGCACCAAGTGCTTGTTGACGGGTGGGCCTCCAGGCATTAAATTAGCGCGTCCTAATTCGAACGAATGTCGAAGAAGCATCTGTTGAATGGATCTACCATCAACTCTCGATGCCTACGCCAAAGATTCGGCGTCCATTCCTACAATTGCTGCAGTCGAAAGATCTACGCCCACCGAATTTGGCGTTGCTAACTTATTTGCTATTACGGTTCTAGTGCTCTTGTTGACTTTCTCGTAACTGCGTGCAAATTACCCATTCGCAATATTGGCACCGCGTCCCCTAAAAGAACCTTTAGCGATATTATTGTATGGTAGGCGGTGATGAATGCAGAGCTCAAGTGAGCAGTTGACTCTGCATCCAATTTAAATTAGAAGAGGAGCTGAGAGGCTGAGTGAAGACGAGAAATAGTGCAGGTTACTGTGAAAACACGGAGGTCATCGGATGAACGTTTGTTTGTACCAACGTGGTCCCGTGCCTCTTTGGCCTAAGCCATGTGATCTCTGGGAGGACCACCGCCTTGGATACTCCTAACCGTCTCTGTGCGACTCTTTCATGTAGAAACATGCAACACCACAAGATTATTTTTGTTCATAATACAAATTTCTGAGGGCACACACAAATAAAAAATGACGAGAAATAATGAAGGCCATTGTGTTACACGGAGGCAGTCAAGCATACCCAAGGAGGTGGTCCACCCACAGATGTTCATGCGCCCATGCATTAGCCGACGGCACAAGAGTTTACGTTGGCTCTGTCGCACCCTCAACCTGCGGCCTCTTTACTTTTCCCATTGCCTTCATTAATTCTTGTCTTCTTTCATCCCCAGTATTTCTTCCTTACTTTAAGCTGGTTGCGGAGTTAACCGCTACATTTAGCTCTGCATTTAGTACCAAAACTTAGCATGCCTCATCAAAAGTCAATCTTATTCTTGAAACTCGTAGCTAAATGCGTGTTATAATTACTTCTAGCAACTAACTTTAACTCAAATGCCAAACGTTTTTGCTTGCCCAAAAAGCTTTAACTAAGCTTTAAGGATGGCCGTATTAAACCTTTATTACAATTCTCCTTTGTTTAGTCTACAACCTTCACTTTTTTTCTGCATGAAGCATGGTGAGTTGGTTGAAACACAGACATAAGGAGAACCAAATGATGCTTTCTCATCGAGGTAGGCGAACACACACCTGCTGTAGCAGTAAGTTATGTCTCTAGAACCAGTAAGCAGTCCGTTTCCACCTCGGCCGTTGCCTCCACACCAATTGCTCCCTTTCTGACGCAATCACCAAATGCCACTGAATGGGTTGAAATCATTACTTGGAGTGATGGCATCACAGGGTCACAGAGAGGTTCTACCACTTGAACGATGGGTTTTCAGGTGTCATCGCTCACTGGTCCTTAGAAAGTAGACAACTTCGTGTGCATTCAGCAATGCCTTGAAGTGGATTTTCGGAAATACTGAAGTGCAATCTAGATCATCTAAAGAAAGCTGCAGGAGAAACGAAGAGGGTGAATGGATACGATGGATAATGTAGGTTAACGTGAAGGTGTAGAGGTCATCGGGCGGGTGATGAGACTGAGCCAGCGTGGACTCGTGGGCCAGTGGCTGATGCGTTGGCGCACTGCACATCGGCCATGCGACCTGTGGGCGGACCACCTGCTTGGGCATGCTTGACTGCCTCTGTGTGATTCTTTCATGTGGAGGCATGCAGCACCAAAAAATTGATTTTGTTTTCAAAATTGGCAGCTAAGCGCATGACTTCTAACAGCTATAAATAACACCATAGTCCACAAAGTTTTCTGTCTTGAATTAATTTAATAACAGCCTTATTTAAACTGGTTTTATTAAGTCTCACTCGAAGTTTTGTTTTGCTTACATTTTGCATTAATTGTTTTCGTCGTGAAGTATAGTGGCTTCGCGATGGGACCTTGACGCAACCGTATTGGTTGGAAAATGCAAATATAAGGGAGAGCATTCAAACCTTCATTTTCGGGTTTAGAGCGAAAGATCACCTGCTGTTTTTACATGTTTTGTCCTTTAGAAACAGCAAGAAAACTGTTTTTATGACAGTTGTCATTCCATTAAGGATTGCGATTTTTGCAAAGTATAGTTCAGTGTTATCGTTTAAATGAAAATCATTGCTTGAAGTGATAGCATCAGAGAAGCACTGCACTGGGTGGCACATCCCGCTACTACACCTCATCCCGATGCTGTTCATTGGGTGTTAAGTAAAGCCTTGGCTTCGTTGGCAGCACGGGCTAATGCAGCACTCCGTGCTACTGGGGTTTCAAGCACGAGGGGGACAGTGACAAGCACAATGGGTGACTAAATTAATCCGGCATTACTTCGTAACGTGTTATTTTTACTCCATCTCATTAGGCTACTGTGTCAAGTGCAGTCTTGAGTGCCACATTAGTTACCAGACAACTGGCAGGGTAGGGTATTAACACACGTTAACTAAGCTTTGTCCCTTCCACCTAAAGCATATTTAATAAAAGTCTTAGGAGTCCAAGTGATGGCGAATTTTTTCCTTCCACCTCTTTAGCCTCAGTGGTGCCTAGACATTGTGCTTATTACTAAGATTTAATGAGTTTGGCGTAACTCAGCACGAAGGCGGCTTTACAAACTAGGACCTTCATTGCTGTGTTGACAAAACCTATCAAAATTGAGAAGTTTCAAGCAAATTTTTCAGCGTCCTGAGCCCCTCATGGGTTCTGCCTCAAGTAATTTTATCAACCAGTGCACCACAGCCAGGATATATTTGTTTTATCTCTCAGTGGTTGATAGCGGGCTCATCATGCCCATATTCACCCATTCTTTTAGGAATCCTCTGAACATAGACTGCAATGGTGTGATCGTTGTGGGATGAGGCCTTTCGAACCTGCTGCAGGTAATGTAGGTTTAGTAGAAATTTAGTATGTTTAGGGTAAGCGAAGTTCCTCATTGTCCGTTGGTCATGGCATCTAGCATCTTTCCGTCCGCGTGGCCCATTTCGCGTGTAACGCTTGCAGAGCTGTATGTATTGATAAGACTAGAATCACGAGTCGGTTGGGGGACTCAGCGCCTTCCTCATAGCATACATCTTTGTCTACTGGAGAGCGTTAATCACACTTACTATACCTAGCTGACCACCATGCTGGGCGAGGTTATCTCCTCGGCTGTGGGTTCGTAAGAGAATGCCAGTAAAGAATATGGCACCACATATTGTAGTAACGAAATGTTAACAGTTTGCAAATGTTTAGCAGCATATCAGTAATGAATGCTGCGTCTTGTTCAACCATAGGTACTAAGATTGCTTGCCTAAAAGGTTTCTAAGGCAGCCTTACTTAAGATGACTTGGGTAAGTCGTTGTTGAAATGTTGTTTGCCCACTTTTCGGTTATCATTGTTCTCTTCGTAAAGCATAATGCCTTTGCAATGAGGCTTTGATGCAACCATACTGGCTGTAAGGTGCACACGTGAGGATTGCCGAACAAACTCTTATCGTTGAGATGAATGCAATAAGTCGTCCACTGTTTCAGCATATTTTTCCCTCACACGCATCTAAAGGACCATTCCCACCTTAGTTGTTCTTTTCACAAGAATTGATAATTGCATACAGAACCGTCTGATTTAATCAAGTGGACGCAAACTTTTACTCGGATTACTAGCACCAGGGAAGCACAAATCTGGGTGGCACTTCTCGCTACCGCGCTTCATCCCGATGCTGTTCCTTAGGGTTTAAGCAAATCCTTGGCTTCCTCGGAGACAAGGGGTCAACTTCGGCCTACAGGTCAGTCGGGCTCAACTTGCATTCTGCAAGCCAATCCAACACTCTGTGCATTTGGAGTTTCAGGCAGGAGGAGGACAATGGCAGTTGCAAAATAGACCACATGGATGAAGAAACGCACATCTACGTATGCAAACGATTGAATGCAAATTTCCGACTCTTTGAAGTGACAGTACGTCATTGGGTAAACGGGTATCGAAGACTTTACAAAATAAATGACCCCAAACATCCGAATTGTCTTAGACCGAGTCCATTCGTGAATTCAGAATCTCAATCACTCCGTTGGGCAAGCCACGTGTGCCTACCAGTGGCTGAGTGAGAGCAGGCTTGAAGTGACTGCCATTGCACCCAAGGTGTGACCAATGGACTAATCAGGCTATCAAGGACGAAAAAAGAAGAAGGGGCGATAAAGCAGCCACAAGGTGAAAACTCTGCAACCTTGGACAGGAACGTCTCACTAAACTTGAAGATATACCCAGCATTATAGTGTAGCCTTCCATCACTATGTTATGAATGTCAGCATACTTTCCAATTAATTCGTTTCATTTCTGTATTTCGCCCAACATACATTACCAGGGCGAGCCCATTAGTGTACCAATGCAAAGGAATCGAAACGTCAAAGGTTTTATTAATCGCTATAAACTAATTTGCAGCGATTGGTCCCCTGACTGCTATACAACAACGCACGACTGTCAGCCAGACCACTGTCTAGATTAGTGAATTCTGCAATAGGAAAAGCAGCCCGTTTAGTAAACACAAATTTCGAGCTAGAGTATTCGAGTAAAGCATATGGCTCATGGAGCTGAAGAGGGTTGATTTATCCAATGCACTGTAGGTAGACCCGCTAGTGGTGGTGGTTGCGAACGATGAGGCAGTGGTTGCAGCGGTTGAAGTATTGGAGGTAGTCCGATCGCCCGTTGTGGTTGCGAGTGATACGGTAGAACCTTCTGCAACTGTATTTACAGGACTTGTAACGTTTGAAATGCTAATCGTCGTTGTTGTAGACATACCTTCCTTACCTATCAAAAGCAACAAATTTCGTCCATCATATCCTTTACCATCCACTTGTCAACTAATTACTAACTGTGCATGATAGGACAATCGCAGCTGCCTTATTAAGCACGACTATCCCACTCTCTGCTGTAAAATTATCTTGCCAGAATCAAACAAATTCTGATATAGCTTAATTTCTAATAAACGTAGTCATTTGTTAGTAGTTTGGCATTCCATAAATGGAGTAGAAAGGACTCGCCTTTATCCAAAAGTGGTGTAGTCACTCTCACTTCATCGCTGTAATGATAATGGCCATCAATGGATACACTAACAGAGGCAGTAATATTTTGTCCTGGGTTTAAGCCTGTGATGACATGCCTGGTAGGAGACTGTGCGTTTACGGATTTCAAAGGCCCATCGTCGCATCTATAATGAACCAAATAGAATCTTTGATGGCCGGCGTCTTTAGGCGGCTCACTCCACGTCAAAACCACGGTGGATGAGTTCACTGCTTCCAAACTCACGTTCCGAGGAGCATGGAGACCTGCACAAATGAAAAACGGATTATTCACTATTGTTGGGCGAGCAATGAAGCTCTCTTATGCCCTCACGTGTGATCAATGAATGGGGATGGAGGTGGAGTGGCCAAGTGCCAGGGCCGATGGACGAATAACTAGGCTTAATGATGAAATATATGGATCTGAGCTATATGCTTCAAGTACCGATGGGTAAGACAGCAAGCTAAGACTGTCAGGTAGTCTGGGACCGTGCAATAAAAATGCATCTTACTAGCGGACCAATCTCACTGCATAACATTCCGCATTGTGCATATTTCATAGTTGTGAGCTTCAATAAGACCACGAGACTATGGACTTATCTCTTAACGCTCATGCCATTATGCATCACAATGAACAGAACACTATAAAACACTTTGAGGTGCCCTTAACGCAAGGTTCCCAATGTTTGTGACAAGAGACAGGAAGTGTACGTACGAAAGGTGGGCATTAATAAACGAGTAGTTGTTTTCAATGGTGCTGTTGTGGCAGAGACCCTAAGTCCAAGTGAAGACAGAAGCATATGCGGATGCAATTTGACAGGAAAATAGTAAATGATAATATTTGTCGGAACGTGTTAATATATGCCACTGGGGTGGATTGGAGCTACCACACGCTACACATATACACTCTGTGGACCTCCTCGTAGCACTAGTCGCAATTATTTTCGATACATTGCCTGTAGCCGTGTCTTGCTCGAAGTCATCCGAATCAAGCAATAGCTCGTGTGGGCTCCCATTACAGACCTTGGTTAGGCGAAGTTCTGACATTCACGAGAGTTATGCAAGTTTGAAGGCGCCATAGAGACAAACAGGGAAGTTGTGAAGAGAAATGAGGAGCAGAGGATGTAATGCCAAGGAAGGGAACACGCCTACTCAATCCTATTAAGCCAATTTGCCTGGGATGTGATGCGATGCGAACCTGCAGCACTCTCCTCATCCTTGCTGCATGCATAAGTATAGTAAAGGCCCTCATTTGTGAATAGTTCAAAGCATATACTGATTAGAGTGAGACACAAGAGGATATAACTTACTATAGAGTGCTGCAAATCCTCCATGCAAGATGGAACTTGCCAGCAAAGTGAGGCAGATGTGAAGCGACATCACTCCTCAATAAATAACCCATATTCACACTCCACACACCTGTGTTTATAAATGTGTTGCAAGCCAATGGAAATGCCCGCTCTTGCCCCACGAAGCCAACTGCACACTTACACGCACACCGTGAGATCATCGACCATTGGGTCCTCTAGGACAATGTGCTGGTTAGCCTAGTGAGGATGTCTGCCTCATCAGCATTACAGCGTTCACCCTCAACTATGTGGTGAGCTACAATATTGCGAATGGGTAATTTGCACGCAGTTACGAGAAAGTCAACACGAGCACCAGAACCGTAATAGCAAATAAGTTAGCAACGCCAAATTCGGTGGGCGTAGATCTTTCGACTGCAGCAATTGTAGGAATGGACGCCGAATCTTTGGCGTAGGCATCGAGAGTTGATGGTAGATCCATTCAACGGATGCTTCTTCGACATTCGTTCGAATTAGGACGCGCTAATTTAATGCCTGGAGGCCCACCCGTCAACAAGCACCTGGTGCTGCATAGTGGATAAATTTGTTGCACTGCCTGTAGCTGATTCCATGGTAGGAGATGATCGAGTTGTAGCTGTGACCAACAAGCACGGGTCACCTTCCAATCGTGGATCGGACTTTAATTAAACGCCCAAAATGGACCAATTTCCCCTCTAATAAATGCAGCTACTGCCTGCAATTAGCTGTGGCGACAAGCAGAATGAAACATTTTATCAAAATTGTGGTTACTTGTGCACAACAGCGGCGGTAGCAATGACTTTTCAATGAGCTGAGTTATGAAAGTGACTGGAAAGGAGGATAACTATCTGCCACCAGTTATGGAGACGCCATTCGATTGTGCGTTGCAGTCGCAGTTGCACCCATTACTGAATGATGGATTGAGGCGTGGGTTGTCATCGTTGGAAATAACTCAGCGTTCAGCGAAGGTGCATGGCCATTCAGCCACAAACCGTCATCTTGTCGTTACCATGCTATGGGGCGGCATATTCTTTGCTGGGTGAAATTTCACACCTACATAACCACTTTGGTGGCATGAAAACCTCATGCACCGATAGTGCATCACCAAGAGACTACGCCTTAATGGAGTAAAAGAGGCTGCGTAGTAGTAAGCCCTTCACTACTCTCCGCAGGCTGTACTTTCGCTTCTAGTCATGGTTTTCAGGCCGTCCCGATGGCCTCTAAGACCTTCTGCGGGAAGGTAGGTAGTCTGTTCTTCCATGAAGCTGCAGTTTATTGCAACGTCACTATAAACCCATGTGACCACGTTTATGAGTCTTTTAGGAACCTGTTGGGTTCCCCACGTTAGATGAGTTTGCAGGCAAGCGAAACTGAAGTAGCCTCACACAAGTCACCAATACGAGCAGATGGCAACTCAAACTCATGTGAGTAGGCGACGAATGGATAACACAAGTCAGCCTAAGACAAAGGAGAAACGAAGAGGCTGAAAGAATTAGATAATGTGGGATAATGTGAAGGCGTAGAGGTCATTAGGTGAGCCTGTGTCTGGACTAACGTGGACTCGTGCACCATCGGCTGACGCGTTGGAGCGTGTGCATCAGCCATGTGATCTAGGAGCGGGCCACTGTCTTGTGCACGCTTGACTGCTCTAGTGCAACCTTTTTATGCTGAAGCGTGAAACACTCAGATACTACTTTTTTATAATATTGGCAGCTAAATGCAGTTAAAATGACACTTGCAGCTAAATGTAACCCAAATGCCTAACATCTTTGCTAGTCTAAAAAGTCCTAAGGATGGCCTCATTTTGGATAAGCTTATGAAGCCTTGTCGTAGTCCTTTTCGCTTATTCCACAACTTGCCTTATCTTTTTCTCTATGAAGCATAGTAAAACTCCAGCAAGGCTGTAAATAATGCTTTCTCTCCGAGGAAAAGACGAGCAAACACCTGGTGAAGTAGCAATTCCTGTCCTCAGCAACAGTAGGCAGCCCCTCTCCGTCTCAGTCGTTACCTCCACACAAATTCACCTTTCCCCTACGCAATTGCCTTGTTCTGTTGGGTGGGTTGAAATCATTACTTGGAGTGATGGCTTCACAGGGTCACAGAGAGGTTCTACCACTTGAAGGATGGGTTTTCAGGTGTCATTGCTCACTGGTCCTTAGAAAGTAGACAACTTCGTGTGGATTCAGCAATGCCCTGAAGTGGATTCTTGGGAGTAAGGGATTCTAATCAAGTCAACTTAAAGAAAGCTGCAGCGGGAGCCGAGTGGTTTAACTGGACAGTAGCTTTTGTGATGGGCGTGTAAGAAATGCTGAATAAGGAGGTTGGATGACTTCATTTGTTCAGTGACCCAATTGGGGTGAGGTTAAGCACAAACGCTCTGACACTACGATAAAACTGTCCACAGTTTTGTTCGAAGACGTACCACTTGTTCATTTCGAGCACGGGTTCTGCAACACTCAGTCGTTTGAAGGAATGAGTGCCTCGACGTTGTGATTGAGAACCATCACGGTCAGTGCCATCACCGACAGATGAGCTGCTATCCATCGTTCCATCACCTTTGGAATTCATGCATTGTACGCCATCGTTGAATTGACCAGAAACCACAGCACTGTATGCTATTTAACGGGAAATGCACTTGTCGTCAGTCTTCTCGTTTAGTGTCAGCAGAGCAGATCTGTGATGCACAGGTCGACTGCCAATGACTAGACATGTCTTCCACAGTAGTCTAGCTCCTCGTGCGTGTACTATTGAAGGTGATAATCTGGCCCGAACTCTAGTCGCAAAATTCAGCCACTCGAGGTATATCCGGAAATGTAGAATGTTAGGAATGGTGGCTAGGAATGGAATTCCGTGGACTGACGCATGCCACTAACGACCTTGGCCACTCCATGTGCTCTCAAGCAAATGAATGAGCCTCCACGATGCTTCTGTTTGGGAAACAAAAAAGTTTCATAATTAAATCACTGCGAGTCATTTGAACCTGAGGCTGAATAAGTGGATCGGGTTAGGGAGAATTTGCCTGAGGTTCCATATTTAGCAGGTTGAGTGGTAAATGCACCAAATGTAGGTAAATTAGAGATCGTGATGCATTGTGTACGCAGAATTGACAACCGAATCTGAACGATGATTAGGAAAGGTCGTCGACTTCTTTGTGCGGTGGAAGGTTGCGTGAAGAGACTGCTCCGAAGTGCATGGGCAAATCATCAGTGAATGCGGCAATAGTATTAAAAATAGTGGAAGGCAGATGGATGATCGAGTGGCCAAAGCTGACCCTCTGTAAGTGCAGCTCTTTGTGACGCCGCAAGTTTGCCATTGAGGTGTCTTCAAGCGTCCGGCAACAGAACAGCCTCAATCGCACACTGATGAATGTGGCGACTACAGAGGGGTCTACGACTTCAACAATTATTCTGGACCGAATGTTACTGAATTAGTTGCAAATCTTTCATTGAATGAGTGGATGGATGCACGGATGAAAGGAAGAAAGGAGCTTGCTCTATTTTACTGACTGCGCGCAGTATGTGGAGAGATGAAGTGATGGAATCGTTGATGATCACGAAATATTAAGTTAACATTTGGCCAGGTATGTATGAAACAAAGGAAGGATGAAGTGAGGGAGAACGGTGAGAACGAAATATAGACAGCTTGGGTAGAGAGTTCTGGGATTTCACTCAGCCTTGATTAAAATGGAGGGTGAACTAAGACGGTAGGTGCACAGCCCTTTACGTTTTACACTGGGCACGATTGTGGTAGTCCGTACAGATTTCTTGCGGCGAGGTGAATTGGCAAAATAAGTGCAAATCTTCAAAAATGGGAATCAATGGCCATTACGATGGCTGAGGGAACGCCGGACACTACTTGGGCTTTTCTACATGTTTTCGGTTCTCGGCGAGCCACCATCTGCCTCCCTTGCCTTGGTCTGCTCTAGTTTCTTAAACCTCATCCCACCACCCATCAAACCCTGCTGATTATTACTTCTCGACCCCTGCACAATCCGTTGTGAACTCCCAGTCTACCATCAATGGTTCTGACGTGGATTTTAAGGAACACTTTTCCACCATTTCATTGGGTGTCATCACTTCAGGCAGTCAAATTCATGTTCCACCTTCGTGAGCCATTAAACTGCCCACGTTTAAAGATCAGTGCGTTAAAAAGCAAACTTTTGTGTCTCTTTGCTTTGCAGAAAGGTGACTGGGTAAAGCCTTGTCGCACATCAGCCAGCAACTGCCGCCTTTACTGATCGCCGCTTACAAGAAAGCAATTGCAGTGGGCCTTGCATTGCATCCAACAAATTCATTCCTATTTAAAGTGCGAACGGCTGCGCATGCCTATGTAAGTGTAGACCATTTGTTTAACAGATTCCTACATGCTTATTGTAATTGCAATGATCGAAGCTATTTTTAGGAGTTTGCTTGAAGGAGGGGGTAAACATTACAGCAAAGTGGACAAATTTAAGACAGCGTCGGGGTAGCGGATTTGGCTTAGTGTTTTTGCATATTCTGTAAATGTAGGGACTGAGAATAAGGACTAAATCATGGCTCCTGTCCAAATTTCTCACATTATATGGTCGCTAACTCAATGCTCATAACAATCAGCTTCCTCTCCCTTCATCCAGCTCCGCTTTTACAAACGTAGCGATCCATAAGAATCCCACTAGCTCACATTTTCCGCAGACCATCGAAACCCGCTCAAAACACAGCATGCCTTCTTTTCCTTCGAACCAAAACAAAGATGTGAGAAGGAAATTGTCTCGATGAATGCGAAAGCTATAATATGCACGTCGATGCGTTATAAAGGGAAAGAAGGAAATCATAGCCATAATAGTAATTAAAAAAGGGTCGTGCACGTTGGTCTGAAAAGAGTATGAACACGTAGATGGTAAACGGATAATAAAGCATGAAAGATGTTCCGATGCTGTGATTGCCGTCAGTTGAGTTTCGAGCCCACCTCGCGATGGTTTCACATAATTGGGTGAGAGCGAATGTGGTGTAAGGTGAAGTTGGTGTTTCCTTGGTGGTTGTACACTTTGCAGAATATCTTGGCCACTCATCTCCTAGCCCCTCTTCCTGCCTCCATGCCTCATGGTCTTGATTACCTATTAAGCTCCAACCACTCACGCTCATCTGAAGAAGTAAGGGAATTCAATGCACAGACTAATTCACAGGTGGACTTGTGTGCTCTGACCTGACCTTCCCTAACCAATAAGCCTAACTAATAATTTCATACCTTGAGGAGCATTTACACTTGTATCTCAATTCCATTTAGTATGCCATCCTAATGCCCTTTTCACCTCGACTTGGAGACCATTTTCTTGATTTCTGACTTATTAATTCAATTCTTTTATGGTAATCCCTATCGACGATTTAGAGTAGACTGCATTACTCAATAAAGGTGACACCCTAAGCACAACTAATGAAGTGGAGATGGATCCTTTTAAAGTTGCATATAATACGGAAACCAATCTGAAAAGGTTCAAGTTTTATGGGAAATAATGCGGACATAGATGCAGGCTGTGAAAAATAAGTTGCTGAATTAATAGATCAATGAATAATCGCAGGTTTTGCTCCCATTTTCACATATCCCAAGCGTAGAGCTGTTATGCCTTTTTCCCTTCACCTCGCTTCATTTTGCGTTGCTTTACTTACTCGGCTATTAGAGTTGCCCATTTGAAGTGTCGAACACCTCGGTATTGCACGTTTCCTTTACTGCGATCCACGACAATTTGCAGTTGCATGTGCTTCGCCACATCTGGCTTTATCACTTTTACTTTCTAATTTTTGAACATGCCACTTGCATTTGACAAGTAGCAAAAGGCCATTGCATAGCGGCGGAGTTAGCAGTGTTAGCCCTCTCTGTGTCCGCGGCAACATTCCTTATACTCCGCTGATTTTGGCAAACGGATGGCCGTGTTACCGTTGTTAATGCGGAGACTGCCTGAGTGGATGCAAGAATGTGGGAAGGGATTTGTTGAACAACTGGCAGATGACAGGTGTTTTCATTTTGAGCTATTGGTGCTATGCTCGCACACTTTCCCGATCCTTTCTTACCTAGCATAATGTGGACTACTAAACTTAAACAGCGGATGAATTTTTCTACCTCTTTAATTTAATCCGTTTATACATTGAACATCTCCTCATCTTCGTGTTTCTTCTACACACGCTTTGAGGGCAGGTGTTAGGGCTGGAACATTTGCAAGGCTTATCAAATCCTCCTTTTTAATGAAATTAGTGTCTCATCTCAAATTCACCCCATCAGCTGCTTATTTGCCTGTCTTCACCCACTGTGTTCGTGCATCACCAGATCTTCACTACTGTTGATTTGTTTGGGTAGAAGGATCCAGCTCTTATTAAAATGCATGATTTGATAGTGCACCACACCAGACGGTACTTTATCCTATCCCACTCTGACGCACCGAGCCGAAACGCATCACACATTTTTGCATGGTGATGTTATCACATCCCATCCAACATCATGTTCAAATCAACCCAACCGAGGAGCTTCATGCTTTGCCACATTTCATCATCCGGCGCACCGTATGGAGAGATGTAGTGATTACTCGCCAGGCACTAATTTGAGGTGGTCGACAAGGGCTCAGCCGAGATTAGGGTCCATGGTGAAATAAAAGACTAAATTTAGCGAACAGGGCTATGAGATCTGACGAATTTCCACTAAAGAAAGACAAGCGCAGCACTCAAGATAACAGCCACAGAAACACGGCTGAACACGTTATTAGCTAAAGCGTGACTAATGGACAGGAAAATGCAATACTCTTAAGGCATGGTAATCTTCACACAATCACATCAGTTTATGTTAATTATTCGAACCGGCTTAACTTTTGTCCGAGAACAAAAACCGCTTATAAAATCCAGATATGGCATACCTTCAACCAACATGAGTTTGTAATGAACGCATGTCACATATGTGTGACGTTGCGAACAAGTACATATTGATAAGGAGCGTAGGAGTCAATTTGTGGTCGAACTCAAATCAAAACAAGAGTCGGATTCATGAGCACAAAGATTGCATTATAGGTAAGATGGTAAAAAGGGAGTGAGACTAATGGCATGGCCCAATGGCCAGTCCACCCGATGAAGAAAATATGGTCAAATAAGTGACTGTAACCGAAAAGAAGCATAAAGCAAACAGCGTAGTGTTTTCCACTGTTTCTTTCTTCTTTTGAGCGTCTTCCTCGGCGCTTCCTTGGTAAACTCCCGACACTAGTCATCACAACATAATCGATGCTAAAATGACACATAAGATGCAATCGTGCCATCCATCGAAATTGTATGCAAGTGAGGATGCGTGACAGCAACGTCACTGATTTCTGTTGGCGATTTCACAGGGTGTGAAGTTTTGTGGCGTTTGGAACTGCATTCAATGGAAGGAAATTCTAATGGCCATTGCGCGTGTCCATAGCTAGAAGCTGGGACATCGGCCTAAAAGCAGATTGGTATTGGGGAAAACGATATTGCACACAACACCTTGCCGCGTGATTATAACTCCAAAGCTGTCCAGTCATTTTATCTGGGTTTCATTTAGCTAGTAGGGAAGTAGAGCGGATACCGTCAGTTCGGTTAATCCACATCTTCACGCGAGTGCGATAGGGGTGCCTCGAAGGAAGAATCTTCCAGACAACTTGCGGTTAGAGTCGCTTCTGCTCCTGATTACAATGTGGGACTAAGATAGTTACCCAACACGGAAATTATCTATACCCCTTCTGATGCTGAGCATCAGCAGCCCTCCCATCTGCAGAACATGCACTTCCCTCCCACTGCTTAAGTTTTCACAAACGGTGAAAATCAGTACAGAAATCCTTTGGAATATGGTGTTTTCCTGCTGCTTCCAGCATAGCATCTGGAGACTTCTTTTGAAGACAAAAGAAGACATTATGCTCGGGCTAGGCTGTTGACATTTGCCCAAGTTATACCCATCCGGCAAAGGCAATATGGTCCACAAAGTGATCGTAGCCAATAGCAAGAATCAAACAAACAACAAAATAATTTATGCGTGGAGTAAGCAATGCATTTCTGCGTTAGGCAACTCGCTTGCCCATATCAGGCTGCAGGCAAATCGACTACGAGCATAACACTGTGGTATTTTTAGATAACAGGAGCCATGCAAATTAACTACCAAAACTGATCGCAGCATAAGCGAATAAAGGAGGAAAGATTGGGGCGACATGAGTAGAGTGAACGAAGGCATTCTGCGCTTTTACCGAATAGGTACTATCGGCAGTGTACATCTGTCTGGAGGATATGCTGATTAGGGGAGACACTTCACCAAAGGTCAGTCGACGGGAGAGGCATTTTCGTTGCGGATAAACACAGAATTTTAGTCAGAATACTGTCACAACTTTTAGCGCTTTTTATAACGAAACGATGTTAGAAAATGCTTAGTGTTGAGAGGCATGAAAGCAACGCTAATGATTTGCCACAATTCATCGTGAAGGAGAAACTTTCTGTTCGGTTTTTCCCCTAGAAGTTTCGGTTTTTCTTTTACGCAATGAATCATGAGTATTGTCACTGTGTTGTTCACTGTTTTAGCAGTAATCTGATATAGATGAGCAGGCGGAGTGATGCGATGCTGTTCTCTCAAGTCGGCATTGTTAACCACAATGAAGCCACTGCAGGCGAGCGAATTCGCATCAACTCAAGAGGCGATAGACAAGGTGATGTGGATGTGGAGGTGAGACCAAATGAGAAAGAAAGGGAGGAGAGAAGGATATTGATGCAGTGGGAAGATTACAAGAGAAATAGCACAGGGCACCCTGATTCTAAAAATACCCTCGCAGGTGTTGCTAATATTCGTGCCACTCCTCGTAGAACCAAGTCAGTTAGCTAGCCGGCCAGCCAGCCACCTGGGTTGAAAGAGATAAGGAGAGATGGAACAATAGTCAAGTTAAATAGGATGAGTGAATGAAGTAAGGAATAGGTGAAGGAATGGAGAGAAAGGTAGTACTGTGCCCACTGCTTAAAGAGTCGACGCGCAGAGAAATGGATGCGGAGATATGTGAGAAAATGGACCATGAGAAGGGCATGCATGTAGACTTGGAGAGAGGGGCGAATAGGCAAGTTGGTGCTTCAGTCAGTGCTTCAGTCGAATGCTCATGTACTGCGCTTCTCTCCTTGTCCATCACCCGCTTCCCCTCTACTCTCCTACATCCTTCAGTAAGTTTGCATTCTTCCATTTCTTCATCCATTCCTTCCTCCAGGTTGATATGCAAGCGCTCTTTTCACTCACAAGGACACGTCTCACCCTCCAGCAACTCGGCCTCTTCCTCCTTCTCTTCGCCGATCCAAATGAGCTATACGACTGAGGAGGCGTCTTCACTGATCTCCCAACTCTCTGACTGATCCACCGACTAATGATTCGAACCTCTGACCTACAATTGAAATGATTGATTGACTGAATAACTCGATGATATACTCATCCCTTTACTTCCTTGCTTTCGTTTAGACTGCTCCTCTGCTTGACTGATTGCCAATACAATGGTTTTGTGTTATAATCTGCAGTTGCTATAAAGTGCTGAAGGCAGGGAGGGAGAAGGTTGACCTGGTCCGAGGAAGAAGCGAGGCCACAGCACTGGCACCCAGATGCCCACCAATTTGGCACCCTCCTTTAACCCACCCGTCAATCAAGGTGGCGCACAACATTGCAGGCGTAGGTATAGTAATCCTCCTCCCATCCCTCCTTAGTTGTCTGGAAATTCAGTGGCTGGCGCTGTTGACTCGTGGGTGTTTTTATTTCACCATCCACAAGTTTTGATGACTCATGCCGACACACATTCTGCACACTTTAAACCCACTCCCAAGGCTAAGTAGCAGCGCGTCACCCCCTAACAATTCATGATACACTCGACAGTGGACAACTTACTCTAAGACGCACTCGT
This sequence comes from Taenia hydatigena, assembly GCA_036345935.2. Lineage (NCBI taxonomy): Eukaryota > Metazoa > Platyhelminthes > Cestoda > Cyclophyllidea > Taeniidae > Taenia > Taenia hydatigena. The sequence continues at coordinate 1,606,874 of JADWOT020000005.1, forward strand.
CATCTCTGCCTACAATCAACTGCAACCCAACAAAACAATAACATTTCAATACACGTTGAAGCAAAATATGCCTCAGCTGTCACACAGCCACACAAATGAGCTACGGTCGAAAGTTCTTCACGTCACAGTAGAACATCCCCATTACTACTGCATACACACCCACCACGGCGCCCGCAGTCTTTCCTTACCCCCAAGAAGGCAAAAGAAGACAATTTTCGGGCAAAATGTGCATCCATTTCATACACCAACAACCCACCCAGCGAAGGTACAACAGCACCCGTCAACAATTAACAAATTACCGATGCATTACATAGCCCGCCTCTTCTCCTTCAGCGCCATCCTCCGTGCTCTTCTTGGTAATTTTGTTGCATCTGCAGTCGCCTCCTCACCTCCTATGGCTGAAACACACTCCGTGGGGGATGATGGGGATACGCTGACCACCACACCTAAAAGCAAAAGTCACACCTCCGTTAACGTCACGACCTCAGGACCACGGTATCGAGAAAACAACTAAGACTTCATGCGGCTACCAGTCTGAAAGCTACTGTCGCATGGCAACCATACAATGACAAGCTTAACTACTTGCATTAGGCAGCGGCAAAACTCAGTACCATCAACCGACAGATGGACGTCAGACAACATACATACACACACACACACACACACACACAAATCGCAAAATCACACAATTTGATGAGGGAATAAACGACATATTAGAATCTGTGGAAGCGAGTGGAGCACAAAGTCACCGAGCATTTACCTTCTCTCCTACGAATTCAACGCACTTTGGCAATATGCCACCCCACTCACTGCAACACTCACACATGTAAACGTCATTAAAAACGCCACCTTGGGTAAGTTATGCATGCGTGAAAGCTTGTCAATTACTTGCGTCAAATGTCCTCAACATTCGTCAAACGATTATCAAGCATATAACAGCTCCACGGCCACTTCACAATGGCTTCACCCATTGTTAAAGGCGACAGAACATGAACACATTATTTTAAACAAGCCGATGACAGCATCTAGTTAAACTTGTGCAACATACTGTCTCATGGGAAGGTACTTACCAGACTACCACTCGGCACTTGGTTCGGTCTCGCGCGCCACCAAAACACCGCATCCAGTCTTTCGCAGGCCACGCTGCTTATGTCCTGTGTGGATTAATACTCCACACTGAGCCAGTAGTCCTCATTGTAACACCAGGACTGGGCAAGTGCTAGTCTAGTATACAAGAATCAGGGACGAATTACTCGTTGCAAAACTAGTGGGTTCATTAAGAAGGATAGGCGAACAGATGGGCATGTGCAAGATAAATGTGCTTTTAGTAGGTTTCATACGGTAGAGTCTCGCCACCGTTTATATCATTTATGATTGCCATCGTAAAGGAGGAGTAGGTGCGTCGGATGTTTGCTATGCTTATTTGACTTGAAGGTCGATCGGACATGGTAGCTGTAGCGATTCGAGGCTCTCTTTAAGGCGAAAAAAGGCAGAATACTAGGATAGAATATATACATTCAAGAGACAGAAGGAAGTGAGCTGCTGTAATGGCCTTAAAACCAGCCTACGCAGCTAGGGCAATATGGTCACCTCTGTGACCCTGATCAAAACCGGCAGTTTAAACAAACAAAGTATTACAGTAGCAGGTGCAGTGACAACGTCGGCGCAACCAAAGATGGCGCCGTTCAAGAGCTCCAAGTGGAAGCAAAGACTGCCATTTTTATCTCACCTGCAAACAGCTGCTACGGTAACACCTATTAAAAACCGGAAAAGTGGTCAAAAATCTCACCAAGGTAGAAGAGACATTGATGCTTAGTTGTGGACACCCAAGCAGCTAGCATTGTAAAGGCTGCTATGCCCTCTTTTGTTGTGCTGACTGCTTACAGACAGTACTACTCAATAAACCAGACATCCTGAGCTTTCTGTGGTAGGCTGTAGATGGTCCAAGCTACAAAATCAAACAACATCGGATGACAGCGATTGCAATCAGAGCCACTTTGGTAAGTTTTCAGCGCAAGCCTGTCGGTGGTGCAATCCGTTAAATGGAACTCAGCCGAAGGTGTTGTTGTTTTTCTTGAGCACACCTAGTCCAGCAGACGCACTGTTCTGCATTAAAGACTGCCTTCTTTGGCTCCTTTTAGTCAAGACTTTAAAATAAAGACCAAAATGCTACGAGACACGTAGATCAAGGCAGAATTGTGTAGGATGAGGCTTTCTCACCAGAGCTAGCACTTTGGAGCGCGCATTTTGTCACTGAGGGAAACGCTAATGTGCAGCAGTAGTTTTCAGGTCCTTAATTAGTTGCCACCCACACAAGTGATTGCTCAGTACAATGCATAAATTACTCACCTAGTCGTCGTGTTTACACCTTCCCAATGTTAAGGAATCGTTGTGTTCAGCTGCAACCGTAGTGAGCTATCACTGAGATGGAAGGTGACAAAACCACTGCGATTTGGTAAGTGCGCTTTTCCAAAAGACAGTTACTGCGACGGGTGCGTTCAAGGCTTCTTCTTCTTTGTGTTGACTTTGTTTACCGTCTGTCATTGATTTGCTATTGCACTGCAGATGGATGGACGCATGCCATTTGGTCTTTTGTTTTGTTATTAGATTATGAGGCAGCCACAAATCGTCGTTCGGAAGACCGTTGATGCTTGTGTACCCTGAGGACAGCCGTCCTACGAGAACCTTAGCAGTAGGTCGCCTACAATCCAAGTGGCTTTTCCTCGAAAGGGATGCTAGAAATGTGACCAAATGAACAGCACTCCAGGAGCTACTTGCTCTGAGGTGCGTTGACTAGTAGTGGGGGAAAGTCACCTTGGCACACCATCGCCACCATCCATTAGGTTTCACTTCAATTTATTAGTTCTGATGACTGAAATATGACAGCTTCCACCTATGTTTTGCAGTAGTTTGATCTTCTTTTCAACCTTCTCGACTGAAGACGGAAGGAGCATCTGTCGGGCTAAGTATGGGCACGATCTAACAATTTGCGGCAGGAACGGACCTATGCGAAAGGCCAACGAAGTATCCCTGAATACAAACTGTCATTCGACATTGCAATCATAAATGATATAAACGGTGGCGAGACTCTACCGTCTGAAACCTACTAAAAGCACATTTATCTTGCACATGCCCATCTGTTCGCCTATCCTTCTTAATGAACCCACTAGTTTTGCAACGAGTAATTCGTCCCTGATTCTTGTATACTAGACAAGCACGTGCCCAGTCCTGGTGTTACACAGCTTCGCCATCGCATAACTCGTTCGTGTGCAAGCCATTCGTGTGCCCATCCATATTGAATTTCCACTACATCGTACGCCATTGCCAATCAAAGCACTTGAAAAGCAACGGAGAAGCACTGCTCGCGTGGTCGCAATAGGTTGTTTCCAAGAAAGCTGCTTTTATATCTACGTTGTACAGTTTACACTTACCACCGTTTAGAAAGTAGTTGCTTAGGTGTTTTATTTTCGTTCACTCTTATGCAATGGCGCATAAATGCGTGTACGTAACTCCTTTAGCACTGGCGAATTCCAGCACCGTATTCACTGCTGTTTTTAATTTCAAAGACAAATTAGGCACTTTTTAGTTCTAACTTAGCTCTGTAAAGACAAAACTTAATCATGTTTATTTGTTATGCCATACGGTTTTTGCGCGGTCAGCCTGGAATTCCATTTTCGTGTAGTATATGTTAATTGCAGGTGTGCTCGAATTTTAGCTGCAGTGGACTTCATTCGTACAAAACTAGAAAATTTTGACAAATATTGGACTTTAATTTGTATACGTGATGGTGCTTATCTTTTATTTGGCAGGAATGGGTGTTTCTAGTGCGACATTGTCCGTTAAGTGTGGAGCTACTACTTAGCAGCACTGAACGCGAATCTCGCCGCCGCTATTGCTCATTGCATTCCCCAGGTAAGATTGAGTTGGATTTCATAGGTCTCCACGTTCTTGCGTAGTGATGGATTTGATGCGCATTCTTCGTGTAGCAACCTGCATTTTACCACTTGCCTGTGGGTCCCTTTGTGTTTCGTGTAGGGTAATAGGTGCGTTAGTTTCATGACTCTAATATGCACATTGGTAGGAACTATATCGGGCGTGAGGAATATTTCGCAATCTGATTGTTTCTTGACTTCAGTACCACGGTTCTGTGTTGATATTATCTTTGCGGAAATTGCTGCGTTGGACCTCAGGAATTGCTTAATCGTAGGTTTACTTCCGATGTGAGTTGGTGTTGAGGTAGACTCAGAAGCAAGAGGGTGGCTACTCAGAGATCTGCGTAGACTTCACATTGTAGCGGTCTTAAATGTGCCTGTGTTCGCATATCGGCTTTGTCATTTTTTGGCTTTTTTGCTTCTCAGATGCTACGAGCTTACCGTGGTCGTGAAGCATTGTGTGGTGAACCTGTGGAATGATGGGCAATTTAAGGCTTTTGCACCATTTGCATGGCCGTCTCCTTTTACCCGCTGTGTGGGTCTCGTCATGGACGATGCCGGTGCATTTGATGGCATAGTGAGAGGTGTCACCTCTTTTGGCTCAGCACTGGATAGTTGCACGACCGCAGGCTGAGCAGGCGAGATGAATGTGAGGTTGGTGTTAAACTGAAAGGCAAGCTTATTATCGCGTTGAGGAGGGATGGTGATTGGGTCACTACTGAGAAGGTGGGAATGAGGAGGATGCGCAGCTATTTTAAAATCTAGCCTAGGTCCTTTTCGTGAACTTGGATTTAAAATTTCCTTTTCGACGTGTGTGCCTTTTCATTCTTCTCTTTATTTATTCTTTTATTGTACACAAAAGTATCTTGTGTTATTTCCTGGTTTATGTATTTGTAATGCATGGAGCTTACTCGTTTATAGTTGTGCACACGTATATACGTATGTGGAAACGCGTGTAGCAGTTTTTTATTAAATGATAATCAGAAATTGGACTTGGATGGGTTTTTGGTGTCTAGGTAGAGCATCATTTCACGTTTGTTCGTTACGCTGAACATTTGTGAAGGGGAGCAGTTGAAGCTGTCCCGGCGGTTAGTTGGATAGTGGGTTATTTCAGTAAGGAGGGATTATGGCGGGTGAGACCTAATTTGTTGGGAACAGTGGGAAAAACCTACCAGTCACTTGGATTTACATGGTGCTGAGGTTGTTGTGGGCTCAAAGTATGGCAAGAGTGTTTTTATCTCTTGGAGCATTTCGTGATAGGCATGGAGACATCAGTGCACAGTACAAGGTGCTAATTTTGCGCGCGAAGATTGTTCGCGCAATACTTTTGTATTTGGTTGATCAGGCTCTCAAGTTGGTTATGTGACCCTGTTATCAGCATGCATCGTTGCTGACGGTGGTATTGGCAAGGGAGGATGCGGCTGCAGAAGCCAATCCATGGGAGTCCACTGGGACCGCACGAAGCGCCTTTGAGCTCGTCGTCGTCGTCGTCGTCGTCGTTGACACTTTCTCAGTCCTTTCTTACATAGCACAATGAGGACTACTGGCTCAGTGTGGAGTATTAATCCACACAGGACATAAGCAGCGTGGCCTGCGAAAGACTGGATGCGGTGTTTTGGTGGCGCGCGAGACCGAACCAAGTGCCGAGTGGTAGTCTGGTAAGTACCTTCCCATGAGACAGTATGTTGCACAAGTTTAACTAGATGCTGTCATCGGCTTGTTTAAAATAATGTGTTCATGTTCTGTCGCCTTTAACAATGGGTGAAGCCATTGTGAAGTGGCCGTGGAGCTGTTATATGCTTGATAATCGTTTGACGAATGTTGAGGACATTTGACGCAAGTAATTGACAAGCTTTCACGCATGCATAACTTACCCAAGGTGGCGTTTTTAATGACGTTTACATGTGTGAGTGTTGCAGTGAGTGGGGTGGCATATTGCCAAAGTGCGTTGAATTCGTAGGAGAGAAGGTAAATGCTCGGTGACTTTGTGCTCCACTCGCTTCCACAGATTCTAATATGTCGTTTATTCCCTCATCAAATTGTGTGATTTTGCGATTTGTGTGTGTGTGTGTGTGTGTGTGTATGTATGTTGTCTGACGTCCATCTGTCGGTTGATGGTACTGAGTTTTGCCGCTGCCTAATGCAAGTAGTTAAGCTTGTCATTGTATGGTTGCCATGCGACAGTAGCTTTCAGACTGGTAGCCGCATGAAGTCTTAGTTGTTTTCTCGATACCGTGGTCCTGAGGTCGTGACGTTAACGGAGGTGTGACTTTTGCTTTTAGGTGTGGTGGTCAGCGTATCCCCATCATCCCCCACGGAGTGTGTTTCAGCCATAGGAGGTGAGGAGGCGACTGCAGATGCAACAAAATTACCAAGAAGAGCACGGAGGATGGCGCTGAAGGAGAAGAGGCGGGCTATGTAATGCATCGGTAATTTGTTAATTGTTGACGGGTGCTGTTGTACCTTCGCTGGGTGGGTTGTTGGTGTATGAAATGGATGCACATTTTGCCCGAAAATTGTCTTCTTTTGCCTTCTTGGGGGTAAGGAAAGACTGCGGGCGCCGTGGTGGGTGTGTATGCAGTAGTAATGGGGATGTTCTACTGTGACGTGAAGAACTTTCGACCGTAGCTCATTTGTGTGGCTGTGTGACAGCTGAGGCATATTTTGCTTCAACGTGTATTGAAATGTTATTGTTTTGTTGGGTTGCAGTTGATTGTAGGCAGAGATGACGAGTGCGTCTTAGAGTAAGTTGTCCACTGTCGAGTGTATCATGAATTGTTAGGGGGTGACGCGCTGCTACTTAGCCTTGGGAGTGGGTTTAAAGTGTGCAGAATGTGTGTCGGCATGAGTCATCAAAACTTGTGGATGGTGAAATAAAAACACCCACGAGTCAACAGCGCCAGCCACTGAATTTCCAGACAACTAAGGAGGGATGGGAGGAGGATTACTATACCTACGCCTGCAATGTTGTGCGCCACCTTGATTGACGGGTGGGTTAAAGGAGGGTGCCAAATTGGTGGGCATCTGGGTGCCAGTGCTGTGGCCTCGCTTCTTCCTCGGACCAGGTCAACCTTCTCCCTCCCTGCCTTCAGCACTTTATAGCAACTGCAGATTATAACACAAAACCATTGTATTGGCAATCAGTCAAGCAGAGGAGCAGTCTAAACGAAAGCAAGGAAGTAAAGGGATGAGTATATCATCGAGTTATTCAGTCAATCAATCATTTCAATTGTAGGTCAGAGGTTCGAATCATTAGTCGGTGGATCAGTCAGAGAGTTGGGAGATCAGTGAAGACGCCTCCTCAGTCGTATAGCTCATTTGGATCGGCGAAGAGAAGGAGGAAGAGGCCGAGTTGCTGGAGGGTGAGACGTGTCCTTGTGAGTGAAAAGAGCGCTTGCATATCAACCTGGAGGAAGGAATGGATGAAGAAATGGAAGAATGCAAACTTACTGAAGGATGTAGGAGAGTAGAGGGGAAGCGGGTGATGGACAAGGAGAGAAGCGCAGTACATGAGCATTCGACTGAAGCACTGACTGAAGCACCAACTTGCCTATTCGCCCCTCTCTCCAAGTCTACATGCATGCCCTTCTCATGGTCCATTTTCTCACATATCTCCGCATCCATTTCTCTGCGCGTCGACTCTTTAAGCAGTGGGCACAGTACTACCTTTCTCTCCATTCCTTCACCTATTCCTTACTTCATTCACTCATCCTATTTAACTTGACTATTGTTCCATCTCTCCTTATCTCTTTCAACCCAGGTGGCTGGCTGGCCGGCTAGCTAACTGACTTGGTTCTACGAGGAGTGGCACGAATATTAGCAACACCTGCGAGGGTATTTTTAGAATCAGGGTGCCCTGTGCTATTTCTCTTGTAATCTTCCCACTGCATCAATATCCTTCTCTCCTCCCTTTCTTTCTCATTTGGTCTCACCTCCACATCCACATCACCTTGTCTATCGCCTCTTGAGTTGATGCGAATTCGCTCGCCTGCAGTGGCTTCATTGTGGTTAACAATGCCGACTTGAGAGAACAGCATCGCATCACTCCGCCTGCTCATCTATATCAGATTACTGCTAAAACAGTGAACAACACAGTGACAATACTCATGATTCATTGCGTAAAAGAAAAACCGAAACTTCTAGGGGAAAAACCGAACAGAAAGATTCTCCTTCACGATGAATTGTGGCAAATCATTAGCGTTGCTTTCATGCCTCTCAACACTAAGCATTTTCTAACATCGTTTCGTTATAAAAAGCGCTAAAAGTTGTGACAGTATTCTGACTAAAATTCTGTGTTTATCCGCAACGAAAATGCCTCTCCCGTCGACTGACCTTTGGTGAAGTGTCTCCCCTAATCAGCATATCCTCCAGACAGATGTACACTGCCGATAGTACCTATTCGGTAAAAGCGCAGAATGCCTTCGTTCACTCTACTCATGTCGCCCCAATCTTTCCTCCTTTATTTGCTCATGCTGTAATCATTACACCCACCTCATCGTCCCTTTTAGCTAAAATAACTATTACTCAGCTCAACCATTCGCCTCCTTGGCAGAAGGCACCAATCACACAGAGGCTGAATTTAAGAAATAACAAACGTGTTTCTGAGGAAAAGCGTGTTAGCAATAAGGATAGAGCAGTTCGTCGGGCTATCCACCTTTCATAATCGAGGATACAAGCCAAGTCTTCAACACAACTTGGCTGATTGCGAAGTTGGCCACTCAGTCGACCATCTATCCAACAAACAAGCCAATCAAATACTATTAAGCAAGTAATTGTGATTCATTACGTCCTCTGTAGAATCCATGTTTGTACTGGTAATTAGAAACAGACTTCGATGCTGTTAAGGTGTAATGCAAGAAAAGTTGTTGACCACTCATTCACAAAATATAACCAGTGAGTGAGTGATCTCTTTGCATTCAAACCTTTGTGTTTGTCTACATTTATGCAGGATGGCAAGTATCAAGCTTGCATGTTTGAATCTTGCCATCGCCCTCCTCACGCCCTCTGAGAGAATCTGGTCTTGGCGTATTTATGCCTCTTTAGCTCGCCTTAGCTTAGCCCAGCATAGCACACCCGACCCAGAAAATTGCCGTATTGTCAGTCTACGGTAAACCGACGCTCTCTACCTCCATACTCGCCTTTGCCTTCCATCGAGGTCCATGTAAGACCAGTCAAACACCGATACAGACCACACAAATTTGTGCAATCTCAGCATTCTTCAGTCCACTCTTCCCCGCCACACTCCTCCACGCCATCGCCTTTACGCCCTTGCCCAATGCCTCAAGGCGCAACAGAGGTACCTACCCATTCCCCATCGCAACACGTCGCCCACACATAACCGTCTGCACCATCCCCTCATTACTATTGAGTCTACCTATAGTTGGTAGCACATATCCTCTACTAAGTGGTCCACCAGTAGTATCGCTCGCTAAAATTACGCTTACTCTATCCAACTTGCCAGTGTGCTTTCGTAAGTGCTACAGGGTTGGGATTGATTAGTAGCAGCCAGCACAACCTTTGCTTCCTTCACGCAGCTCCTCACTGCCTTGCTCTCCCTACCTCCACCATCTTACACATTCTGTTGCTCCAATCGTGGAGACGCGGTAGAGGCACCAGCGCGTACATCACTGCAACACATTGCCTACAAAATACCACCTCCACCTTTCATTTTATTACTAACGACCGTCTCCCATTGTCTAGGAGCCCATGTGATCTGCTAACCAACGCATCAGTAGTATTACTCTCCAATATTACGCATTCACTGCAGTGCTTTCGCCAGCACCACTTGACGCCACGACGTTGTAACCATACCAAGTGAGTAATCAAGCAACCCCTTGTAATGAAACCGCAAAGGATGAGAAGGTCGATCGACCATCCAGACCGCATGATTACATTTTTAGTGATTTCTCAATCTGGCAGGTCTTCAGTTCTACACTTTCTGTACTTAAATTTTCAGGTCTATCATCCTGGAATTTGTTTGAAATGGCTTGCGAGAAAACTAGGCACGCCCAGGTATTTGTAAACCCCTTCATCGGGATCATATTCATGCTTCAGCCCATGATTCACTCCACCTAGACAGAACCCAATGCAAAGAAACCCCATCCTTCGGCTAAGCCTGGGCAAAAGTTACATTTGAAGGCATTGTATAGGTATGAGAAGGGCGGAGATAAGTAGCACAAGTGATGCTAGCATTCGTCCATAGCACATATTGCAGAAGTAGAAACGTGAAACATTAAAGATAATACTAAAATATACAGAATCTCAGCACAAGGTGCCCATCGTGGATCGAACAACGCCCTCAACCCTACTAGCCCTCACTCGAGGAGTTCGCTCACATAAATCAACCATTACAGGCGGTCACGTGGACTAGAAACGACCGTGGCACAGAAAACGAATGCAACAAGTTTAATTTTATGAACGGAAGGGCCCGTTATCAGCAGCTCAAACAGGTTTACATGTACTCACTTCGTTGCTAGACGAACATCTACCTTACCAAATTAACGCGTGCATTTTTCGACGATGGGAGGAAATTAAAGCCTATCAAGGTCGATCCTTCAGATATCCATTTTGCACTGGTCATTACCAATCTCATGTGAAAATAACCAGAGGCCTTCAAGCTTCCCAACACCCACCCGACACTTTCGTTTCCTTCCCCGCCGACTACAAAGAAACCAAGACTGAGGCAAACAAATTCTAATCTGAAGTCGCAGACAAATCACACAAGCACGTCTATATGCAAGCCAAGAGGGGAAAGAGGGCACTCCACCGGGCCTTGTCGTCAAAGGCACGGTAGTGAGACCAGCAAGACCTGCAGCTTTGGGCGTCAAAAAGCACTGACGGGAGGTCTCCAACCCTTCCTAGCAGCTCTGTGTAATTTCGTACAATTAAAACTCAGGGTGACTGTGGTGGTGTCCGTAGCAGAGCATCTCTTATAAACACCACTCCCACCTTCTCCGATGATAATTCTCAGCTCCAGTTTGAATGATTTTGTGTACCCAGAATACATTCAATGAGAGATTGACAAATACGTCTCAACGGTGATTGAAAAACAAAAAGAATTAACGGGACAGTTCGTCTGCTTCTACAAAAAATTCCGTTCAGCGTCATCGCATTCTACACAGGTTGCAAAGGTATTTGCGTAACTTCGGTTCATTCCACAGAACGCATACACCTACACCTTAAAGCACTGAGCACGCATAAAACACGGACTATTACGTAAGGCACCGTCGGAATTAATATTGGTTCCGACGGTTTTCCATATTCTGAATTTAAATCGGGAAAGGGTAAAAGTGGAATAAAGCACAATTACCCACCACAAAAACGATACCGAGTAAAGTGCCTCGGCGGTTTGTTGAAAAACAGCATGGAAATCCCATTCGACTGCAAGAAGACAACAACGAAAATGCGAGCCCACGACAAATGCAAAGTGATCCTGACTCAAGTCAGTTCCACCCGAATTCTCGCCTTAGTTCCTGATTGTTTGTTCGTTTATAAACAAGATGATATTAGCAGAAACAACCAACAAAATCGCTTCATAGTCCTCAAAATCTAAGTATGCCAAAATAGCGTGTGGATTTTAAGAAAACTTCCTTCGAAAATGCAGAACAATGAGAAGCAAAACAGGAGCAACCTTGCAATCAAAAGTTTAACCTGAATATGCTTTCTCAACGCCCCATGCATAGTGTCTGTAATACAGTTCTAACTTGGGAAGGATAAGATTTATGCTTCACTGATGATATTCATGCATGTCATGACGCAGATTACTGTACCTTACTTACCAACACGCAGTAAGCTCAATTCGGTAACAGTAGCTCGAATACTGACACAAACACTCTGCCAACTGGTCTTGACCGCAATTGCTTAAAAGCACATGCACGCACGCCAAACCCTGCCAAACACCACCCTTCTCGGTTAGGCTGGCACACTAATGCAAGTGACAACCCAAAGCAAGCCAGTTATTCCTTTATAATGGATAACGAAAACAGAATGCATGGCCTGTGACAAAAATGCGTAAAATCAGTCAATGGCATGATCGGATGATAATGACCACAAAATCAGTCATGCCGAAACCCGACGTACATATGACGCACCTAAACAACTGGCACCAACAGTGGCAGCAGTAGAACGCCATTAGTTCAAGGTCTACATGAACACGTGGACCACATAGGAAACAGGAAAGCAAAGAGCAACACAGTCTGCGGCAGATGAAAAAGGCTACACTTTACGGTGGGGATGCACAGTTCACCATAGCAGATAGATGACAAGCGAATCGCATATGATTTGGGGGCTTTCCAATGCCAGCGAACTTACCCTTATATGAGGGCTTGCAAATTGGCAAGTCTCTTCCTCCGCGCATCCACGTCCTTCATTCGCACTGACACTTGGCCCTCTCTGTCTACCACGTCACAAACGCAGGAATTGAAGTACTGCAGCGCCCTTCGCAGGCCCAGCAGTCCCAGTGAAGGTTCGTCAGCGATCGCCAATCAATAAAACGCCCTGACCAACAGTAAAGTCTTGGCGAGGTTCGTGCCCTTCGAAAAATTTGGAGATAACAGAGCTGATATACCTCCTCACGTGGTTGTTCGTCCCCATTTTGAGTGTTAGAGCTCGAAGTGCCAGTTTCGACAGTCACCGACCCAAAAAACATACTCACACCTGTAAAAACGAAGGAAATGTAGGAAACTAATCGCCAATATGGTGAATTACTACGACAACCCTACCTATCAAATGGACAGGCCGACACCTGATCTGAAGGCGACGTAGGCTGCATGTGAACGACTCCTCCGCAGCAACATCTTTACCACCCCGACTTGGATTTGTTTGAGTTACACCTGCTGAAATAGCGGAAGACATGACGTAGTTCATTAATGAACAGGAGCATGCTCAATTCTCTTCCCGTGTCCAATAATAACGGGTCGCTGTACCAATGCAATTTTATTCGGACCAGAAAAAGAGTACGAGCGAATTCCCTAGCGTAACATGCACACAGAGCCCATTGGGAAACGAAAACATCAAAACGACCCACAGACCAGATGCCATTTGTGCCTGAGAAAGGCACAGAAAACTAACGAAATTCAACTTCAAATTATTTGTTACTAGGTAATCCCTTGGGCAGTTTAGCTCCTCTTGACAATCAAGACTTACCCGAGTTAAGTCCAACCGTTATTATAACTGCCCGCGCCCACCATACCGGCAGACAATATACTAAAGCCAGTGACTTTGAAACCAATAAAAATAACAACACATTTTTGATTCAAAAATTGTTGATTTTATAAAAAAGGCAAAAAACCAGGCAAATCTTTTGCCCAAATTTAGTTCAAATCCTTAAACAACTTTTTCTTGCCTCAACCTACAGCACTTTGTTTAAAAAAAACACGTTAGAATAAAATGCAAAAAGAACTTGCCCAAAAATAATGAATATTACAACCTAATTATCTTAAAGATGGTTTTTTTAGGTTTACATCGTAGGACAACATTTTCTGCGTCGAAACATTTCCTTTGTTTCACGTGCACATTCATCAATATCTGCAGCCGAAATCCAGACCTTAATAAAAGTAAGAAAGAATCCACTACACCAGCATAATAAATTACAGCAAAATATTATTCTATAAATGTTAATGTTGCGTCTCGAAACTCCCTCGAAGGCAAAAGAAGGCAGACTGCTAAAGTAGAATACATATATTTAACGGACAGAGGGTAATAAGCTGCTGGCATGGCCAGGAGGTCAGCTTACGCAGCTATGGCAATATGGCCACCCCTGTGATCCTGATCGAAACTGATAGGTCGAATAAACAAAGTATTATAGTTTGAACTAAATAATATTCGCAAATTCATTTGCTGGCTAAATATGGTGGCAATCATGCTACTCAATTGGGTTATAGTAGAGTGTGAAACCACATCTACTTTGAGTAATCGGAACATAATAAAATAACTTGTTTCATTCTCCAACAACGCAGCATAGCACGATTTTGACTTAAACTCCTTATTTTTTGCACAAATAAATGGTTTTATGAGGGCCGCTCACCAATTTTTCTCGTCAAGCAGACAGAACCTGGGCTGCAGGAGCTGATTAGTGGGGAATAACTGTTGCATTCTTCCAAATGGATAGAGGCGACTAGGCGACCGATTTTGGCCCATGCTTGTTTTGAAATAGCTCATTCGTGAGACTGGACGAAAGACTTTTGCAGCTCACATTCAGCCATCTGCAAAAGTTACAGTCAGCAGGAATATGTGACTTTGACCACGTCTCGTAAGGCAGTGGAAATAGAGCAAGTGGTAAGTTTGTTGCCTTTCTACTTGCTTATTTTGTTAGGTCACTTACTTCTTAATTTATTTACTCACTTGCTGTTTGGTTAGATTCTCAAACCTTTGATTATACCTGGGCACCTTTTTACCGCCCGAGCTTTTGCTTGTCTGCCATCCATCCTCCAACCCTGTCTTTTGCCTGTTCGATACATGTGAGCAGGCGAACGCTGGGTGGTGTAGTGGGGATTCCCGACGGATAAAGTGTAGGTGCAAGTAGAGGCCAGAGACGATGAGCTACCAAAATAGATACCTAGAAGCTTAATCTATGCAGTGACAAAACTGGATAGCTGTAGAGGAACTGAGGCAGATAGGTAGAGAACAGTGTTTCAGAATGCAGGAAGCTAAATACTTGGAGAGGAACTAGGGTTGTTTTAGGAAAAATCAGGTGCCAAGGTGCCAATAATGAGAAGTTGGATGTAGGAGTGAGGTGGAGAGGAGGGGATAGATTCTGGATTGATGGGACCCAGAACATGGGAAGAAAATGAGGCAAATACTTAGAGAATAAGGGTGAGGGTCGTTATTAACTAGATGCCTGTAGAGGCAATGAGGCCAATATTTAGAGAAGTGGGTTGTAGAGTAGTAAGAGCTAAATGTTTGGGAAACCCAGCTGGATAATCAGAGTTGTTAGGGGTGGATGGGAGCTGCATAGCCCCAGTTCTGACGCCAGACCTGGCTCATGCCGCATTGCATCACGTTTTATGCTGCAATATCTGGCCCACAACTGCCCACGTGGGTGCGAGTGCAAGTGGCAAAAGTGAGGCATTTCGGCTTGAGTCGGGCGGCTTAGAGCATGAAGGACTAAACCCAGTGCAATTTGGGATTGGTGATAGCAGACTTGCAGCATCACCATCTAACCACACGAATTACCAGGTGGTACAGCAAAGTCATGCATCTTTGCTAGTAATAGTAGTGGTACTGCCGCCTCGAGTCGCCAAAGCAGAGTTCATATTTGTCGTGCAAACTTTTAGGCTCGGATATGGTGATGGTGTATGAAGTCCCGATGTTCCGTAAGTTGCATGTGCGCTTTTTCCCTTCCCTCTCTGTCCCTGTATTCTTTTCTCCCAGCACCAGTGCAACCTTACGATGTCCCCATCTTTGCCCCTGCAGTCCCAAAACTCTGCCCAGAAATCAAGAAAAAACAGTGGATAGGGCCTTTGGTAATGTCCGTTGTTTTTGCGGTTCAAAACCATTTGCCTTCCTCATAGTTTAGATCCTATGGAATGATTGCATGATTTGATCGATGCCTTCTTCAAATGAAGCCGTTCTTTTTGGATTCCATCTGGGCAACATCATGTAGAGGTCGACTTCATCATCAGTGGCAATTTGGATGGATGGGTGAGTGGATGCGAGGATTGCGGCAGTCTACCACTTGCAGCAGTATTATCATAGCATCACTTCCCGTATGCAAAACCATTAGGATGTGGGTCAACAATAGGATACAGTGAGTGACAGAGAGGAGTGTAGGCCTCTATGTCTTGCTTTTAAGAAAATCCAGTTGGTGTGTACAAGACCAGAAACCTCTCCTCCCATCTCCTTTTCAGCATTTAAATGTGTCGCTGTTTCGAAAGTCAGCGGAAACAAAGTCCAAAATCTTCTCCGCGACTTAACATTTAGCAAGTCACCTTTCATGCAGGAAACCTTAACTACTGCCAGAGCTAAAACACTTGTTGTAATCATCATATCTCCTCTGGCAAATCTTGTTTATGAATGAGGAATTTATTGGGAAATCATTTGCAGATTGTCTAAATCAGAGCCGCAAACAAGTGATGAGTTGGGGTTGCAGTGCATATGGACGGGAAGGTGAGTAATTGGAAAGCAAAGTAGGGGAGAATAAGGTGTTGAGTTGGGACATTTCAGTGACTTCCATCTGAAGCCCAAGCGCACCTGTACCGACGGCATGTGTGCTACTTAGAAAGCAAAATATCCTGTTCACAGTGTTCATCGGCTTTGCTTGAAGTATCGAGTAACCTTGAGCTCCATGGCAGACTGTTGGATAGGCCGATCCGATTTCGCAAGGCATACAAAAATCAGCATATTTATCAGCTATTGACATCCGCGCCTTGGCTCATGAATATAAATCAGTGTCGGTCGGTTGCGAAGTCACCTGATTAAGCGCGTCAGCTTCCGACGCGTGACACGGAAACTTGGACTTAGATCCATACAATTACAGCAACCCAAAAGTGCTGCACTCCACAAAACATTGTCCACGTGATAATGGGTGTCGTGGCTCTAGAAGGTGACAAATCGATGTGTGGATGCCCTAATGATGAGCCACGTGAGACTGGTAGGTGGATTAATTGGGCACAAATCGCGTGACCAAGGGCCAAGGTGATTGCACAAATCATTGCATCGATCCCATTTTGGTGAGTCATGTGACTGATGACAACTACAGTTAAACCAAAATTTGATTAGGCATCTTGGAAAATGGATTATTCAAGAACTACAGAGGTCTCGAAATTAACTCAAAACTGCTTCTTTTGTAAATGATATCAGATTTGTTTGTCAATGATAACTGGTGCACAGGCGGGACTTCATGTGACAGTTTAGTGCTCAAAGCTTTTCATTTGTTGAACAGATCAATGCGACCTGTTTATCTTGAAACCCAAGGGAACGGGTCAGGTATCCAAGTACAGTTGTGGGCGGGGAAGAATAAAGGCACATATAGAATGAGCAGCACACACCAATGATTTGTGGGTTGCCTTGAGTCCATTCACCTCGATGAACAAGTCAGTTGAGTGGAGGATGTTGTGAGACAGCGTGTTCTATAAGGCCGGAAAATGACAATATGCACTGGAAATGCGTTGAATATTTATACTTAGATGGCGTTAGGACACATCGCTCCAATGCAATTGAAACAGCATCTGTCTAGGGCCACGTGACTCGTGCTGATGAGCACTTTGCGTTTATTACTGTCGCCTCAGTGTTATGTAACTATCAAACACGGGATCTACGCTTCGCTTTACCCCTATTGCTTTAATTACCAAAGAATACATCGTACGCTTGGTGCGTGCATCCAAAAGTTCATACGTAGGTGCAGAATTAAAAACTTCCTGGCTGGAATGTCAGGGAGCGTTCCTATCAATGCTATAGGAGTTGTGATTGCAATGAATTTCTGCATCGAAGATGACGTTCCAATTCTGCCTCATTTTGCTGGCGGTCTTTGGTATGTCTAAGAGACTCTGGGCAGCGCGTAATAAGGTATCTTATTCCCTATAGTTCTGTGTGGAGTTCAGCCAGGCTTGGGATGCCGCACTAAACTGATGGGTCTGGAGACCAATGCAAGGTTGCTTCCTTCTTTTTCTTCTAAGTGAAGCATGACCACACTGAAAACTTCTCATATATAACGACTATTAATACTTGTTGAATGATTCCTCCTTTATGGTGGTCAGAGTTTAACTTCAGAAGACATCTTACCCCACTCTTCTGTGGGTCCTTTAGCCAAAATGCAGGTAACCAGCAAAACGTGATAGAATGGAAAGGCCATAATTAATTTAGAAGTACTTTGCGTTAACAGCTCCTGACGCCTTTATGAGGCTCCTATGCATGCACGATAGCCTATCAGAAATCCTGTTCTTGACCTACAAGGCAAGTCCTGCATTCACACAATAAAGGCTATTGGGTGTTGATTGGTGTGGGCCATTCCACAATCAACCACCACGCTTGTAAGCATCGAAGTGCGCAAAGATGGACTTTGAGGTGGATGTGTGTGATAAAAATCTCGAGTTAGCTTTCGTTTCACTTTAAATTTGGCCATTATGCAGAGAGTGCATCGAAGTTTGTATGCATATTTCGGAGTGTCATTTCCTTAGTTAAGGACTCGCTGTGGCTGAAAGGCTGATACGCCTGCGATTGCAGATTCCTCTCTACATCTAGCCAAGTTTTTTTTTACCTCGCACACGTAAGGTAAGCTGTCATATGCCAAAGGTTGTCATACTGTGATCCTTGTGCGACGTGCTACAATTGGAATACGAGCGTTAGACCAATGCTCTATCAGTTCTTTTATGTGGTTTTCAATGAATTTATATTTTTCTTGGCGGAGATTTAAATGGTTCGTGTCAATGTTGCAAAATGCTGTTTATTTAGCGGTCTCCATTGTTGAGTTTGCAATGTTTGTCCAACGACACCTACGATCACGCGTAGAAATGGTCATTTAATTGAAACATGGCACATTGGATGTAGGTTTCCTCGGTGACCTACCGCATTATTATACGGCTGGACGCAGAAGAGTGCGATGTGACACGACAACTTATGCATTATTTAGCGATGCACGGCATTGGCAGTAAGGTACTCTTTGCAACAAGCGAAGCGCAAGGAGATGAAGGGAATAGCCATCCAGACAGATACTGTGTTTATAGGCTTGGACATAGTGTCCTTGCATTGAAACTGTGGAGGTGCAGTTGTGTATGTTGTGCCATCTCAAAATTACTACGAAATTCAAGATGGTATCCGATGAAAGGGGTGCTTATTAGTAAGAAGTGACCATCGAGCGATATTTAGTAGTTGAAGTAAGTGGGAACATTGGATAAGGTTTAGTTGCCAATACACTCAAAAACTGTCAGCATTAAATCTTGTTGCCTTTCCCTTAAGTTTGGCAGCACAATGTGCATTGTTTTCCTCGGTCATGTCTATCACACCATCATCCATCATATCGACTGAATGCATGGATGCAGTCACCGACGAATGTGTAGACTTGATTGGAATACAATTCCAGTCCAAGTAACTTGTCTTTCTAGCAAAGGGCACTCACAGTGTGCAATTCACAAGCGAAGCAAAATGGCAGAATTGTAAAACTGAACACCTTTGGTCCTCAGATTTGTCATCCGCTCCTACACGCATGGTCTGCTAATCACACCAACTTGCATACCCGCTTCTTTTACACAGTCATCGCCATGAGGCACAATTTACAGGCTTCTTAAAGTCTAAGGAGAGGTTCCCCTTGCTCTCAACCAACAACCGTTCGGCCGTCTAATTGTCTACGCTTGCTTCATCCAAAATCGTCCGCAAATCTGAATAAACACTTAAGAACAACTTTGCTTCCCTTTTTGTATGCCTACTCAAATGAGTACGCTTCCGTTCGCTGCCCTCGTAATACCCCATTGACCCTCACTTGAGTTCAAAATAGGCTCAAATTTATTAGCATAAAAGGTTAGTTTATGTTTTGATCGTGGCATTCTAGGGGAAATGCTAAGTGATGGGCGATCTCCCCCTTGGTGTTGAGTTAACTATAATCTAAAGAAAGGAACATTTGGCAAGCGGAAACAACGGCAACAAACAACACCGTCAGCTGTAAAACGCGTTGTACACAAAAGATTAAATCTGCCTTTTGTGTTACAGGTACCTTTATGTCTCAAACGCTATTTGAAATTGATATCTATTACAAGATTTGCTCGCATCATTGGGTGTTTTTTCCAATATGCAGCTCCATTTTCAAGCGAACGGAGCACTGTAAGGATGCCAATTATTAATTTAAATTGTGCACAACCGCCTTCTTGGGATACGTAAGCTAGGACGAGTGCTAAAGATTAGAAAGTTGTTGGCAAAATGTGTCCGATACAGAATCCAAGCTGTACGAAATAGGTTTCATTGCAAAAGTCGGTGACCATGTCTGCCCCGAGACAATGGATTAAGGGGAGAAGTACAAGGAAACGGTATGGTAGTGATTGGTGTGCAGGCATAGTGGTCCACAATTTGACATGTGAGAAAGGCAAATCACACCCACACATCATCGACTAGTCTCGATTTACGAAGTCTTCGCGACGAATATCCAACTCGCAACATGGCTGATAACTTGAAATCATCTGGAATTCCTGCATTCCCAAAATGCCTTACCCTGTTTCGCTTCCATTTGTTTGCCATAATCACCGCAAACTTCTAAAAATTTGAAATTTTGGCACCTAGCACAATTTTTTTTGACTGATCAGCATCTCATATAAGTGTGTGCCGAGTGTGTTTGTTATCAATGCAGGATTAAAGTCAGTCAAATGTGTGAGGCTGTGAAGCTGTCAATGAAGTCCTCCAAAAAGTAGGGCATTAAAGGTGGTGGTTAAAGAGCGAAGTCATCAGATGAGCATGTGAAAATGTCGCGTTATGTTCTCATCACATTGGTTGATGCATTTTAGCAGGTGCGTTAGATATTAGGGCAGTGTACTCGAAATGTTAAATACGGCTTTTGACAAACTCGATAACAATTGTTCTGTGATGCCTGCAGCCCAGAAGCATGTTTCTGTTTCCACTTTCTAGACATATCAATTCTTGTGGGAACCGCTAAACCAATTCACTTCTTTCCAATAGCACAAAAAGCATCTTCCGTCACTTTTGAAACTACCCTTAAGCCATCCTCTCGTTGTACGCGCAAAAGTTGCATCCCGTACCTCCATCCGCAAACCTGCACGCAATTACACCCACAAGGCACACACTGATGCAAGTGTCGAAACCTTTGCCCACTGGTTAATCACTGCTCACTCAGCTTAAGAAATCAACAAGACCCAAATTCACCAATAGGCTGCCATTCTGTGACTAGGTTATTTTGAAGAATCGGCAGATGACTTTTGTTTGTTTTGTTCTGCCCACAAAGTAGAGCGGTTATGCTGCTTACCAAATCTCCCTATTTCACTTTGTCTCCAAAGTCATTTGCTTCCCTTTTCACTCCTTTGATGCGATATTTTCCCAATTGTCAAAGAGCTGTGGGCAAGCCCGTATTGTCTGCTTGCACACTTGAGCACATTGATTAGGCTGTTACCGTCTTAACACTGCAACTGCCACTGCCAATTACAACAACTATCCTGTTCAAGCATTAGTTGCATCATTTTGTGTCATTAATATCACTCCCTTCTCCTTCCATCTAGTGGTAGCGTTCGCAACAGCCTCTGTTACTTCAGTATGCCTTCAAAATTGAGGTTAAACACTTTTATATGTGCTGAGCAATGCAGCGACTTTGTTGTGCGCTTTTGCGATTCCACCTGCAGTGTTCATGTTGCCAGTCAATGAGTCATTTGTGAATACGATGTACAACTTGTTACTAGCTGATACATTTGTACTGCAGTGGACATATCAGCATGTAATAAAGATGAACGTTGTGGATGAGAAGAGCATTCATTCAATTGTAAGAGGTGAATTTACAGTGGCTGTTTCTTCTAGTTTAGCTACGATGGTTGAGTTTTTCAGTTATTGGACAAAGTGCATGTGAATGTTGCGCCATAATGTGCATGAGAGGCCAATAAAGGCTTGCTGTCGAAAGAGAGAGAGAGACAGGACTGTCAACTATTTTTATTGGTAATTTTGGAATCCAGTGGTACAGGTTACTTCCGTGACGTAGAAATAGGAGACTCGTATTGAGAGTAAAATTGTTCGACACGCTTAAAATGTAGACACTTGAAAAAGCATATCAATCGTGGAAATGTAATTTTTGCTTGAAAGTGGATGGCTGCGATTGGAATGCCATCCTACACCGTGCCATTCGGAATGTTAGGAATGTCCTGCTCCTCTACAGTAACCATGTGTAGGCACGAACCAACAGTACTAGGTTTGCAAGTTTCTAGGGCCTTTCAGTTTTGTGGCAACTTTCATGAGGCAGCCTAGTAACTGAGTTTTTATGCACTCTTCCTCTCCTCATAATGTGAGATCACGTTAAGTGCAGTAGTGGTACACAAATGCCATCACTAATAAGCGGTCGCGACTAGACCAAACGAGTGAGTCGCTCTGGCAGAGGATCAGGCTCAGAGTCAAAATCGTACGCGCACCGAGGTGGTCTATGCTAATCAGCGTGCTGACTCGCACACATTGATCCAGTGGACCATCTGTCATTTTAGGGAGCCTATTACCGAAATTAGCTCACATTAAATGGCGTGGAGGTCAACCTGAGGTTTAAATGTCTGCCTGAGTCTACTTTGATTAATAACCCACAAACCTTGTAAGCAACAGGTGAAGTATTTTGTGCCAATCACCACCAAGTATCAATAGTTACGATAGTTTTTTGGACAGCGATCCAGATTCAATTGTCCTCCTGGCCAAGTGGCCATTGGACGAAGTCGTGCATGATCCACCACGCGAAAGCACCGCGTGTGTAAGGGCACACGATCTCCTGAGCTTAATGGGTAAAGACTCTCAGGATGCGCTTGAGTCAGATTTTGGGTCACTTCAACAACATATTTAAGTCTGTCGACTACAGATTGTTTAGGCTTGGCACCAACCTATCTGTTTGAACCAGAATTTGCCGACTGTAATTGCACCTGACACTAGCACCCACCATTCAGATGGCTCTGGTCAATTGTGTAACTCGCCACAAAATGGGAATTCCAATAAGTGGGCAGAGCACAGTCCTCTGCGACTGCATGTGACACCTCCAGCTGGTCATACCAACCAAAGGTACGTAGTGTCACGGTGTGCATAAATGCATAATTCGCTTTGCGGGACAATAGCAAATTGAAATCTAGGCTCATATGATTTTACGGCATTCATATAAGCACAGACTGAGTGAGATGCATACAGAAGGCATTTCTGGATTAGAGATGTCGTTTCAACTCTGCCTCATTTGTATGATAGCCTCCATCTTGCATATTGATTCCGCATTAGCAATCGGTAAGATATTCACATTTCGTTGTTCTGCTATGAACAGAGCATGCGTAAAAATATTCAACAAATGGTAATTTTCGTTTGGATAGGCAATACAACTAGGATAGTTAATGTTTCTCAGCACCAAAATAGCTAAAAACTGTTAGTAATGGCTTGATTTCTTCTTCTCATTTCTTTTTACACCACTTCCCATCTCATCACAGGTAACTCAATGTGGCACATCTGAGTGAACTTATTCATTGCCCTGATAACCCAACTGGCCTTCTCTTCCCTTTGACTCGTCTATGCTAATTTTAAAAATGCTCTTGCATCCACACTTGCATTGCAGTAAGTATGACTTTGTTTTGCTGCTTTTGTTATTAATGTATTGTATTAAGTGACAGGTCCTCCAGGAGGAGAGAAGACTACGAGAAACTTTCTCCTCAAACCAAACCATAGAAAGTCAGACGAGTTGCGGAAGGGCAATGTACCCTAGAATGCCTTACGTATGGCTATAGCGCCATTTTGTAATTGTGCACATTGATCCGACTTCCTCTTCCTCACCTGCCTACCGTCACTTCTGGCTACTGTTACTCATCATAAACACAACACCCTTAGACCCAAGATGCCGAAGTTAAACAAAGTACTTGTAACTTCACTTTTTTTCTTTAGACACATTTTAACAGAGTGTCAAAGGCACAAGTGCGCAAGCTTTCTCTTTCTATGCAAATTCAGGGCGTGGAAGGTCAAAGATAAGATGTTCTGGGCCGGTCTCGATTTGGTAAAATGGATGGGCTTAACTTCGATTTTTGGCATGAATGCTAAAACCAGTTTCTTCTATTGAAAGACAACATTCTGTCATAGAAGCACGAAGATAGCCTACAGAAGTTGACAGTAAAATCCAAACAACGTTGTCATCCATCTTGCTGGACATTTTCCAATTTGTGACAACTTCTATCAGCGTTAGGCCAGTCATGCCTTTATGACTGGCTAGTTACTGCATTAGCATTCTGTTAGCTACGCTTAGTGCAGGCTGCTAATCATTTTAATCTGAAGTCCTGTCAGTCGTGGATAAATACAGCTGCCCGTGTGAACATTTGAAATTCTAATGCGCTAATAAATAGTACGCGGATATGCGTTCGCCTTAACAGAAGCCAATCAATTTCGGTCCACGTACTGTAACCGGATACGTAAGTAGCTGATTAATTTCCTACATTTGGTCCTCCTGTATATTAGCAGCAAATTTGACCACAGGTCGCCAGGCACTTTATGAGTCTGATAACTCTCAGGTGGTTTCCTCGGGATTGTGAATCAAAATATGCAAGTCATGAATGTCTTCATGGTAAGTTGTTTCAAATCTTTATGTTCGCATGCCTGTAGCAGTCACCAAACCGTGCAGAGACGAGATCATCCAAATTTGTTTCTATGGTCTGTAGATGTGATGATAAGTTAACGTTTTTTACAATTTTACTTAGTTTATGAGTCTCCGTACCATAGTCGCATTCAAGTCATGACAGGGCATTGATTAATCGAGGAGAAAGGACTAACCTTGTGTTAGTGGTGTTGTAGTCGACCACATGAAAGCACTTAAGATTGCATTGAAGGCTCAAGTTGATTGTGCACACCAAAAGAGCTGGCAATTGTCTGTATTGGCTGTAAATCGGTGTAGTTATAAAATTTCTTAAGGAGAGATGAACCTTTTCCTGCAAGATATTATCCAGGCTGCAGTTGGCTCTAGAACCTAACCGGATAGTCCCATGTCGTGTGCGCCGTGCAAGAGTCGATTGCTTGAAGTCCCACATTCCAAGGTTTACCAAGACCTATATTACGAGAAGGATTGAGTATATCCATGAATGTAAATGGCTATAAATATAAAAGTTAAGCATGGAGCATAATGAATGTTTAACTGCTATTGACCTCACACGAGTAAATTAGTGAGAAGGAGGCAGAAGTGCTTTCATTTTCTTAAATAACAAAGGATCTGCCATTTTACCAAACTGTCAGGCAGCACAGATCCACGCACGGTGACCGTGCGTTTTGCGGATGGTTCTACTTCACCTATATAATTATTCCTTTTCGTCAGTAGTGAGGATGGCCCCAGATTGCCGGGGATTGTGGGAATCGAGACTGCCAACTTTTCTCAAACCTCGAAGGCACCGAAATCACCCATGGTGAATCAATACTCCCGTGGGCAAGAGGTTTTTTTCCATAAGTAGCACCCAAGCTAATGCAATTTGCATTTAAGCTATAGATTTCGCACGTCTTTTTAAATCTAAAGATAGTCGGCAGAGCTGAGCTATAGGTCTCGAATGGGCCGCTATACCACTTAGTTACGCAGTCGTGATTCCTTCAGTCGCCTTCTTTACTTGTACCAATTATAAGTCATTCATCCTGACACCCCTAAACCGAGCAACTAATGAGTAAACAGTGGCTTCATTACAGTCGCCTTGTGTCATACTGTTTTGGTGCGAGCA
Organism: Taenia hydatigena; assembly: GCA_036345935.2. Lineage (NCBI taxonomy): Eukaryota > Metazoa > Platyhelminthes > Cestoda > Cyclophyllidea > Taeniidae > Taenia > Taenia hydatigena. Next base: position 1,632,135 of record JADWOT020000005.1, read on the forward strand.
TGAGTAAAGGTGATGCTCCGTTAGCGTTAACAGGCTGACAAATACGTGGTGATGGAGGTGGCTCAAGGTTTTTTGGCGCCTTCAAAAAGGCACGAGCTTGAGTCCGACGTTTTCGGACGTGCAATTTCCCCGAGAAAATGTTCTTTAGGCAGTCAAGCATGCCCGGAAGGCGTTTGACTTCATCTATTCCATGTCGAATGTGCCTGCTTTAATAATAGCCACTAGTTCAAGAGTTCACGTTGACTTTTGACATGATCCTGCGATGGTAAGGGAATGTGGCGATGCGACCTGATCCTTATATGTGGACGAGTGGTCTATGCCTCACCGCTCCCATACCCTCATAATCATCGGAGAAATTCGAGGGTCAGGGCTGATGTGTGTGTGTGTGTGAGCCCAACGATCGGACAGTGGTGTCCAAGCCACCCTATCGGCTACTTCACGCGTAAGAGTTAGCGAGAGATTGACAGTGGACTGAGAGCAATACTCATCGCAATTTTTAAAACACTCAAAATGCAGAGGCGTTTACTGACACAATAATAGTTGCCATAAAGTAAAAGCTCTATGGTGATTTGACAGAAATAATCACAAGCGATCGCTGGCATTTCCATGACTACAGTGTAGTATGCACCATTTGCCCACATTTACCTCAGAGGTGTAAACTCGGTTACGAGCTACTTCTGCAGCCACCAACATCAGGAGATCCACCTCTATTTCTGCAGTGAACATAACTGGAAGATCTGCTTCTACTTCTACAATCGCAATGTTCAATGGACCGAAATCTACTTCAGCTCCCGCGACTACAGCAGGAGAATCTAATTTGACGCCTAAAATCACCATGACAGGATAATCAACTTCATCTCCTCCGATCGCCACGGTTATGTACCTGCTTCTACTTCTCTAATCATCCCGTCTATGACATCTGCCACGACTTCTGTGATTACCGAGACGGAGATATGCAATAGCCCCTGATATTACCAGTACTGGCAAGCTTTCCTCAACTCCTTCATTCCCTACGCTATTACCGCGTATTTCGTTGATAGATCTGGTCCCACCATTTCATTTTCTCACCCTTCAGCACCGACGCTGACTACAGATTTCCACGGATTTTGTGAGTCGAAACAGCCGATTCTTCTCAAGACCTGGATGCCACCGGAATCTCCTTCGTCGTCCACAGTATCCCGCACTGGTAAGTCAAGTGTCCCAAAAGCCCTGTTGTAGATTGCCTCAAGTGTCGCTTCTCACATGGCTGCGAAAGTAGACAGGAGGAGGTTGAATGAGTTCTATTAATAAAGCTCGAAGCAATTCTTAGCACATATATCAACTTGGCTTAGGCTATCGTGGCCGCAAAAGACTTACGCACCTTCGTCCATGGCAGGAATGCGAGATGGCAAATCAGGCGCCCTATTCTATTCTGCATGGTCCTGTTCATCTTCTGAAACCATGCCTGCTGTCATAGCACATCTATACCTTGCATTCGGATCCAACTTATTGATTGTAATGGACTTCTTCGTGTTATCGTTAACTAAGACACTAACTGCAGCTGAATTAAGCACACATTTGAAACACTTTAAGTGGTAAGGCTGGAGGATTTCTTTTAAAGGACTTTGTTTGGTTTACGTCTGATTCCTATTCCTTATATGCATCATCTCGATGGTGGCGGTGCATCTAAAGGAGCTGTGAATAATGGTTTATCATCACTGCGGTTACAAGTCGGCTGGTGCTATCGGAATATAATAGGGTGAGATACGGTCTTGATTACCACAGCTATAATGTTGCAGTTGTCTCTCCTGTTTTTACTTCCCTTCCTCCCCCTCCCCATCAGATATACAAATTAGATGCAATCACAATAAGCATCAGAATGAGGTTGACATAGGCATGACTTGCCTTCTGCTTACCTGTGGGCTCGGCTTCCGTAGCTTTCATGGGACCCATTAAGTGCACTTCACCCTCAGCCGCCTCCACTTTTACTTTGCACAGATTGCAGATATCCAATTCGTCAGCAGTCAATGCTTCAGATAATGCGCTTACAGAATGAAATCTGCGGATGCCAAAGAAAGAAATTATTTTGCACTCCCACTTCGCTCACAGTAAGGCTCACTAGCGTTCGGACACACCTTAAGCAAAGTGCAGGCAGTCGGTACCTACACAGCTCAAATGGATGTAGCATGGAATAGGCATGGCGTTCGCTCTTGCCTCTGCCATGAAATGGATAGTAAACAGGAAACGGAATTCGATAAGCGCTTTTTTGGGCAGAGTTAATTGTGGTGGAGAGAAGTTTGGTGGCAAGTGAGGTGCAACGGTGTGGTGCCAGTTGACTGAAGACAGTAGTAACGGTAGGTAGATTAATAAGAAGCCATGGAATGCATGCGTGGACCTACATAACGGCGATGAATCGTGTGCTATGCATTTTAGGATGCACCGTCCGTCATCGACAAGTCTGCTTTCAAAAGTCTCGCTTTGGAGACGGAATAGTCCCCTTGTTTCCTCCCTTCCTGAAAGACTTGCCAATTAATGGAATGCATTAGAAACAGGATCAGCAAAACAAAGCCCTAATCACTTCAAAGTGTGTGTAAATGCAAAACATTTGTAAAGTTAACGGGAAGTATTTTAAAGATAAGAGAGCAGTAGATGGATTACAGAGGCAGCAAATGAGTTCACTCAGTTGTGCTATGTCGATTTAACTGTGATATAAAGCTAAGTGATGTGAATTAAAGGAGAGAAAGTAACGTAGCCACCACTAGCCGTCGTCACCTCTTAATGTGTTAACGATGTTCACTATCCTTGTTAGATGTATCATCCTAGATAAAATCCCATTTGCTGGAAGTTTTACCCTAATGCTGTACGGAGTGGAGGGTCTAAGGTGAAGATCATACCCATTGTTAGTGCAAAAATCACCATTTAAGATGCTGGTTGCCAACCAAGTGAGGCAGAACTGAGGCGACATCTCTAACCCAGAAACGTGTTGCGTTCGCGCCTCACCTATTGTGCACTAGCATAAATGCTGTAAAACAATGTAACATAATGATTCGAATTGTTTTTGACCTGCAAAGCAAATGGTGCCTTCATGCACGCCGTGACACCACATGCCATTGGCAAGTGTGATCGATTGTGCTAAATATGCAGATGGTGTCACATGAAGTCGCTGATGACCGATCTGCGTAGCTATGGAAGCTGCCATTTGTGTAACGATTTGCACGATAAAACAGTGCCTCCTGAATGGCTGATGCCATTGTCCTTGTCTTATAACGGTGTTAAGCAACAGCTAGACCAGACTATAGAATCGCTGCCAAAATTAACACGCCAAATTTGGGAGTGTGTAAGATATAGAGGTGGCGCGGAGAGCACAACGAAGGTTTCTATCTGACTGGCACGTTATTAAGCTATTATCCTTTTGCGTGGCTGGTAGAAATTGGAGACGATAAAAAACTGCATCGCTGGGTTCCAAAACTATTAACGGTCTAGTGGGCTGTTCCTTAGAAACTAACATTTATTGTATCATTTTTTCATTAATGGCATTTTGCGCAGTGTTAAAATAATTTAACCATCGCAATAGGGAAAAGGCAAAGGTGTATTGCTTTGCACCTATTCATCGAAGCTCAAATACAGGAAACAACTAATATAGACATGGCTCTTACTGCCTTCTGATTGCTCTTTGCATTGTCTTTCCCTTCTTCTTTGTCAATAGAATATATCCATGTTCTCGATAACGTTCATCCCTATTACGTCCCGTTGTGTTTATTGCTGCGCAAACATGATAGCTAGCGAAAATTTGTGCACCGTATTCACAGATGACTCATTGACTAGCAGCCTAAACACTACACGTGAACTCGCGAAGGCGTGCAGGAAGTCCCTTCGTTCATATAGATTCCACTTTCTGCAGTGTTCAGCGTACCTAAGTAAATTTAACCTCGATCCTAAAAGCAAATTTAAGTGACTGAGGCTATCGCGAAAACTGGCACCAAAAGGAAAGCAAAAGAAGCAGAACGATTGCCATAAAATGACGCAACTACCATTCAGGCGGGATAGTTAATGTGATTGGCAGTAGCAGCTGCGGATTGCTGAACTGGTGCCGATCCAATCAATTTACTCACAACCATCACGAATTTGATTAAAGCTATCGGCAAAGGGGAGAATAATGCATCACAAGAGCGGCAAATTCAGAGTATGACTTGAGGAACTACTCGGAATAGGAAGATGCGTTAACGAAAATAGCCGCTTCAATTGGTGGGCAGGGCGAGGGACGACTTGCCATTTGTTAACACCCAAACAAGGAGGCAGGATGATGTAGCTTAGGCTTTCCGTGTAGAAGAGTGGTGTGGGTTACATTGCCGCCTCAACCAGATAGACACTAGGTGGACCCAAGAACCAGGGCAGAGAACCACACCGATCGACGTGTACGAGTCAATAAGCGGATATGACACACGTGTGGGCAAACAGTGAATGATCAGTGGATCTTGAGCCTGAGACTACGCTGGATCTGAGTCCGATTCTGTGGCTCTTTCTCCACCTGAATGCATTCGAGTGGCTCAGTCGACTAAAACGGGCAAACGAGGTAGGAGCTGATGGATACTGGCCTCAGAGTGACTATCTAGACGATCAGGTAACATAATTGATTGCGGGTGGTTACAGAAATGTTCTACGATCGTGGTCTCTTCTAGAGAGTGGAACGGTATTATAGCCAAATTTTGGGTACCTTGAAAGCGATAAACACTATCAAACCAAGCAATCAGCCCATTTACAGTCCAGCTTACTTTTCTTTGAATTCAGTTTAGAGATTCGAGCTTTGTTCGAGGTCAATGAATTTGAAGAGGAATGTCCAAATCTGCATTTGACATTTAACAATGATTCGCTATGGCTGGCCACTTAATGGTAAGGCGAAGACGAGTCATAATCGACCGACTATTGTCTACTTGGTCAATGCCTGCGATGATTAAATGGCACTTTCTAGGAACGCAACTTTTCAGCTGTGACGTTTTGAGTGGGTGGGATAGTTGTTGATATATACTGACATAGACCATGTAGCTGAGCTGCAGGGGACGGAGGATGTGTCAGACACGTGAACGAACTCATTTCACATCGTGGTTGGTGTTAATCCCAGTTGCATTTTGTAACTATCTAAGAAGTCGCACATATGTATAGATGGTGCTTTTTGTCATATCAAACTTGCAGTCTAAATAGAAGCAGCGATGAATAGAGGGGAGATGTTAGCTTGTCAGTAAGCGACTCTCAAAGCCATGAATGCTGTCGACTCCATCCATCTGATTCCATCCCATCTCATCCGATCTCATCGGATTCAAACATTGCAGAATCCACTTTGTCTTATAATTCAGTTTAAAGAATGTGCAAATGAGCATAGGTAGATATTTGAATGCTGCTGCATTTCTCTGCACTCATTTTTGTATTTCTACCCTCCCTTTTCGTAGAGGATGGGAGTGGAGAAGTATGCGCATTGGCTAAGAAACAGCTCCGGGCACAACACATTGCGCATTTAATGCGAAGCGAAAACTGCTGGTAAGAGGAAACGAAGGTGAGTGGACGCAGATGGGTCAAAATTCCTATGAAAATGAGCGACACTAACCAGCCAGATAAGCGTGAATTTGTGATGATGTCAAATCCCAGGTTATCTTTGTTGATCATGGTTCAAATCCCGACAAATTGCCTGATTTTAGAAGATGTAGTCGATTCGCCACTTCCTCGAATCAATTTCTCCCTAAATATCATATTGAGCCCCAAACCATGAATGAGAGCTAACCAAAGGGCACCCGGTTCGATTTGACATATTGCTCTCCTTCTCCCTTACGCACTCTTCACTTACTCCAGCTTCGCAACAGGTTCTCTGAAGTGATTGTTCAAACAACGGTACCTATTTGAGGTCCGCAATCGTCCATTTACATGACTTTATCAACTCACCCAGCCGAGCGACTGTATTTCTCGCTATTGTGTGATCTAAAGAGGTAAAATCATGCTCCCTAAATGGTGAAGGAGGATGAGGAGCAAACTAGCTGGCATGTCAACACGAAATCAGCCAACGTCCCGTATAACTGCCTTAGGGATTCTCTTCTCTTGGCTACCTCGAAGAACTCTCTAGCAAACGTATTCCGCATAACAACCTCCTCCTCATTGGCTATTTATTGTGTTATAAAATGTTCTATCTACAAGTGAAGTGAGCTACTGGCTATTCTGGACCCGCAGCCAACTTGACATCAGTAGGTACGTATGACTGAGTCGAGGGAGTGGGTCAGGGCTACTTCCCACTGACCGGTTGCAAGCACATCGTATGCGTGTATGTCGACTCACACGTGCTGGATGCTAAGACCATTTGTCCAGATGGCCTGTTCATCTACTAATCTGGTCGGAGAATTAAATGGGTCCTGTCCACTCGCTCTCGTAGGCTCTTCACGTTGCAACACTTGACAACTTAAGTTGCAGCATATAAATCTACATTTTTTAGCAAATGACTCGATCACTGCTTAAGCTATTTTACTACCTTGAATGTCTCTTTGCTACTACGCATTGCACGTGCAGGAGTAGTGGATGTCTTCCTAGTCAAGGTGTGCAAAGCAGTCGCTTTGATTTTCCGGTTGCAGGAATCGAAGCGGATACCTCAGTCGCAGTTGGCACGAAAATTAAGACAGATTTACTGGTTGTGTCTCCAGGCTCCAAAGTGGGCTCCCGAGTAGAGAGGATTTTGGGAGTTGAAGAGAGTTCTTTCGTAGTGGCGGTTACGGAAGTCGGGGTGGAACATTTCGTCATGGCACCTTGAGGCTTTGATTCTGATTAATTTGTTGTTGTGAATAAAGAAGTCGGGGTAGGTCCCTCAATCGCGGCGTCCGCAAGAGGTGAGGCAGGTGCCTCACTCGTAGTGATTACAGAAGAAGATTCAACTCGCATTGAGATTGCATTTCCAGTAGGCAAATTAGACCTCCCAGTCGTGATCATCACGAAAGTCGACGTGGATCGCCAGCTGTGGCTGCGGGAGCCAAAGTAGACTCCCCGTTAGTGATGATTTCAGTCGCAGAATGGGGTTCATTAGTAGTGCTTATTACAGAATTGGAAGTAAATCCGCTGGTCATGGAGATTGGAGGACTAAGTTTGGACAGAGTTACCGTGGTGAACAAAGGGGTCGATGTAGGTTCGGTAGTAGTGGTAGTTGCAGCAGCCATTGTAGGGGTGTCCCTATTGGTGATTGCAGAAGTCGAGGCAGATGCCGTGGACGGGATAGGTAGAGGAGCCGAGGCAGCTTCCATATCGTGGTGCTTGGGGAGATAAAAGAGATCGTCCTGTCATGGTGATTTCGAGCGTGGAATTAGATTCGCCTCTTGTGAGTGCAGGAGCTGAGGCAGATTCCTTATCATCAGACGCGGCGACTAAATAAGTGTGAGTAGGTCCTTCGGTCATTGCAACTTCAGAAACAGAGGTGAATCTCCTAATGCTGACTGATGCAGGAGTTGCAAAAGCTTCTCCATAGAGGACAGCAAACCGTTCTTCCTTTACTCGAATAAACATCTTTCCAAGATATCCATCAGGGTAATCATGCAATCAAATTGTTAACTCTGCATAAAAGGCATGTTTGACAACCTTGATAAATGCGTTAATTTAAATGTTTGCAATGGATCTCATGTCAGTAACTAACAGTTAGTGACTTATTAGATTTTAATGTTTGTGACAAAGAAGACGGCGTTAAACAACCAAGTTGAAGCAATCTTAAAAGTTGAAAAATCCCACCACCGCATTTGGTAAAACGGGCAAAATAGACTAATCTCGTCACAAGTTCACTAAAGGAATCAACGTATTCAAATTTCATTGAAACATCGGGTTGATAGTGCGCACAAATAAAGACAGAAAAGGATGCTTGTGGCTTCATTTCCGTGAAGGCATAAAATTGACCTGAGGAGGCATGAATGCTTTTCTGCTCTCCATTATCGATACTCCATTCAATGGTGTAACCGGTAGTGAGGCCGTTGGGTTTGGCTATCGGATGCCACGTCGACGGCTTCAAGCTTCACACTCTGGGGAGCACTTAGATTTGCAGAAAACAGGACGAGTTGATCAATGATTATAAATTGAAAAGAAATGGGTCTTAATATGTCCCCATGTTCCGCACAAACATTGATAGATACAAAAGTTCAAACACGAAAGTGGAAATATGTGGAGCAACCGCCGTTTGCATAGAAGTGGGCTAAGATTAGATAACAAGGACAGACTTGCGTTCAATACTTCAAATACTAACGGGTCAGCCAACTCGCTCTAAATATTGGGCTGCATCAGTCCACGCACTGTGATTGCATACGATATTGACGGGATCAGTCCCTCTACTTGACACTCTCGTTCTCCAGCAGTAAGGCTGATTTCTGAATACCACGAATTTTGTGGAACTGGACTGCTGATCCTCATTAGGACCTCGAAGCCACAAAAATCCCCTTTAACGTCCTTTGGGTCGCGTACTAACGTGCCCAATTCTTCGTTTTCTCCATAGAATGCTGCCTCGAATGTCGGTTTTTTCTTACCTGTAGATGCTCATTTGTAGCGTATGGATGAAAAAGAAGCAATTCCATTTTTTTCCAATTTCTCGCCTGTTTTTATAATTTGTGATAGAGATAATACCTCTAAAATCCTTACACATTCTATGGAGTTCATGTTCCTCAGTAATGGGCCATGCAAATGAGCAAGTTGAAATGCAAAGTTCAGAGGCGCAATATGGCCCCAGTTGATGCATGGCAATATGTGAATTCAAAGGCATTTAAAGGCTGATATAGAGGGCGTGAAGGCAATTTGACTGCAATCGAATGCTTCAAATATTTTGTTATCCACATTATGTTTGCTAACCACTAGGTCATTCTCATTCGCCGAATAATTCTACACGTGTGCAAGTGAGAGTGGGTCAGTAAAAGGTACGTATCTTATTGCAAGAGCAAAGTCATCGTGCAGGATGAATGTTGTCAACAAACTGAGGTAGAACTGAACCAGCATCCTCACTTCAGGAAGTGGTGCGATTGCCTCCCACTCATGGTGTGCTTATAAGAATTTTTCAGATCCATGTCAGCCCACGAAATGGCCTGTTCTTGACCTATGAAGTGACTACTGCGTTTACGTGCACTGTGACACCACGCATAATGTGACCATGTGGCCACTGATGCTAGGACCACGAGCAATAGCTGAATAGCATTCATCCTCAACCTTGGGACATCAGCAACTTTTGTGGTGATTCTCACAAAGAATCATAGGAGATGAACTCATGCTCAGTCAGCTTTTCCTGAATGACTGATGATTGCGTTCACACCACACGTCGCGTCTGTGTTGGCTCTAACACATTGATCTACAGAAAGGCTCTCGTCCAGCAAACATTTGAACGAGGATGAATAGAATCAAGGCAAATGGCGTGCACAAGACTCGGTTTGTAATACCTAGCGACCCAGTTTTTGATTTGTTCCACCGCAAACGAATTTCAAAACAATGCAGAGCATAGATTTAAGCTACTCAAGAAACCCAGAGATGAAGTATGTGTTACTGGTCCCTGGGCTCCTGAGGGCAAGAGACTCGCCAAAATGTGCACAATCTTGAAGATGCTCGTTTGTTGCCCCTTTAGAAGAGCCCCTGTTACATGCAATGTACGAAAGGGGTTGGGACTCTTTTCTATCACGTTTACCTGTTTCATTGGTTCACTTTTGGGGACAAAAGACCAAATGGTCGGCGGTGCGTGCACTGGAATAGGCTTGCGGATAACTCAGAATCTGACTTGGACGCATATCCATGACATTTCCGCCATCCATTATCTGTTATCGAGGCAATAGGTCCCACACGCACGCATGTCGTGTCTGTATGTTTGCTCTCGCACGCTGATCCACAGAACCCCGTGCTACGAAGAATTAGCCCATTGAGTATTTGGTTTAAGGGTTGGTAAGATTAAGAATCCCAAAGCACCATAATTTCTGACAGCACTATGGTAAACAACAAATCTTTCTCCCTTTTAATAGTACTTACTTAAATAAGCAGTCAGCCACGAAGCAGCCACTTTTGAAAAGTGGAAACAGAAGCCTTTCTGGGACTACAGGTGTCCCCAAAGCCTGTTTTGAGGCGGTCAAGCATGTTCAGGATTGAATTTTTAACATTGGGTTCAAGTACAGCATGAATAAAGTACCTGACCCTATCCGCTAACCGACAGCGTTCAGTTAAATAGGCTTTTCACATGCTCACCTGATGACCTCAACTTTTACACAGTGGTACTCAACACGCCCTCTTTAGCGCCTTGCCTTTATTCTCTTAATTCCAAATTCGTCGACAGTTAGTCGATGTCTTGGGCTGTGCCTTTGTGCCCAGACCCGTTCATTCGTCACCCCTTCAAGTTGCGTTGATAAATTGATCCTTGTGGACTTGATGGTGCCCTGGTGGTTCATGCTTTCACCTACTGTTTAATGAATAGAAGTAGATCGAAGCACTCAGGGCCTCGTCTGTAATGTGATGGTCGAATTCTTGCCCTAAATGGCAAATATAGCTATTGTACAACTTAGTAAAGTGAATGAGGGGAATATTAGGTCTAAAATAGAAGAGTAACGAAAATCGCGTAGCACTTTTTTGAAACAAATCCAGTATTGGTGGGATGCTGACCTAGGCGGTGTCATCAGGAATGCCGGAAGACGGACCAATTTCATTCTGGAAATAATGTTTACGTGCAGACAACCACGCACAGCTCTGTGTGCCCAAGGTTCTGGAACATTCTATGTCATTAACGGATCCAGTCCTTCAATTTTATATTCTAGCTCCTTGGAGGCATAATGGACCAAATAAAAAGTTGAATAGGAACCAAACACAAGTCTGTGTCCCAATGAGCAAATCAATGGTGACCGTCTGATCCTCGGCATTAAATGAACATTTGCAGGCTTAAAGCGTAGCCCACGCGAACACAGTCAATACGGATTGTGTACTCGAGTGCGAATCCCGCATTACTGGCCGCACTGTAGGATGGAGTCTGGATTCTACATGGCAGAAGTGTATCAATCGTCCTTTAAGAAATTACTATGACTTCACTAATTAGAAGTCGGGACAAACAATTGTCGTCTCTACTTGTGCATACAATCAACCGAGCATTTCGGTGAAACTTAATTATGTCGGAACTCGCAGTGTTTTCGTCAACGCAGCCACACCACCGCTAACACGATGTTAGTCTATGCCCTCTATTTGATCCATGGCAATGCCATGATCCAATGCTGAATATTGTACACAGTAAAATGTGGATTTTTACGATATCATTCCTATTGCAAACCATAAAAATGGGCGAGAAATTTGATAAGAAAGTAGAATTGCATATTAATGCACGAGCCTAACTACGTCAAAGGGGACTTCAGTGGCCTCGAGGTCCCAATGAGGATCTGTAGCCTGGTTCTACGAAGTCCGTGGCATTCAGAGGTTAACTTTACTGCTGGAGAACGAGAATGTCATGCAGAGGACCTGATCCCATCAATAGCATATTCGATCACTACGTGGATTACTACTGCCCGAACCTTAAGTAAGTTGACTGATCAACTGGTACTTGACGTGATGCTCCAAGGTCATCCTTTTGAATTTATGTTGGTCGACTTATATGCACTCAGTGGTTGCTCCACAGCAATTAAACCTCACGTTCCAGTTCCAAAACTTACCGCTAATTACGTCCATACAAATGGCAGTACATAGACACATAGGAATTAATTTCCCTTCAAGCAGTGATTTCCACTATAATTACCCTGCTCCTTGCAGTTCTTGGTGTTTTTCGGAGTGGGAAACTTGAAGCAATCCACACTTACACAGTGGTAATGGCTTAGGGTTCGCAAGCTAAACCCAATGGGCACATTGCTGGCCATACCATTGAATGGAGTCTTGATTGCGTATCACAGGGAAATTCCTTGCTCACCTGAAACCTCGACAAATCGTTTTCGCCACTGTGTACGTCCGAATTCAACAGGAAGGTATGGTTAAATTTGAATACACTGGGTCCCGCAGGAGTCTTCTCTTAGTAGCTACACCCAAGCATAGCTGGTCCTTTCCTTTTCTTTCCTCAGTGCAACAGCATGCTTAAAACCCGAAATTTGTACTATGCAGAATGTTTGTAATATCCTTACTTACCGACATTCATTCAACTGGGGCACATAGGCATTTTACCTCCCCTCGCAGCAAAACCCGATGCAAAAATGAGTACGACGAAGGAGAACCACTTCATTTTTTATTCGTTGTCCTTACCTTAATATCGAGCCACATATTACGGGCTTGTTGCTAGTTTTTTAATTGCTACAATCGTATTCACATGCATAGCTAATATGACCTGTGTGTTTGGAAAGCCAAAAGGTGGAATCGGGCATCGGAGCGTGATTGCGAGTTGGGTATAAGAAGGCAGATCGCAAAATGCGCAAAGATTACCAAAAACTTGCGAGTCGTCCAGAATCCATTTACTTTGATGGGCGATTCATTTGAGGAGGGGGTAGTACTAGTTTGCATTAACTACAATGTTAAGAAATTAGCATACGCACTTTCAGGAGGGAGACTGCTGCTTCGTATTTTATCACCAGTAGACCTTGTGCAAAGACAACGCTCACAATCCCATACACTTATCATCTTGACTCAAATTTTCTCCCTATATAACTGTTTCCGCTCATAAAAATCTCAAGTGATGAGGCTGCGTGTAAACACTGCATGCAAGCTTCCACATGGTGGAAGTTAAGGTCGTTTCAAAAGGTCGCAGTCCTTTGTGGAAACAAAATTGACCGTAGAACGGTGGTCAAATATGTAAATTGGGGTCTTCCAGCAGCACGGTACACAGTACAATTGGATGCTTTCAGTAGAGTTGTGGAGTAATCTGACGTGGTAGCATTTGAAGTGCACACAGTCTGTAGTGTCTTCGTAAATAATACTGATTTTATAGTTAATTATTTAAATTGGCCTCTTGATAGATAAGCTTGCATGTAACCTAATGCAACCAACGAATGAGGAAAAATAATTTTCTCCCAATCCACCGAAACAATGGCAGTTGTGAAGCTCCTACTTTAATTGGCAACAGTACAGCCTGTACGAGAATACCTGTTGAATACAAATGCTCCAACATGGTAATCTACGATCTCAACTTTGCCCTGACATCATCTTGGTGCATTACAACTTCTTACTTACTTTTGGAGTGGCGTACTGAATCTACCGATTTGATGCGCAGTAGGTGTTGTTTTATAGACATTACGTTTCAATCTTACCACTAAAGCCAAAAACGGCATCTGAAAAGATTCTGTATTGTCTACTCCAGTAGAGTACCAGCAAGACCATTTCCGCTATGTATTAGACATTACTACAAGTTACTCAAATTCTCACAGCGAAAACTCCTTCCACCTCTCCACGATTCGTAAATTTGGGAGTCCTACAGGTCATCCCTCTCCTGATGTGCATTTGTTCTGGTACTTACCGTCACAAGCTAGCGGAATTGCAAATCGGATTCGATAATGCCATCAAATTGGTGTGTTTGCATCTAAACTGCTTAATGGTCAAAGGAAGAATTATTATTAGGCATTCGTAGGGAAAATGTGGCCTGTCAGACATCAGAACAGCTGGCGAGCGAGGCAGCCAAACACGCAAGTTGGGAAGCACGCGAGCAGGTAGAATTTCAGCCAAACTGGCAGACACGGAGGTGGTGGAAAAGAATTGATCAGGGAGACGAAGTGAACCAGCACCCATCCGCAAGATTGCGCGCCATTGCGCCAAATACAAGTGGAGGCACTAGAGGCTCTGGAACGAAAGAGACATCGGCATGCCCTCCACGTTACTGTTGAGCTACGTGCTAACTGCAGATCAGATCGGCAAATTATTGCAGAGCTTCACCATGGTTGAGGACATTTCTTTGATTTCCAATGTTTCGCCAGGCAAAAGAAGGTCATTTAGGTTCGAGCTTGTTGGATAAGGTGAATTTAGGTGGAATCTTCGAATTCCACTGCAAAAAGTAAAGACGAATGGATACGAGGTGTCGCGTGCCTCCTTTTTCCTTTCCAGGTGTCGAGATTGGTCTACAGTAAGATTTCTACGTTCACGATGGCATACGCTGAAAAATTCAATCGCCACAAAAATGAGCAGTTTTGACGTCAAGTGGTCAATCAACAGCTTTTGAAGAGGTGGACAATATAGGGCAAGGGCATGTGGTCCGCTGCATCATCAGCACGCGCACTGCTAGACTTGGACGACTTGGTGCAAAAACACTGCTTGAACTTTTACCCTATCATTTACTGATATATGTTGAGAGACAACTGAACCAGATAGGCTATGCCACTTGACTCCAAATTTAGGAGAAAATGAGTTCTATTATGCATTTTAATGTCTTAAAAACTTGAGTCATTTAAGTTCCCTCTCTCCAGATGCTTTTTCACACCGTGATGATTGTTAGCATTTTAGACTTAAAACTTTTTAAGAATGCAACAAGCGAACGCTTTAATTGTTACTGAGAGTGATAAAATCTACAAATTGGCCTTTTTAGTTCACGAAGATCAAAGCAAGTTAAGGCAGGCTTTCAAAATTGGTTTAAATTATCCCTGATCCAGTAAGATGGGGTGAGCAAGGAGAGAGAAAATGCACTTCAAATTCATACAGATAATCGTAATATGTTTGGAATTCACTTGGCTGAATAGTTCCCATATCGCCGATTCGATAAAAGTTGTCACAAGTGAACATTTTGTAGTGTCTAGATCCGAAGAATTATCGAGCACAAAACGCAAAGAAAATGCATTTCTCAACTGTCAATGCCAGACTCAGATGTCCGTAGCAAAGATGGAAGTTCTGCATGGAAAAGTAGTGCCACAAACAGTGTGCGATGTTTGTGTTTTATGTGGCTTGAAAGCCTCCTTTTACCTTTCAGTCAATTCATTTAGCCTCACATTTGTGAGGTCGCGATTGTTTACTCTAGAGTGATACCAGCAAGCTTTGCTCCTCTCCCGCAGTTTCGGTGTCTCACACTGTCCCTAACACAGCATCCCTTTTAAACGGAGTCCGAGAAGTACGCTTTCGCTGCACAGAATGCCAAGGAGAATGTTTGAAGCAGGAAGTGGCGTAAGGGCCCACACACTCATGTCACTTCTGTAGGTAATCCTTTTGTTGTGATGCTTATATTACTGACATTTGGCGCGAATCGTTTGAGCAGAGTGGAATGAAGTGCAAATACTCCAGCTAAACACACAAGTCACGAGTGACTTAATCTCTAACCCAAATTCAATTTATTAGGATCGATGGCCCCGTAAGGTAAAGTTTTCAACTGTATTTGGTTTGTAATTGTACCGTAGAACAAGTCTGGTAAGCTTTTATCAGACTGTGCAAAAATGATTTAGCATTGCAAATTTGATTGGATAATGCAAGCATCGCCTCATGTGTCACTGCATAAGTCTCATCGATTCTTTTGATAGGGACTGTGACAGGTAAGGTGACGCCACACTACCACTTTGTTCCATTACGCTAAGGGTCGCTGTAGTCATGTGCTTCATCTCAGAGTAGTAGCTGAGATATCAGTGCGTGGTATTAGCCTCAGTCTGCGCGTACAAATGTGCCATAAATAACTTCTGCCTCATCCATTTAAGCCTCATGTTCCTCGATTATTCCTACATCGACCTTGCTACCAGCGATAATCATTGCAAACCTTCACCATTCTTCCATCGCTTTATGCTTGCAGAAGGTAAGGAGGTGGATGGCCAGGTTAGCTTCGTAAGCCATACAATTGTGCCAAATAAGATAGTGATTACTGTTAACTATACGACTGGAAATATGACAATATATAACAAAGTGGAGTGATGTGACAAATAATTGCGGGGTGACATCTAAAGAATAGTCACGATTGTAAGTTGATTGCATAAATTAGCCAAAAAGGAGGCGAAAAGGCATTTCCAATGGCAGATTGAGGATGATGAAGTGTTTAAAGAGGCGAAGCGAATGCGCTGCTTTCCACTGATTCTGGCTTAAGCCAACTTCATGAAACATGCATTTTGATGGGAAACATGTGTGACCACATCCTCATCTAGGCAAAAGCATCACAAGTCTCTCAACTTTCTCTTCAAGTCCCAGAACACAACTAAATGGTACTCCACTGCATTTATGTTCTACTACTTAATGAGTAGCGTGAATTAGGATGAATCAAGTCTGTCAGCTAGAAAATTAAGCAGAGGCGGGTGTAAATATTACTTGGTAGCAGTTGATTTAGTTAAATGCATTTGTGGCGAATGGATTCTCCATGCCTTCCTAAGCTCGCACGCATTCATTGCGTTCGATGAAATAGGGACTCACTTAACGCAGAAATCATGCAGGGGTCGCATAGATCTTCCGACAAATTCTCCACCTGAATCTACAAATTTCTTTTGATGAGGTTAGTCATGTTAACTCAAGGGTCGTCTCCTGGTGGTCCTGTGGTGTGAAATGTGTGGACGGTTAGTTGTTTTCAACGTGATGGTGCCAATGCATTTGGATGCAAATTTTTAAAGGACCTTTTAAACTATCAACAAGGGGTTCTTGGCCCCACCATTTCAATACTCACCTTTTAGCCATCAATCCTGCAAATACAGGTTGGTTAAAGTACTATCACTTCTTCTGCGAACGTCCTGTAATAAATTAGTAAAGTGGCCCAAGGGCAGCAAGGGGTAACTACAACAACTTTTAACGCTATTAGTTAATGCAGTGTAAAACCAATAAATTCAAGCATCATAAAGAGAAATGCTGGTGGGAGAGACCTCTGCTTCACCCAATGCTGAGAACTAATTGACTCGTCATCTGTCCTGTTGGCATAGATAATGTGTGAGTTTGTCCCATTTGATAATCAATCTGTTGAATTACTGACGCAATACTATGTTAAACTACCCTGATTTTCCATGGTTTTCCCTCCAAATAAAACGAATTTTTAAAGCTACCATGGTTATATTTTTGTTTGCCAGTGACCACTCAGATTTGTATGTTACAAGTGCCCAAGTGACATGGCATGGGCTTAAGAAAGCAGTGTGTTCGTAATGCGCACGATGTCAACTCCGTGTTCACGCATTCCTCTTAGCAAGTGACATTGAACTGAGTATGTCACATATGGTTAAATTCGAACAAGCACTTAATGTGCGAAAGCAAACAAAGTCTGCATAGGCGGCAACAATAATGAATGCTTCAATACTACAGCATTCCAACCAGTCTTGCGCGTTGCATTATAGCATCAGCACCAAAATGAGGTGGAGTAGCGGCTTGTCAACTTTGAAATTAGTCATATGCACAGCACGACTGCACGTGCCTTCTGGTCACCACTCTACATAATGCCCTGAGCTATGGCTCACGTGATTCAGATATCAGTCAGCCAGCCATGACTCGACACCAGCCGTCCGTGCATGCGTCAGTTGCAGCGTGTGTATACCCATTCACCATCGCAAAGCCCAAAAGTTATGCCCCTGCTCTGAATAGACCTCCTTCTATGCTAATAGTTGTTCCCTGCCTGATCCGAACAGTAGCGATAACCCGCACAGCAGAATGTCTGATGCTGAAGTTTGCTTATTGCTATGTGTCAACCTGATTTCATGCGGGTGTTGTAGCATCATTTATCTGTAACATCCTATTACAACTATGCAGATGTCGTGGAAAGAAAGCTCCTTTGTTTCGCGCTAAGTAAAGCTTGTTGTAGTGCCGGTTGTGGACGAAGTCGGTCATCGAGATTGACAATTACCCGCCTTAGATGGGTCTCAACGCGATACCGGTAGTGAAATAGCGATTGTTCAAAAGAAATAAGGAGATTCATATGCAATGCAATATCCGTGTTGAACCATTATGTAGGACTTGCTACATGAAAGGTTAGTAATGAAGTCATTCAACTACGATGTCCCATCGTGTGCCTTGCAAAATCGTAACAAATGCGAACACTCATTAGAGTAGGCCATCTTTGCTAGCCGCCAGAATGGTAGAATCGCGACTTGCGAAGACTTGCACTGTCTGGCGAATCAAAATATCTTCGAAAGCGGATTGGCCCTCAATGACCTTGACGCGAAATTGCTGTGTGAATCTATTCGCGACAAACAGGAACATCTCCAGGTGAGGCGGCAGTTGCCGTCGCGGCTCCAATGTGCCAAATAATTGGAGCGTTGTAAGTTTTTTGTTTAATTTATTTTGCTTTTCAACTTCGGGACGGCATTTGTTTTATTCTTCAAATCTTAGCGTCGCTTCTGACTTGAGCAATCCACATGGATGTTGTATTTCCCGAAAACGACTCCCATCACTTCTGCTCGCTGGCTATGCATTAACATTGCATTCCACTTTTACATTTAGCAACCAAATTCTTGTGCAAGGAATCAGATTTATTTCTTTAATGGAAGTGTAATTTTGGATTCTCAAAATGGACACATGACGATTTGTCCACATCATTTTGATAGCCTACAACTTCCCACATCCATGTTGCATGTGGTCGTGATGCGGTGTCATTAATTTGTTAAGCCGTGCCGCAGGAGAAATCAGAAGCATAAAATGATCAGATGTTTAGGGAAAGAATACGCTATTAACCTGTTCTGTCTTACAGACTTCATTAAGCGCACGTGACATCCTTGGCTCGGCCTAAATAAACACCTTTCAAGGCTTATGAGCGTTATCTTGCTGCAGTCCAAAAAAATGAAAAATTTAATTGTGTCGGCTGCGGATATTTGCGGGCTCGTGTAGAGTGGCTGGTTGTCACATGACAGTATGAAAGGAAGGTCTCATGACTGCATGAGCACATCGTGATTAGTGTGTTACTCCCACCAACTGGAAGTCCGTATTGCCTACAGTAAGAGAGATGACGAATATTAGTCATAGAATGGATAGCTAATATGTTAAAACAGGCACTTGATGATGGGTTCTATGGCATAGATACATGCCATACATGGTTCGGCCAAATTGTGGGGCATTGTGTGCTGAAAACGCATTGTACTAAGTCATGGAAAGGAATCGTAAATTTAGTTACAGAATTCGCTTGTTCAAATCATTCACATTCAGATCATATGATAAAGCATAATGGCTTTATTTTCCAAGACAGTATGTTCCCAACTTGCTCAGTGCTCAACATTCTCGTCTTAGGTGTACTTGGGCGACCAAACTTCCCTTACCTTGGTCGCCGTGATCGGCACGTCTTGAAGCTTCGGATATCCCAGTGTTTCACTACATCAGCAGCATTTTATTAAATGGGAAGTAAAATACCTGGAGCAGTCGTGACCTAGTTCAAAACGGCCTAATCCAACGACTTCGGCCAGACGGCATATCCAGCAACTGGGTGAACACTTACGAAGGACGCCCAGCAGCTGCATAGGACAACTGACGTCTCCACTAGTGAAGAGGCACCCATCATCAGAAACGATGGGATGGCAGTCGCTGTTTTCCTCCGAACCTAATTCGCTTCAACGCACATATAGAATTCCTGTTGAATGTAATCATCTTTGACATTTTTGCTAAATCTCCTTCTTATTAGGAAATCCATAAGAACATTTTATCAGTTGCATAGAAGCAGCTAGTTAGATATTTATAAGAGTTATATTGGCGCTGGTTATGCAATCTTGTTATGTCTGCTCTGAAGTAGGCAGGGGTGTTTTAATCAAATTCAACATGGCATTTTTCCATTATACTTGAAATATTTCGTAAACTAAGCGGTTACCATTACATAAAATCTGCCAAAATGGTGCACGCCTAATTCTAGATCATTTGTGGTCCGCATATTTTTAAACCAGTCCTGGATCATCGGACACCTCACCCACATATTACCACAAAACTTACCCACCACATGGTTTAATATACTTAAGCCTTCCAGAAAAGTAACAAGGATGTGTAATGATCAGTGCTTTAGCGAAATTGACTTATCAAGCCGAAAAGGGGAATCGCGAATATTGCACACGCAAAGGAAGCATTCTGTTAATCCCTTTTGCGAATTCGCATACTGGCGAAAAATTGAAATTATAACCCTAGTCAGTGTCACAAATTTATATCAACCATAGGGCCTGTCTTCAAACGTGTTTAACTTCTCGTGCTGTCTCCTGTGAAGGAGCGGCAATCTGACAAAGTTGGCGAAGGCGTTGACCTACCTGTCAATCACCCCACCTTTGTCCTATCGAATTCTTGCTTCGGAGTAGTCCATGATCCTACTCAGCCACCCACGAAGAAGTCGCGTGCTCTGACTGGACTTCCGGTGGGTTGATGGTGCTTTCCGCTTAACACTTCATGGATCGAATGGTCCAGCGAGAACGGTTGTCCTCTACCGAAGAAGAGAGGTTAGTGAAGACGAAGAAAGCGGTGGAAAATAAAGACGAATTGCGTCAGTAGGGCGGCGAAGCTGTTGATAGTTCCTTCATTCAATCAAATCTTAGACAAGCTGCGTGACGGAAATGATTAAATTAGTCGACATATTTCATACATTTCCATTAAGCGGCTCATCGCATAAAGTGTCTCCCATGCCAGTCGATTTCCATTTTAATGCGAAATTAAGCCCTGTTTGCAGACATTATTCTACCACGGCTGTAGGTGTGAGGATGCGTTTTGCTCCCACACGCAGTGCTCTTTTCCGCATGACCAAACTTTTGCCAGTTAGCCAAACCATCTCCTAAAGAAAACGCACTAGTGCCAAGCATTGTTTCTAGTTGAGTCGAAAATTAACAGTTTTATACGTGGATACCTAACTAGCAGCTTCTGTGCAAGTGAGGAGACGTTCTTGTGAATTCCCAGATGAATGCCACCATTACCAATAATGTCAAAGCTGCTTACATTCAACGGAAAGTCTGCATGCACGTTGAAACCGATTTAGAGTTGCAGGCAAACACTCGTCATCATCTCATCGATTCCGATGATGGATGCCTGCCTATCAGTGCAGTCATCATTTGTCCCACGCGGCTGCTGCACATCCTTCATAAATGCGGGCCAAGTTGGCGACCTAGTCATCAGGACGTGGAGAGGCTTGCAAGTCCAAGGAATCAGGACATTTGTATAAAACTAAGACCGATCCAGGCTTAGCAATGGCTCAAGTAAACCACTTTTGGCTTGTTAGTTTCCTCTCTGATACTGAAAATGCAATGCGATGTTAGGATTGCTACGACCTTAAGGGATGTCGATTGCACGTAATAATGCAAACGAAGATCAACTGCCCAAAGATGCTTAAAGCGGAAACGCTGAACACTGGGTAGCTCAGAAATGGACTGTCTTCGGATATAAAGGCGGCATAGTTTGATGGGTGGGTTGAATGCAAGTGATTCAAATGGAGAGAACATTTGCGTTGTTGGCACAGGACACGTATAATACACTAAATTAGCTCTTTAAGCACCTGTTCTATTGTTATTACTAGACTCTGCCACCGTGAATCTGGGCGGCACACAATCCTTGTTGGTGAGGACAACAACACAATTAGAAGTTAGGCAACTTGATAGCGCTTACGGCTCTGAAATGCATATTCATACGACTTGAGTTATGCGGGTACGGAATTATCAGTCGATCTACAATTAAAGATTCTAAATTTTCCATATATTGCATAGACCACAGCAGAGTAATACTCATAAATTTTGTTTATTCTTTTTGTGGACAACGCTTCTGAGGGTGTTCAACCATTAGATTACGCAATCTTAAGCATCGGGAAGTCAAATAGCGATACGGTTTAACACCTAATGCCATAGATCATGCGTATTTAAAGGCTAAAACAAGGTTTTCCTATCATCATCACCATTATCACCACAAGTAGCCGTTCTGAACACCCAATGAGTGGGAATGTGCAACTCCAAGATTGATTACGATTTGTGTGATCCACTAAGATTCGAATGTTCATGCACCGAAGGGGCAAAGGAACATTAATTACATATTTCTAGGATGCATAAGCATCGATATGCACTAGCTAGACAAAAGCTACAACAAGGTATGAGGAAACATTTGGGCCCTCCAAAATTGAAGCATGAAATGCCTTAAGCACAAAACATGCAATGCTCTCGTTGCTTGGCAAAATGCACCTGGAGAAGAACCGTTTCCACATGCAAAGACTGGCGCGGCTTGCAGCATGGCGATACATGCAAAAATGTAATTCTAGGGTCGTGACTTGCCGATCCGTGTGCAGTGCTTTTCTGGTGTACCACACCATAAAACACTTTACAGACGCTATTTTGTCATGATGACTTGCACATGGCAAAGTGCAGTGTCACCAAAATGATCAGCCAAGAAGGCCTTCCTCACATCTGGGTTTACCACAGTGACACCCCATTCGAATGCAGTTATTGTGGACAATTGTAAGCCTAATGGAAAACGATAAGCGGAGACAGGAAAAGTTGGGGTAAAATGAGTGGAATATGAGTATCAAGCACACAACTGGTAAGAACGAGAAAACAGCTTAGCAAAAGGCGGTAAATTGTCCTTTTAATGTGCAAAATCCTACATATGCTCCTTCATGGCTGTTATTCCAACTTTAAGAAAAGTGGCAACCATCTGTTAATACATAATTCGATGGGCTCAAAAGCAGGATGGAGCACAATTAGAAGCATATTCTCTTTGGGGCGTACGACATTGCGTTTTCGTTTTGGATGAAAAATGCATTCGTCATTCTCCACTCTTCTGTTTCCAGGACATTTGCCATTGTAGCTTTCAGCAGCAGGCAACTTGAAATGCAATTTGTTAGGAAATCGCTCTTGAAACGGCAGCTCCCATTTTGCGAATTAATAATGAATCTGTTTCACCTTCATGTTATTAGTGGTAGCATGCATCACAACAGTGTTTACAGATTGAAGTCTCTGGTGGCTCACCCAGATGAGTATGTTGCGTAGGGAAAACCGTGCTAATGAGGTAGTAACGCGCACGTTTAGCATGATGGGATCCACTATGGACATTATTTTGGCTTGCATTTTCAGTGCACTGGCAAACTCTGAAACTTGAAGTTGGACAGACTGTCTTCTTTCACTTTACTCTAAGAAAACAAGTCTACGGGATTGTTTGTGTAAATGCAGAACAGGCATCACATAGGCATGTTATTGAAGTTTCAGTCTCATCACGCATTCCCGGAGAATGGGATTATTTGTTTAGTTTTAAGAGTAATTACAACGTTGAGCTTATATTTGCCGTGCCCAGTTCTTCTTTTTAAACAAAGCCATTTTTAGCGGGCCACTTTCAGCGGAAATTCGACAGCTGATAGCAAGTAGTGCCGTAATCAAATAGGTACAAAGTTAACGTCATCAAATGCTGAAATAAACCAAGCGTAATGTGGTAACTTTAGAAATTCAATGAAACCAGAAATCAAGGCAGAAAATGGAATAATGGTTGGTCAGTAAGACATTATTGTTGCCGGTTAGTTTGTGCTGTATCGTTTCCGAATACTAATCCAAACAGCCTATGGTGAGTTGTCCACGCTTTCCGACTTTGCTCATTCTACACCCCATTATTGATGCCTAGCTTTGCAGAGCTTCATCACCACCCATTTGAGCTCAAAAGGAAAACGAAAAGTTGATTGCATATCTTTAGCTTGTGAAATTTGCTGTTTATTTCCATCACGAGTTCATCCAGTGACCTGAATTATGCATTTGAACTGTAAACAGACGGTAACACAAGGTCATTTTGCCTGAACAGCCCCCATTGAGCGGTGGCAAACATGAATGGGTCATGGTAGCACGGATAACGCAATGGTGGGGTCGCGATGGCGCTCATGAGTGCGTCACCCCACTATCACCGAGTTTATAGCAGTTTCCGATGCAGGTCAAGTGAGCGATTAGTCCCGTTGATAATCACTCTGCTCAATTCTCGAACCAATGTTTGAATAGGCAAACAGAATCGTGTCGAACTCCCCTTACTGCTAGTTGGCAATGTGCTCGTGCGCACTCTCCAAGTAATGGAGCACTCAATCCAGCTGAATCATGCACTTTGGAAAGGTCCTCGATGTAGTGGTTCAGTTTTGGCGGCAATCCTGCTTTCATTCATCAAGCTTTTACACATCTTGATCAAATGTCGTTGAGTAGGGGCCAGCTTGAAGTAAGCGGCGTCAGAATAATTAAAACAGCTTTGGCGACAAAGATATGCTCACAGCTATCGCTGGGTATTTTACGCTTGTATGAAAACAGGATGTTTCATTCAATGCTAGGCTGTGGATCATTGGACAGCCCATCTGAGACTTCTGGTGCCTGCATTAACGATTGCAAACGGGTTCTTAAAAGTATTGATTGCATTTGAATCAAATCCACAGAGCTGTTGGAGCCCCGAAATTGCCCATCAGATGCATAGCTCACTGGTTGCAAGTGTGAAGGAATGGCGTGCTATTTTAATTTTGTGTACGGTAATCTTTTACATTGGCGGTCCTTTACTGGCCCGATGTAAGCTGCACGTATAGCAATGGTCAGGAATATATAAACGGATATAAATTCGGCTGCAATTTATTAAAGCACAAGGCAAACTTGCAGGCGTGCCTCCATAATTCCACTGAAGGGTGGTGGGACGCCCCTTCAACTTCCACTGGCTAAAGTGCACCGACCAGTCTAGCTGATTCTCTCGCTCTTTCCATCAAACCTTGAGGCCACGATATGTGAAGACCTTAAGGCATGCTGTGAACTTATTCCGAGATCATTAGCGTCGACACAGTGCACTACAGAGCCTAAACTCATCCCGGAGTTGAACTTTGGAACAACCCATATGACGAACTATATTACTGCAAACATTTTATGCCTCCCGCCAAATAACTCATCATAAATATAAAATGCAAAAATACAAGTCCCTTTCACGAGCATTCTTCTGCTCCGGCTGTGGGGGTGTAAATACATTTCGCTTCTACATACTTTAAGTTTCCGTTTGTTGGCCATGAATTTGGCTTCAAATTAGTAATTGCAAGTAAACGACTGACATGCATGCATAGAAGTTTGCTCTATACTTTGCCATTTGCCTGCGCTCGCTAAAGAATGGATAAATTTCTAGGCTAGTAAGTGATGACTTCAAATGGTATCCACAACAGGTCTGGGAAATTTATAGCCGTCAATTTGATTTTAATGGACCCATCTCATCTTTAGAGCAACGTAGTACCAAAATTGAGATCAGTTATTCATCTTTATTCAGGACAGTGAATACATACTCATAACAACAAATCCCACCGATAATTAATTTCCCTGACCCGAATTGGAGAAAAGTTACTGATTGAGAGGAGGAATTCCTTCGAACTTGAAATGCAATAACTGATGAGAATGTCACAACTTTCACAACAAATCACTTTACCGACGATTGGCTCCATGTTTCATGCAAGCAGGTTGTTTTGGGAAAGAGGCATCAATGCCGCAAATGTTCAACAAAATCAGGCAAATCCCGTGAGACCGTACGAAATAACCACACGTGACTACCAATTGTTCAGCAGAAAATGAGTTGACAAGTGTAAAAACGGATTTCACAATAGCAACATTAGCCCCACCGTAGCATTACGTTGCTTTTTGGGTGCAGTAAACATAACGTGATCTACGGCCCTCGGTACTACGACACCCATCCACAAACAGTAATGCGGATTAAAGGTCATGTCTTATGCCACTTCCATTTGATGAAGCAAACTTTGCGCCAAAAATGCGAAACATAATAAGTATATCACCTTATAAAAGAATATTTAATTAAACATCATTAAGATGGGCTTGATAAGAAATTATTCGTAAGCGAGAGATATGAGATATTAAATGTTAAATCTCGTCGAGGTCGGAGAATGGGAACATGTATCGAAGATGGTGTTGGCTGTGGCGGAGGAAGGGGAATCGAAGCTGGGATAGTCTGAGCGAGAGGGTGAGAAGGCGACGGAGCAGCCACAAGGGCCAGAGGTCTATGAGGGGAGCCTGGCCGCAGCCCAGGCTCAAGGGCTGCAGCAAGCACGCAGCCACGGGGACACTGATGAGCTCAGGATGAAATCGCGACATGCCTAGGGTTGCATAGCACTCCATTCGTGAACTCCACGCCACCCAGTTGGTGGCCAGACCCACAACGGCAAGGAAACGCAGACAGATAGGTGAGGGGTTGACACCGTCTACTCCCGCGTACCCTCCGCTCCTCAAATGCTCTTCCTTGACGGAGACGGGCACGCGGTAGAAGGGCGAGATGGCGTCGAGTGGCGTCATCCAGAGGACGCCTGTGAGCCGTGGCCTCGGTGACGTACAGTGATGCATCAGATTGAGCACAGGCGACAGCGGCGACAGTGCCTATACATACGCATAATGCCTACAATCGTTGCATTCTTGACTTGCACTCCACACCCTCACTCTACACAATCTTGCATGTATTCAACTAAACAATGAAATACACTCAGTAGTGAGATTAAAAAGGCGACTAAGTTTGCCTTGACCTCCAAAAACAACGTCCAGATTAACCGCCAAGCATGCATCAGGGGTCAACTTATTTCATGCAATCAACAAAGCCTGTTTCACCCATTAAAGCTTAGCACTAACACAGACGGTTGGCAAAAAATACTGCCACAAGTAGGCGTACCATGGGATCGAGGAGAACGAGATTTGACGTGTCCTGATTCCTTGCACAAAAGCGACAAATGTCCGACAGCATTCGACCCGAGCTGGCTCGCCATGGTGGAATTTGGATACCTGTCATTGAGAGGTCCACATTTTGCTGGGGGGCAAACCGTATAGACCATCGAGTTCCACGAAAAATCCACTTCCATGCCGAACCTAAGCCCCCGTTAACGGAGCTCCTTATTAAATCGTATTCGTGTCGGCAAGATAAGCACTCTGTTATACGTGGATAAGGCACACGAACGTCTTTGTAAGTTGAAGATGTGGCAGATGAAGGCGGTTCCTCACTCTCCCTATCAGGCTCACTGGCATCATTACCATCTCCTGCTGTAGAAGGGACTTCACTCCCCGAAATCGAGCTGTTCATAAGGCAGGTGACTTTACTTTGAGCATCCGCTTCAGGTAATTCACTGGGTGTCGTGCTAACCTCCTTGTGGCCAGAATAGGAGGAGTCGAAGAACCGTGCAATACACTGACTTCCACTCTTGTCGTCACCATCCTCATCCAAAAAGCATGTAAAGTTGCCTCTCCTTCGGTTGCCCTCAAAAAATAGACCCCCCAAAAGGGCCTTCATGCCTTTGCCATCCAGCGCTGACCAAGGGCAAAAGTCTGCAGTCAATGGCGGCCCAACAGATTTGCCAATCTTGAACATGTTGCTAAGGTTTAGAGAAGATTCGTAGCTGGTGTGAGATTGGTAGGAACTATCAAAATCCTCGAAAAACGCATACCACGGACAGTTGCTGGACGTTTGCCTTGACTCTTGGTGAGACTGATACTCACGTAAGACGTTTCCAATGAATAGAGTATTATAGTGGTCGCCTAATTCACTGCGATGATGAGCGGTTCCCAAGAATTCAATAAAGTAGAAAATATTAAAAGTATCTGTATTACTGTCATCACGAGGATGCCATATTAGAACGCGTTGTGATTCCACATCAAATGCTGACCAGTGTGCTGCGTAAGGACTCCAAGAAAAACTTTCATCTTCAGGGTCAAACAAGTAGCGTATCTTCGCAAAGGATGGGGCGGTATCTGACATGGTCTCAATAGTGGACTCCTAGGGCAATAAAATAACTTTCTTTGCAAGTTCCAATAATTCCATTTCACTAAGTCAATTGCATTGTAAATTCCTTGCCCAACCTTGTCTGCTGAGGCCGCGGTATTGGCGGAATCATCAATAAATTCACCGCCTTTCCGATCCAATTCTCCCTTCGTACCCATTGCGCCCTCCGCCTCCTCAAACTCCTCCCCTTCGGTGGGCATACAGCCGTTTTCACGAGCCCACTCGGACCACGCCGTATTCGGTCGGAAGCGACGTCCCATTACAGGGAGACCAGCAAGCACACGCGTCGTCATCGTAGACAGTTGTGCAGGATCGTCGAGTACGCCGAAGGAGTTGTTCGGTGAGTCAAAGGCGGGATGATCGATGAGGTAGAGTACCGCTTTCACCAAGTCCAGTAGACTGTAGCAGCTGTAGATCAGGCAAGCCAAAACGGAAAATAAGCTTCAAGACAGGCAAACATGGTCCCCCCTTCAGTCTAGCGTGGTGTTTGTGACTTAACTTGCGCACCCTACATCTGTTTCCTTGAACCAAAATTCATAAAGTGGAATCAGGAAGCGCCTCTTCCCCTATGATCACATTTACGGATTTCATTTGCATAGCGCCAAATTCATTCCACAAAACACATCGATGACTGCATTTAACCATGGATTGCTTACCAATTTCAATCCACATGATGTTGCTCACCTTTGCCAGTCATCAAGAAGGCTTAAACATACAGAACCATACGAAGGGTCAATGTTGGGATGAAATATAGGCGAGTCAAAAGATACCTCTGGACGTTCCCTGGGATAAGTGGAACAGCACTTGATCTAAAATTAAGCACACTCTGTGTTATAACATTTGCGCAATTTTCGAAACGTCTGCGGTGATGTGCAAACCAATGGTTTAGATGCTTCAGGTGTTTCGCGAAGTCAATCGTGGTTCGCACAATTCAACTGTGAAGGACTTAAGAATTGCTAAATGTCTACCGCCAAATGTAAACGACCAAGTTTTCGAATAAAAATCCACGAAAGTGCAAGTAATACCAAACTGTTAAGGATACTTACAGTCAACAGGAAGTCTGCGTGCGCATTGTAACCGGATTTTGGGCGTAGGGAGACCTTGACCGTCATCTCATCGACTCCGATGATGGACGCTTGACCGTCAGTGGAGGCGTCAATTGTTCTGTAGAGCTGCTGCAAGTCCTTCATAAATGTGCGCCGAGTTGCTGGACATGCCATCTAGACGAAATTAGTGAAACAAAACAGCTTAAGTAGACTAAGACTGATCCAGGCCATACACTACACATGGTAAATATCTATTGGCCTGTTAGTCTCCCCTGCGGTGAGGCTAACACAAAGCGACATTAAGATAACGTTAATTGGAGGTCATGTCGATAGCACACATTAACGTAAAGGAAGACTGCCTGATAAAAATGAGAGTGTTGCGCGCTGATTGTTTTGTAACTAAACTGCCTTCCCATGTCAAGACAATATAATTTGACGAAAGAGCTAAAGGGGAGAATTTTGAATAACCACTCCATCTGCCTCACATAGGCCATGCCCACGTGAAATCCACAGAATTCACCAAGGCATCGGCAGATTACCCACCAAGTTATTTCGTAAATGAGATTCAACCCGTACAGTTTAATAGACGCTGTTGGCCCACAACCCTGTGTAACGCGTTCTCAAAGAAAAACCCTGCCTTAGAGAAACGACCCACCTATTCCAACAGGTTAAGCACAAACGCTACAATTGATAATCGCCATTACTGTGATTCTAAGCACCGCACAGTCCCATTCGGTATGAGTGACAACAATCACAGTCTTAGCAGGCCGAGAATTCCTATTACTATGGCAAATATGTTCCAACCTTCAAATGGATGGATACCAAACGGTCGCTCTACACGATTTCTCAACCCCTTGGAATTAAAGAAATCAAAAGACCTTTTGATTGCATGCCTTGCACCAGAATAATATTTGCGAAATTTAACTAATTCATTGCTTCAATGCCGCGTGCTCTTGCTGACTTCTCTACGAGAGAACAAATAAATAGCCCATCCTTGTAATAAACATATGACCTGAAGCATATCTCACTTTTCCAATTAAGCCTATGCCGAGAAATATGAGAATAAACGATATCTCATCTTAATACCACATAGCATGGATTGTACGAAGTTTAAGGTTGTTGAAACCGGGCCGACAAAATCGTCTCAAGCACCCCATTGAAATACAAACATTAGGCGATTCCGACATGTGTGATTCCACTGTAATTTTAACGCACGAGCATCGAAGAGAGGCAGAGAGAATTAAGGAGCCACTTCTTTAGAAATAGGAACGCTAAAATGGACCGCTTAAGCCGCAGGGTAAAACGAGGGTGGAGAACTTGACAAGTCGACGTTTAAGCATTAAAATACAAAATGAACCAAACACGGAAAGAACTTACGGTGATTCAACGAAGTGGAGCTGAGCCGTGATGAAAACTAGCCACGCATTTAAGGAATGGTGCGGTATTGAGCAAATAGACCCATGCAGTAACATGCTTTCAAGGTCACGGCGAGCCAATCGGCGTTCAGAGACATTCTGATTCGCTGCTTTACTGCTAAGACCGCTAGCACAATTATCTGACCTTAACGACGGTCTGCTTTAGCCATAGTTTTGCGGGGTGGATGGTGAAGCATATTAGCATATTAGTGCACCAATGCATATTTGTAAAATGTTGCAGGATGTTGTCAAATTCGCTCACTGCGTTTTGCAGCAGTGTATGTGAGGGTGTGCCTGCCGCGGGTGACGCACGCATGGACGGCTGCTGCGAGCCATTGCCAGTCTGCCATACACGAATCACGTTGGCCCTGGCCTAGGGCATCGCGTCGACTGGGAGTCAGGTCGT
This sequence comes from Taenia hydatigena, assembly GCA_036345935.2. Lineage (NCBI taxonomy): Eukaryota > Metazoa > Platyhelminthes > Cestoda > Cyclophyllidea > Taeniidae > Taenia > Taenia hydatigena. Next base: position 1,662,515 of record JADWOT020000005.1, read on the forward strand.
GTTGTGCCATCTTTACCATTCTTGATATGCGGATGAGCCTGTGACAACAACTGCAAAAACTGAACGATCACTTTAGCCTGTCTGTTTCAATACTGTCAGTACTGCCTATGACTGCCTTTGAACCATTCGACCAATTGCTACCTCACTCCGAAATAGGTATTGGACACCTGAACTGTTGGGCATGTAATTTATATTAAAAGCTGTGAAAACATTGCCTCATCTGCCGTTGGTGGTGACGCAGCAATGGTGACTAGTAAGACTGAGAGCAACGTAGAAGAATAACTGCAATCTGCAGTGCTTGCGCTTTTGCTAGCCGCACTAACTGCTCTTGCCAAATCTATCCATCTGGGACATACACCCCAAATAATGCACCGGAACTTAAGAGGATTGCGTGACCACAGAGCTGGCTTACAGTGCGATTTTCTGAAGTCCTGCTCAGCTAGCAGCGACGGATAACTGTTATTTTAATGCCATTGCCACAAGTGTGGAACATGTAAGCATGACAGCGTCAAAATTTCTGCCTACTTTAAAGAGGAATCATAACAATTCAAAGCAGCTTAACATGATTTTGCATCGGCAATCCAAGTCCTTTTGCACTATTTACGAGCAAACCCACACGCGAGGTATGTGCCAACAAACTAGTAGACGAATGAGGCAAGTAATTCGTTTCAAAATGTCCCGCATGCCAGCATCTTACTTCCAGATGTCTGACTTACTTGCTTCATACAGCAAATAACTGGGAGCATTCGTAGTCGCATCATGCAGATTTTACCACTAAACATCTTGCTGGAAATTAAGTAAAACTTCACTCTAAAAATGAATGAGATTCTACGGTCTCTGGTTCACGCGACAACAAGTGAACAGCTTGTGAATTGATGTAGATGCATGGAGGTGGAATGATTTCACCAATAAGCAAAAAGCTCACCCCCCTTCTTAAAACTGTTATTATACCATTTAATTCAGTAGTAAATACGGCTTTAAACAGCCCCGCTGGGACCATTGGATTGACTGATTTGGGTGCATATTTGATGCCACAGTCGACTTAGTCTTTTGCATTCGTCTTTGCATTCAAATCTTTCCATTCCATTCTTGCTAACGCGTCACCACGTCCGAATCTTGGAAGGAGAAGAACACATAAATACATCAATAGATGAGTTCTGCCTGAACATTGCATTCTTTGGTCTTCAGAGCGCTAAAAAGACCTCCCTGGCCAAAGCCTGACGTTAGTAAAATTAATTAGTGCAGCGTCCCGAGGCTCCCTTGAAGGCAAAAGCGGGCAGAATACTAGGGTAGAAAATACATGTTCAACAGGTAGGGGAACCTGAGCTGCTGGTATGGCCTGGAGACCAGCCTACGCAGCTAGGGCAATATGGCCACCTCTGTGACCTTGACCGAAACTGGTGGTCCAAACAAACAAAGTATTGCAATTAGGATTCCACTTAGCCATTCTAAAACAGTGCAATAGCAAACAGCTAGAGGAATAATAAAATAATTTAACTGACATGGGAAATTGCTCACCGCTGCAAATAAAGGCGGTGTAGCTCATGACTACAAGAGCAAAATACCCCACAAGTCAATTCATTATGCGTTTCTCATTTAATGAAGTAAGAGGAACGCCCTCCCAGTAATACCTGTGTTCCTTTAAATGAACCTTTTGGGTGAGAGGCGGAACAAAACTCGAACCTCCTGCCTGACGAGAAGGTCAAATTTACCGACTAGGAGTGAAACTCTCCTTTCAGCTCCTTCTTATTAGGACACTATTGTTTTGCTTTACTAGATGCAGCAAAGATATCCTAAGGTAATGAGCTTTCTTGCGTCATGGGCGGTTGCAAGGAAAATGGGGGAATAAAGAAAGCATAGTGCGCTCACTCATCGAATGCACATGCAATGTGGATACGATTCTCAAATACCTATGTAATACTTATGCTCTTTGCATGTGCTTTGTAGGTTAGAGGCAAGAGAACAACTTGAATCTGGTGGCGGAGCGGCGTGGTGACTCCCAGGAGCGTGACTAATCCCCGTCCTGAACTCGCTTATAAGGTCTCGCTGTACTTCTCTTTCACCCATAATAAAGATGTTCAAGCGTGTTCAGACTTCTAGTAACAAGGGTGATAAGAAAGAAGACAAGGAACTCTCTATAACCCATGTGCATGTAAATACAAAATACGCAAGTATTACAACTGATGTCTAGCTATAAACCAAACATTGCATTATTGTGACTTAAGTGTATAATAAACAGTCATCTAACGTATTTGCAAACGGTAAAATGCTTTCGCAAATATTTCAAAAGGAAAAAAATGTGCTGTTAAAAACCAAGTTTTTTTTACAATTTTATGCGTCGCTGCCATTGTTTTTACTATTTATAAATCAGACAAATTTCTGTTTTCAAGGTCATCGCTTCGTCGTGTTTTTGGCCGGTCTGCTGCCTCAGCTCCTCGCGTGAGGTCGGCTTGCTCAATTGTTAAACCACCGCTATTGTTATTGAATGAGGACGATTAATTTTTCCCTTTGCTACTCCTAATGACGATGAAATTGGATTGCATGCACGTGGTCCTGCGAGTTGCTTTAGAGTCGATAAATGAGCATAAGATATGAAGTCGGTGTTTGATATTTGGAAAACAGTCAAGGTTAAAGGTATGTGCACTAGCTTGATGCTTTTATGGCACCTAATTTTATGTGCTTTTTGTGGCGTAACGCTCTTGGATATGTGTGGGTCTTCAAGAAGTTGTTGAAAACACGAAATCCGAGTAATCCGCAGTTAGTCCACCAGGTAGCTTTGAATTGTCCTTGGACAAGCACATCCTCAGCGAGAACCGGTGCCGCGCCTTAGGTGTTGCATCTGGAGTGTCTGGTACTTTGGCCAACGATGCGTTCTCTAACGGCAATGTTCATTGGGTAATTCTTGTGGCAGAACACATATGTGCCGTCCCTGTTTGGGATGCTTACTATGTCTGTCTGCCTCCCAAATTAACGCTTGAGCCTCTCATCTGGACTCTGGGGTTACCGATTCATCGATGTTAGTGTTTTTTTTTTACTTCTTTTTCTTAGTTGCTGTAGCTAAGAAATGGCTTTCACGTTACCCATGACTGTTCGACTGTTGTGTCGGACAAGTGTTTTTACGTTTTTTCCAATTGATTCGTGGTAGCTGGAGTTATACTAAATCAAGTGGTGCCAAAAGAGTGCTTACAGGGAAAACATCAAAACCGATACTGGGTTATTGCATGTTCAAGTTTTCGAACAGTGGGTAGACCGGGCGAAACAGATAGACTTAATTAGCGCCATTACTTAAAGAATGAAATGATCGTGGTGTCATGATGGGTATTCTTGTTGGGTAGACCTCAGTTTCGGATGCACAAAACAGTGATTTCGCAGCTGCCATTTTGCGTGTTATCTTTCGTTTCCTTTAATTTGGATTTGCTGAAACCCAGGTCCTGTTTGCAAAAATCATTCTTTGAGTAACTTCGTTATCACTGATGACCCATCAAAGATGCAAAAATGGGTGGTCTTAGATCCATTTGGTGGGAATCATTGGGTCCTAACTTGCGATATTTGGGTCGGCTTCTCGGTCGATTGGCTGGACATTGTTACTTTAGCCTATTTTAGAAGCCTTACCCTTTTGTTGCAATGCTTTGGATTTCCCTGACATGTCACCCGTTGCGCTATTAGAGGATAGTTTAGGACAGTCTATGAGTATTTACGAGAAGTTGCTTTGCTCAATCTCCATCATTTCGTACCCGAATGTTTTAAATGCGGGGCAAATGTGAGCGTAAGTGTGACTTTAATAAGAGTGTTCCATTATCACCTGTCAAGGGGTTTTCCATGATATATTTTCAAAATGCGCTTTCAACATCGATGGTGCTTGTAGAAATGCCAGTTTAATAATGTGTAGAGGTCCATTTTGATAATTGACTACGATCTTCTTGAATTTCTCCTTTGAATACCATTTTATTTTTTGCTATAGGGGTCGCTTTGTACAGCTGTATCACCGGGCCAGATCGCGTGACCACTTTTACTTTGGCTTTAGTGTAGAAGCACGGCTGGCGGAGTCCGTCTTGAGTATGTAAGGTTATTACTGTGCAGCCCCTTACCAGGTTAGGTATTCAAGGCGCGATTGGTTTCTGCTGGCTCCACAATGCTCTTTGTTTCTTGAATGTTGCCTTTTAAAGATCCCTTTAAGTACCTTTTTAAGCCATTTTCTTAGGCAGCGCATTGACGTATCCCTGATAACATTACTTGAGTACTGTGCCGAAACGTGAATGCCGACATTGCTGATGTGACATCTGCACGAACCGTTAGAAAATGATAGTTCAGTCCACTGACACCTCTTGGTGTGCATCTCTTGGTGAGTGCGCGCAATCTTTTAATAGGGTCCAATGATGTTGTTTTCGCTAAGGAATGCGATCTGTGTCCACTGATAAGTAGTGAGAGCTCTCGATGAGGAGGGTGGATTTGACTGCAATGTTGAGTTGGCGGTAAGTTATCAAGACTTCTCCATGTGTCCGCTCCTCCAAGTTGCCCAGGGTTTACGTGCTCCAAGATTCTGACAAGTCATGACATTTGCCGTGACAACTCCTCCATGCCTTGCTATTATTTCAACAGAAGATTGTTCTGTTACCTTCCGAACTAACTGAACCGCTGCTGGGCCTTCTGCAATGCTTGTCCGTCTACGCCGCGAATGTTTTGATGTTCCTTTAAGTTAAAGCGAAGTGGCAGACGTATTTGGAAGCAAGTCGCTGGTGTGAGTTAGTCGGCCAAATGTTTTGCAGTGTTTTCGTCAAGAGGAGACTGCAGAACCACTTCTTTTCATTTGCAAAGAGGTAATATTTTGTCACGCACAGTGAGTAACACACGTATTCGAAAGGAAATTGCCTTTGCATATAACTTCCAAGTTAATTAGTTTGCTTATTCAGAGCTTACAACCAAGTTGATATTTGGAAATCAAACGTGTTGCAAACACAGCGTGTCTCCAGCTGACACGTCGTGCTGAGACAAGCATAGGGAGAAAGTAGTGATGAATTCAAGCAGTGGTGCTTTGATAATAGACTACCGCATTTCTTCGCTTTGTGACGCATGTCCTTGAACTATCGCACGCATTTTGCGGGTTCTTACAACTTAAGACAGGTTGCTGAATTGGGTTCTGCTGAAAACTTCATCTGCCAGTTCATTTCTTAATTCCTTGGATGATTTTCTTGAAATCATTTTGGGCCAAACACGATGGCTTTTAAGCTTAAAGATAGTGATAGCAATGCGACAAGCAAACATGCTACTTACTCAGCGTTTTAGCAGAGTAAAGTCATACATTTGTGTGTGTTTGGGATATAAAAAGTATCTTCGGTGTCATTGTTTCAAAAACGTGATTTGGCACGACTGAGATAAATGGATTATAAAGATCATCTGCAATTTTTTTCAAAGAAACCATCTAGGTCGTTGCGTTGTTCCCTCGCTTTGTTATTGCCATAAGCTCATTAGGGAAGTGCAATTGCTGTTGTCTCAGGCGTTGGTGCCGCCGACAGTTGTTGGGCTCATGTGTAGTCACAGGTGTTCAGCGTACTCGGTCTCCTTCTCCCCACCGGTTAGTCATCATATCCATTGGCCTTGTTGCGGACACTTGTGGTTAATTCGTCATTCCCTCTTTCCCCATGTCAGGGGCTGAGTGACCGCGAGGTGACCGCCGACAGTGGGGGACTTTTTAGAACTTGCCTTACAGTCAGCAGGGCTACAGGGATACGTCCTAGGCAAGACATTGGAACCGGATGGTGTTGAGTTTGTTACATTTCGACTTGTTTGTTTGTCTGTTATTTTAGTTTGTGATTAGTTATATCTGTCCCTATCTCCCTAGCTCTCAGCGTACCTCTCCAGACATCTATTTTCCATTCATCCTCATCTCCAGCATTACCCTTCTGCTTTACTTGTATGAGTAAACAAATGCTTGATGTTGGAATGGAAAGGTCCGACGACGAAAGGTGAGGTTATGAAGTGGTAAGAACTAGACAGCTGGAGGGAACTGTGGCATAGAGTGGGATAAATAGGCATTGGAAAAATGGGAGGTAGTTGACTGGATCGCAAGTCAGAAGGATAAACGGCTAATTTGTTTCTGCAGTAACGAGACCAGAGGAGGCGTAAGGAACTGAAGTAGATGTATAGAGAACCAGTTCTTGGAGTGATAGGAGTGGAAAGCTGGAATGGTATGAGGCGGATTGGTTGTAAAATAAGATTTCCCAGCAGTGGGAGCTACGAAACAGGAAACGATCGACGCAAGATACGTAGGGAGTTTGGATCTGGAGAGGTGGAAGCTAAGCGTCTATAGGGAAAGTGAGCTGAACATGTGGGGAAACCAAATTCTGGACTGAAAGGAATTACATTATTAGGAGGGAACTTGGACGTATGATGGAAACTGGGAAGCTGGAAGGAATGGAGGTTCTAGAGTGGTGAGATTTAAAAACCTGGTAGTATCAAAGGCAGATGTGAGGAGAGAATTGGGTTCTGGGACGACAGGAACTGGAATGCTAGAGAGGAACCTTGAGGCAGAGTTGTAGTCTTGGTAACGACAGTCTGAGAACTGGAGGAAATAGAGGAAAATAGGTAGTGAATTAGGTACATCTGTGATGGGGGCCAGAATTGAGCATCCGAACTGGGGTAAAGAGGTACAGGTTGAGGCATTTGGAGGCAGAATGTCGACAAATAGGTTTTGTAGTGGTCAGAACTGGAAATTGAGAAGGTACTGGGGAAAATAATGGATTAGTCTCTGGAATGAAGGGACGTGGATGGCTGAATGCTTGCAAATATGTGGAGAATAAGGTTTTGTATTGGTATGGGTTTAGTTAATTGGCAGAAACCAGGGCAGTTATGTAGACAATGATGCTTTGGCAGATGGGAACTAAGAGTCTCTGGAGGACTGATGCAGATGGGTGGGTAATTTGGTTTGTGAGTGATGTGATTTTGATGACTGGGAGTAACTGGGGAGAAGAAGAAGCAGATAGGTAGAGGACTTTAGGTCGTTATCGGGGCAGCTCGATCGGCATGTGGGGTGGTAAGGAGATAAATAGTTCCAACTTGTGAATTTCTTGAAGAATGGAAGAGATTTTACGCAAATGGAGCTTTACTTATTATTTGGATTAGTCGTTAGCTTCTGTGCCCTTTCACCTTTCCTCCTTTCGTAACGAAACATTCAGAAGTCAGCTCTGGCCTAGAAGGAAATGGGCGACATTACAGTTTTGTTATGTCATGCATTAACGCCACCATCAACCCAGAGGTTGAATTGGCAGTCTAATGATATTGAAGTTTCCAGCGCATAGGAATACTGAACGTGCTACCCTATTGGGCATCGTGTTTATGCTTCGTTGTGTTGGTTATAGCCTTGTTGCCACCTTTTCCATTAGCGGTGCTTAAGTAGGGCTTCTTATCCATGTCTGGGAACGATACAATGATTTATTATGCTTTACTTTCTCCCTTTGAAAGCTAACTTTAGGCGGCATTTATATTGCGATTTCACACTCTTGAGTGGTGTTGGCAGTCCACAATAGACTTTGCCTTCCTCGGTCCTTTCGCTGAATCATTCCCTTGACTATATTACCACTGGTGGTTCACCAAACATGTATGAATTGATTGTCTCTAACCTCACCATCTAACGTTTAAGCCTTAGGCTTCACAACTAATTGAATGAACTTTCATTGCTGACGAAATTCACAAAGCCGAATGGCTTATTTTTATACTTTGGGTTTCTTGACTGCGTTGCCTGCCGTTGGTTTTGAGGGGCTTTGCTTCTTCACCAAGGGCTATTTTGTTTCGTCTCACTAAACCCTTGAGTGAACTGTGAGATGAGTTTCCTTTCGCCACAGTTAGGCCATTGGTGGGAGGTGGCGAAATCTCGTTGCTTACCATGTGCCTGAATTCCTCAGAATCCATGTGCTAGACAACAGCAGCAGTGTGTGTAGGCAGCAAAGGCATCAAATCTGATCCTGTTGATATATACTGCGAGCACATTGCGACAAGAAATCACGCATTCTTGCATCGAGACGTCATTAAATGGACGTGAACGCCCCAATGAGGGTCATGAAAGATTCCTTGCGAGTAATACAAATATTGAAGTAAATTTCTCCATGCGTTTGTTTCTTTAAATTGCTCAAGGTTTACATGCCCCATGGTCCAGTCAAGCCAGGGCATTCTCCGTCATGTCTACCCATGTCTTGCAGTGATTTTGAGATGGAAAGATTGTTTTGTTGTCCTTTTAGTTCACTAGGGTCTTGCTGGCTCTTTAAGAATACCAGGTGACCTATTTTGCGGGTGCCTTAGTGCTCCTCCAAGTCATAGTAGAAGGCAAACTTGTGGAAAATTTGTCGTTTGTGCTAGTTGCTTGGTCAAATACTTCGTACTGCCTCTCGACAACGAGGTGCTGCAGAGCCATTTCCTCCTGATTGTGAAAAAGGAGTGTGCTCTCACTCCTATATTGAATGGCGCATGCAACTGACAAGAAAATGCAAACCTCTATAGCGAATATTTTTTCTTTGGGTATAACTTTCGAGCTCAGTAATTTGCTTCGCAAATAGCTCGTGGCTCTAGTCTGCGAATCCTTATTGTGCCATACCTTTGGTTTCGAGAAAAAAACAAATAAATCTAACACTAACGTTTGCTGTCTGAAAAGTTAATTATCTGTTCTTGGAGAGGCGTGGATACAGGGCAGTGTCTTCCTCTCTTTCCTCCCCCTTCCCTTGCTTCCCCTCCTGCCCACCTTCCCATTCCCCACAACCTACTTTTCAGTATGCAGCACGAAACGCACGGTTTGTGGCTTTGCATTGCATTGTGTTTTATTAAATCGAGGAGGCCTTTGACCAGCTTCTTGGCTAGTCCTGCCTGTTTTAGGAGAAGGGATGGTGGTGCTATCATGCCGTCGGATGGTATTGAGTAAGCAGAGCTCGGCCCTAATCGCTCTTTGGCATGCATCGGGTGCGCGGTTAGGTTTCCAATTCAGCACACACAACATTAATACGCTTGCTCGACGGCGGAATAAAAAAGCTATTCCTATTCAGAGTTCGCAGCCAAGTTGATAGTTGGAAATCAAACACGTTTTAAGCACATAGCGTGCCTTCAACTGAAATGATGCGCAATTCTATGCTCTACGATGCACGTACGTGAATGATTACACGCAATCCACGTGTTCTTACAACTTGAGGCAAGTCAGCGAGTGGGCTCTGTTGAAAACCTTGCCTAAGAATCCGCCCCTTAATTCTTTGAATAATATTCTTGAAACCGTTTCCGGGATAAATAAGGTGACTTTTAAAGCGTAAACTTAGAAATGGCAGCCAGTCAAGCAAATCGATGCTCAATTTTTTGTTTTAGTCGAATATAGTCACACCTTTATGGGTGGATGGGATAAAATAGAACGACTTTTGTATCATGCTCTGGCAACGTGATCAAGCACTACCGCAATGCATAGTCTTTAAAGACCGCCAGCCATCTTCATTAAACAAAAAATTGAAATCGGAGCTATTTGACAAGCATCGCGCATTTGCGTTGCTCTGACACTTTGTCACTGCCACAAGTCCACTAGGAAAGTGTGGCTTTTGCTGTCCTAGGCGTTGGGTTAGGAGTGCCGCCGACAATCGTTTGGCTGAGGTGTATTTACAGGTTTTCAGCATACTCAGCCCCCCTCCCTCCAACCGATTATTCGTCACATAAAGTCACTGGCGTGGTATCTTGTGACGGCCGCATCAGCATTTGCGATGTCCTTGTAGTGAACTTGTCATTCCTTCAGGCCCAACGACAAGAGGTGAGGGACCGCGCAGCAATCGTCGAAGGTGAAGGAAGTTATCAGAATCCATCTCGGGACGCGACGCTAGTCGTTTCCGTCTCACAGTCAACATGAACACATCAACATATCACGCAGAGCATTGGAATCAGGCAAATGGTGAAGCTGTTATATTTCGACTTGTTTGTTTGTCTGTTCAATCACCCATCCTCGAATTTATTTACTCACTCGATGCTTAGTTTGTGGTTATTTACATACATACCTTCATCTCTCTAGCCCTCGATGTGCCTCTGCAGCCATTTATTTGTTTTCCGTTTACTTCCATCTCCAGCTTCCACCCTTCTGCCTTAATTATATGACTAAGCGAACGCTAGATGCTGGAGTGGGGAGGTTCTGAAGTGATGAGAACTGCATACCTTGGAGGAACTAGGGTTGTGCTTAGATAAATAGGTTTTAGAATAGTGGGAGCTAACTAACTGGGCTGTAATCTGGGAAGATGAATGATTAATTTGTTTCTGCAGTGGTGGGACTAAGGAAAGTGAGAAGAACTGAAGCGGATTTACAGGGAATCAGTTCTTGGAGTGATGGAAGTAGACGGACCGTTCGTAAAATCACAAATTCTAGTAATGGGACTGAAATCAAGAAGCGATCGAGGTAAGATATGCAGTGAGATTGGATCTAGGTGGTGGCTAGGTGTCAATGGGAGAACTGAGGTGGACATGTAGAGAAAGCATCTTGAGGAAAGAAATTCGTCATGTAGGCAGAGAGGTAGGTTATGGAACAAGTTTAATAAGAATTTGATATTAGAAATTGGGGCCTTGACTAAAATGCGTCCTTTAGGCAATCCATGCCAACAACTCCACCCACTGGGACAGGTGCTGTTGCTTTAGCGTCTTGTACCCTCACCGGCTCAGTGAAGTAATATACCATACGCAGAAGATTTCCGTGTCCTGTTATATTGCGTGCCAAAGGGCTCACAAGGTCAGTGACTTCTCTGTCACTCGGCATCTCTGTGAGCATGGGGTGCAGTGGTATGACTGTCGTGAGGCCAGGCCTTATATAATTGCTGCGGGTGATACGCGATCAGCAATGACTCGGACGCCTGTGTAACTTTTGGAGATTTATTCGCAATGGTGAATCTGGAACCACTGGGTGCTTAAACCACGCCACACCATCGCGGTTTTGTAAAAATTATCCCCATGGGAGAAAATCAACCACTTCTGCCTTTTTAGTCTGGCAATCTTTTTGGCCGAGGTTTATGAGATGCCGAAGAACTTTGACTTTCGCAGCCTTACATCAGTATTTTGTGTGCTGCCAATGACATGTATTTAATATACTGAGGAAAATGATTTACGATATGCTAACGCATGCTTCTAATACGACTGGTCTACAAGAAGAAGCAGATAGGGTCAGAGGAAAGACGGCTTCTATGTTGCCAGCTGGGCTGTAGAAATTCAGAAAATGCTTTAAATGCTCTGCAGCAAGATGCTATCTTTTAGTGACGGATGCAAATGTCATCAATTTATTGGTTCTCAAACCACTGTCTTAACCTAGGTAATATTCTCACTTATTGAAGGTATTTAAGAGTATAACCTCAAGCTGCGACTAGCGTTGGACCACTCGGGAATAACACTGTTGGCTCCGGACGGGAATGTCATTTTCGCAGTGACTGATCACCTCCTTTAAACACACAGCCTCAACAGATAGGACAGCAGTCGATAAGGGCAATACAAGTAAATTTGTAGCCATGATCAACAGACAAAATTCGCTTCTGTAATTTTCTAGATTTGGCATATCGGTGCAGGCAATTGGTAAGCGTTCAGTTTAGATGGCAATCTCTTTGCAGAAAATAGCAGAAGGACAGGTAAAAAGGCATTCCAAAAATGAAAAAGAGCACGAATAGGCGTTTTAGACCTGAAACTAATGTTATGTCCTGCAACGGTTCTAGCATTATTATTATCGGGTTTGAGCCTCTCACAGCTTGTACCGGACACTGATCTTAGCAATGCAGCCATGTATGTTATGCTTTCACTAGGGGACAAGGAAGGAAAAAAACACGTCATCGCCTAAATGACGCAGCGAAACGAGAAACAGAAAAGTGAAATGCAGCGCTAGACGTTCGCTATTTCCAAAAAAGTCAGACACTCTAGACGCTACCTGATAGCGAGAAAATTCATGGCGAGAACAGAGGATCAGGCACTCACCTGGTTGGAAGCACAGTACGATACAGTAATCGTAGTATGCATTAAGCAAGCGCCGATGCAGTGCGTGTCACTTCTCAGGTGAATTAGACATCATCGACAGCACAGAGAGTACCAGCTTCGGTAGAGCTGTGACCTTTAAGAGTTCCCTTACGCCTTACAAAACTATGGCAAAAGAGATAACCTCGCCCACCAAAGATGTCAGACAAGGATGACAGAAATAACTTAAATTCCACAGTGGGAGTGCGGTTTTATAGTATCAGAAGGACGTTGGATGATCTAAGCACTAAGTAGCCCCAATTCCACTGGTGCGAACGGTTTCCCATGGGATACATAAGCGGCGGAGTCATATAAGCAAAAATAATGTTGGATGAGTGCGATTTCTCCCAAGTCCGTACCGATTACAGTAGCTTAAAAGTTTTACGCGAAGCGATCGTGCCGCTCAAACCTGTTTACGGGCATTGACTCTATGAGCTTTCTGGCACTTACCATGCCGGAAAACTAGTTATGGCAGGTTACTTTGGGGACACTGAAACGGCATCTCCGGGTTTGCTTAATCGATTGCTTTGCTAGCACGGGTTGCTCAATGCGATGCAGAGTAATAGAGGTCCTATTTTCAAATGCGGACTCCTTACTGAGTTATGCAATGCATTATAAATCTCAAAAGCTTGCACAAATAGGTAGAAAGAACAAGACTGTTCTCCGACCGGAACAACGAATGCTTTCTCGAGGACGTACAAGCTAAAGACTACGATTAGGCCTACAATGGAGTTTCCCCATATCCAGGCCTACTGTTCAACGCCATTACCTAGGATGCCAAAAGTTGTAAAATGAGGATATCTTCTATTACGTGCTTTGCGGGCACAGTTGCAGTAGTCAAGAATGACTCAGATTTTTTTTGGTAGTGTGTGAGCATAGTGTAACGTATTACGTGAACACCCGCATCTGTCCATGCATAGGCAAAGAATTATTATCGCGAATGTGGCCAAATTAAAGCTTGCTGAGAGGAAGACTCAGTGCATATGCACAGGCCAGTTCTTCCACACGAAATGCACGTCAAGTTTAATCAGCCCCCCAGAGCAGTGGCTGTTTTGCAGCATTCCGTCCATAACGCTCATTCAATGACCGTTCATTGCAGCAAGAAGCTTGGCATTTACTGCTCGTCATGAAATCTTCTTAAGCATTTTTAATCATTAACTAAGTAGGCTTCTTTAAAAATAATTTTAGTAAGATGAACGCAATGTAGTTAGCACTAAATTTGAAGAACTAAGAGTTGCGCATTATTAACTTTACACTATTTATACAAGTGGTCTGACTGGCTAGCCGGCTAAGGAGGTGAGGGTTGCAGATTCCCAAAGTACTGTGCGTAAAATGCTTAGTTATTCCACAAAAGTGTGCAATTATTCCCATTATAGTTTGGATAATGATATAAGTTCAAATTTCGTTGAAATAATGATATTGTAGCAGTCGTCCGACACCGTTTTAATGGAAGAGAGTGAGATAATAATAATTTTACATGCATCTTCATTGTCTTCTTTGGAAAAACATCTTTCCATGTCCTGGTTAGTACAAAAATCTTAGGCTATATGCTCTGGACAGGTGGGTAAAGATGTGCGCAGGTGTTATACAAACTTTTCTAAATAGAGCATTTGCAGAAGCTTCGCAATGGTTCGTACCCAATCGCCCTCCCATTGCGACAGGATCATGGGAATGGCTGTTGACTACTTGGCCAAATAAAATAGCCTAAAGGGACCATCATAGCTTTTTTCCTTCCTCTTTATGCGGACTTGAATCAGTAGCCTGATCAAATCTTTGCTCTGAAAACTGACTATCGATAGTCTAAGGGTAGCAATTTGAGCTGGCACTTGACAGAGTGAGCTAAGTTATCGCTACAAAATATCGCTTACTACTTATAGACCCTTATAAATTGAGACACAATCATCAGTGTTTTGTCAGGAAGATGAAGTGGTTAGTCATCAGCAGCGCAAAACTTGGTAGAAATCTTATTCTCTTTAATTGTTGCACCTATTTTTAAGGGGTGTAAGTGAGATTTTAGCATTTTTAAGTCATTCTCACACTGAGAAATTTCATATCAAAACATTCTCACAATTTTTGAGCCATCAAGACATCCCTTGGCCAAATCTACTGCTTCTCATTGACTTTTATGCATAGTGAAATGACGCATTCTGGGAGAAGAGAAAATCTGGCTGTCAGCATTCCAACGAATCTTTTATGGGACTTGTCTCCTTAATCTCGCACAGTATGTGGTGTGCGAAGGGTAGCGAAATCCTTAAATTACATCTTTGAATGAGTTTTGAATGCGTTTTTTGGAGGTACTGCGTTCTTATACCTACGTTTGCAGTTTTCTGCGTCAGTGCCATTCGCTTACAGTCGCTGAGATAAATCCTATTCGATACCACTCTTCCTTAGGAGACACGCTTTAATATCTTTGGTAACGAGTGAAATGATTTTCCAATGGCGTTTATCATTAAGTTAAGTGTAATTGTCCTAATGGGTAACGATACTAAATCTTTTTTCCTTTTCTTATCATTTTACGCTCATCAAGGGTGTGATTGTCAGTAATGGAATAATTTCATCGTAAACCGAGGCACTTTGAACTGGCAAAATATTGCAACTAATGGATTTAAACACATAATTCTTGAACGAACGTTTAGACATTCTACTTTTGCTGCCCACAATGAAGCAGGTATTCATTGTAGCTACCTTTACAATATTCGTGGGTAGGTCTACTACCGAAATTACTTTAGACTGCGCTTCACGACGTCGTACAAATAGGACTGCCTCAATGCCAGCATTGAGCTGTATCGGCACTGTGACGTGATGCACAATGTCTTCACCTGCCAATTATTTAATAGTACAAACATGAATGCAACCCCAATTCAGCAAATTTTTTACCAGTTAACAAAATGATTGGGTGAGTATCCGCATGCGCTAAAAAAATCATTTCACATAACTGCCCAAGTCCCTGTTCTGCAAACAAGCGATCTTACCATGAAGTACATTACGTCTCTTTGGGTATTAAGCCTCAAACATTATTCATGGTCGCTGATGTTACTACTTCGGTAGCAATGCTGCCAAATTTGTAGACATAGTTTTCGAATCTCATCTCTCATTGCCTATTTTTCTGCCGTTTTCACAGCCAAAACTTCACTTTCACTATTGCTACGGGCATCCTTCTAATTGGCGTTCCTTGGTATACACTACATTTAAGCAAGCAGTTTAATTTCCCTTGGGGTTAATTGAGACAGATTAAACAGTGTCTACTTTAGTTCATTGCGTCGCAGGTAAATTAAATCGGGACTATTGGAGAACCAGTGGTTCCTGTTGATCTCCTAAATTTGCGCTTGATGACGATTATTTGTTGTTCATTGTAGCCGATAGTTCATTTTCGAGCTGCTAATGTACTCATGCGGCGCATATGCTGGCAACAAAGGGAGGTAAATTGTGAGTTCTTAAATGGGGTGTAAAATGAGGACTAATTGAAGGTGGCCCAAAAATACTGCAGAATCTTATGTACATCTTATTCAATGTGCTAGGGTTCTGCTATTTTAGTTGTGATTTCAACTATCAGCTGCTTTTGTAAACCATAGTGATTTAAAATTTACAGCTCTCACTGCTAACTTCTTCGAAGTTTGTGGTCCTGGTAAGGCCTGGAGACGTTGACATAGGAAAGTGACAATGCAACCACAACAGTAACCTGACCCTTATCCCTGCTCTAAAATGGATCAATTCATGTTGAAAAATATATGAGAGACTAATTTTTCATTCATCTATACACATGTGCGTGTAGTTGGGCGACAAGGCACGTGAAGGAGAGTAATGGTCTCGAAAACACAATGTACTTTTGCTGGAGGAGGTAGAGAATGCTATACTTCCCAAGGCATCAGTGCATCTCAATTTCCTCAGGTTAGGAGAGGGGCATTCTTCTCCTTTTAATCAGAAGTATAACAGAGTAACTAAACCTAATGGATATGAATAAACTAGCATTATTTTTGGCATTGTATACACGGTCGCTTCCTCTAGCTTGGCTCAATCAAATAGGCGTTTCTATTGTTTCCATTAAGGCCAATGTACAACCCATATAACTTGTCTTTTGGTTGCTGGCCTTAAGTTTTGCATGTAAAAGAAAGCTATAAACATAGTAAAGTACATTTAACAGAGAAAACAATAGGAAAATATTTGGACCGCTGTCAACTTTGACTAACATATCGAGGCTAAGTTGGTAACATTCTTATAAATATCTGATAAACTTGGATTAAGTAGAGATTTGTCAAATTAACAGAGCTCGTATGTATCATAGGGAGGATTGAGCTAGGTCAGCAAAGTGATTGCATTGCTAAGTGACAGAAGGGTGGCTGGCGGGCTATGAAGATCAGATGTAAACTACTGGCGCTGGAAGCAATAGGTGATTAGAAATTTAAGCTTTTGAAGCGATGATAATTCTTGCGATTGCATTTTGGGACCTAAGAATGTCTGGAATTGGTTTGCTTTTGCAAGCATATCTTGAAAAGAAATTCAAGACCTTACGTTTGCTATTGCATTTTGCCTAACATTACGTCTGAAAAGTGTGCAATCCTCCCCTGTGCCCAACTTTCGGGGGATAATTGTGCTGGTGCACCCATTATTCATCCATTTAAATTAACAATTAAAAGTGTCTTTCTAGCTGGGACGAAAAAATGCCAAAATTTGCTTGTTTTGAGCAATCGTCTCAGCGTAGGTAGTCGGAGTCTACAAATGTTCCTCATCAATGGGGAACTATTAGAAGTGTGCGCTTTAAAAGGGGAGGGTAAAAAGCAAAATAGTCAACCATCATAGAAATTCTGTTCAAACATCTGGGATTTCTATAACTAGCCTACGAAACTCAACTACCTCCGTTCCAAAAATTGTGAAGCATCGTGTAGAGACAACTTATTGACACAATTGATGAATTATCAGTTGTCCATAGATTTAAAACAACCTCTTGAGGTCCCCTAGAGACTCGAACTCAAGTCTTACGGCTCAAAATCCAGAATGCTGATCACTACACAATGGTATGGATGAGAGGCCATGGATAGATGGACAAATGGAGGCATGTGGATAAAAAAGGTATAACAAAGGAGGACAGAAGCAGGGGGTGAGCAAGGGGGGTTTGGATAGTAAAGAAGAAGATGATAAAGGTAAAACAGTGTGAAGAAGGCGTGGGAGGACGAAAAATGGAAAGTAAAAGGCGAAGGTGGGATGAACGCTAATGATCACACAATGTCACCACCTCGGGACCTCGTTGTCTACCTGGGGTTATCACGCCGGTCCGGGTTATTTCACGCACTGGCAATGGCCCCGAAACGCTCGAATTCACTGGTTCACCTTACCTCACTCACTTATTCTCCTCTCTTCTTCATTTACCCACTTTGCTACTCTTTTGTGGTATTTGCTGCATGTAGATCGCTTTGCAGCACCTCCTTTTGCAGCGCACTTATTCGCGTAGATGGAGTCGCATATTATCGCCTTGGATTAGGGGGTGCTGCTTCTAGAGCGACTAATACTGTTGATGGCAATGCATTTGGTGGCCGTTGTGATGCCGACGTTACCGCTTAAATGTTGACCACTACACAGTGGTACCGTCATCGCTATTACCACCACGACAAGTGTGACCACCGCCACTCCTCCTCCTTGCTCATCGTCGCTGGCTGACACGTCTGCTTCATAAGACCTCTGCCGCAAACACAGATACTATAACTGGAACAGGCATCATCGGAAGTAGAAATAATTCACACTTACGATAACTTTGACACTAACGTACTGCTGGCGCAAAGAAAAGACTGATATAAGAAGAAGACATGCTAAATGATTGCAGCGAATGATGATGATGAAGGAAAGGTGGGGAGCGAAAAGATGTCCGTTGACTCTGCAGCCCACTGGTTAGAATACGGATTGGAAGATTGTGGGCGCGAATCTAGGCTGGAGTCATATAAATCCTCCATCTCCCGCGCTGATTGTAGTAGCGCCGTGCCTGTCCATAAACGAATTGCAGGGAGAAGGATGGAAGAAATATCCACTTTGATACTGGAGGCGAAGGGTGGTCAGTCGGACTAAAAAGGGAGAATATGGAAGAGTTATTATGCCTAGTGGGAGGCTCAAATCCTCGACAAACATTATTAGGGCGATGCCCTAACGCACTGACCTATACCACCACCACCACCACCACCACCACCACCACCACCACCACCACCACCACCACCACCACCACCACCACCAGCCAACTACCACCGACCACCACACCTACCACCACCACACCACCACACCACCACACACCACACCACCACCACCCCACCCACCACGACCACACACACCACCACACAGCCACCACCACCAACACGGAACACCACCACCTGACCACACCACCACGCTACCTTACTACCAGCACCACCACCACACACCACACACCATCCACCACCACAACCACTCACACCACCCCCACCACACCACCACCACACCACACCACCACACCCCAGCCACACCACCACCACCACCACCACCACCACCACCACCACCACCACCACCAATCCCCTTCCTTCCTTACTTCCCTCCATCCCTCCTTTTTCCTTAACTCTCTCCAATACTACCTCATTCTTACGCCCTTACCCTCACACTCACTCCTCTATATTCACTCTTGATGCACACCTTCCCTTTTCTCTCCTTCTTTCCTCACTCATCTCCGTTGCCGACCTCGCTCTTTTGACAAGATGCTATGCCTTGCTGCTATGGCACAGAGAATGACATGTGTGGTAGTTCAGGTGTGACCAGTGGAGTTGCGCATTGCACCAGTAGACAAGGAATTTCTGAGAAACAGATGCTTAGCGGCCTTCCTAGCACAGGGTTAGAACACTTCCCCTGTGAAATGGGTCAGTTATGCCTACCTCATCAGCTCAGCTTCGCCGTGTCCCGTTTCCTTCACAGCTACCTGCTCTAGCTTCGTACACACTTAAACTGACGGTGCGAATGTGTGAGTGATTAGACGGGCTGCAGTGACTGACAGATGGTTGAGGAACGAGGCTTGGCACGACAGAGCAGAGGTTGGCTGACACTACTTTATCCACTTAGAAATTCAGCATATGTGTAATCTTGTTTCTAGAAAGTGGTGTGATTTATTTAATACCGTTTTGCACTTTAGCAGAAAATAGGTGAATGAGGAAGATAACGTTTCGGACTTTTAGTCGAAATAAAATTCAAGTTGCACACTTGGAGTCCTAGAGTATTCTTTGTCACGATACTTCAGGTGGCTGCCCGCTGGTAATGGTTCCATGATGCAGAAGGCATAACACTACTCACAAATTCGATACACTGCTAGTTTATTTATGCCACACTCGTCTTGGCAGATGTCGCTCAGAGCACCCGCATGCTTTTATTTTTCACTAATTCAAGACGGCAGCAATAACCTTAGTGTTTCTGTTTGTTTTTGTGCTGTTCTGTCAACGAATCATTCTTTTGTGGTCTTTCAAACATCCTGTAATCGATGACCACACTTTATTGTTCATTTTAAGGTCTGAGCAGTTGTCTGAACACACGATTGGTGAACACGAATCCGTCGATGGATAGAACGCCGTCTGCAACTGAGGATGAAGCGTAGTCTGAATGAGTACAGCCTTGGTCACTGTCTTCCATTCATACGTGACTATTGTGCTTAATCCAAAGGTCTGAAGGCTAAGGCTAGAATTGCCAGCATTACTACCTTGATAGCTGAGATAATGGATCTCTTCTCCTTTGGAAATCCCTTACTTAGACAGGGCCCGCTCAAATTACATGGCGTATGGCTGAAAAAATTAGTTAGCTTATCGATTCCGAGCGATTGTAGGAGTCCACCTACACATTCTGGAGTCGGTAATCCGGATAAGGTGCAGGATGCAGGTCAATGGCACATCTTGACAAAGATTGCGTGAGGCAAGTAAATTTAGTTTACCTATGGAGGTGCCAGAGTAGCCACATCCAAAACATGCGTATGCATGTGGTTGTTGGATAAATGAGCCTTGCTGTTTGCGTTCGAAGATTAAAGCGATGAAGTAGTATGAAACGAAATAAACTTAAATTAACTGGAAAACTCACACCCAATAGCATAAAGGATTTCTACTCAAACGAAAATAGAAATGCATAAGGCAAAGAACGGTAGGACTATTTCATGATTCCTGTTTGACATGACCGAGTAATCAAAGGCTAGTTGCAAGCGACAGCAGCCGCCTGCTCGTCATTTACTTCCTTCGGCCCATATACTGCTTGGTTAGGTGGGCCCTTAAGTAGCGCGTAAGCTTTTCCGAGGTACATCGTATCTCTACGCCACCCCAATCTACCCATTCTTTTTGCAACAAACGCGCACACGTAATTTACGCGAGCGCTTATTGCTGTGTGGTCGATGCGTAATATACTTACAGAAAAGCATGCGATATCTGGAGACACCCAAATGTTAAAGTCGCCCTAAATGAGAGGATTTATTCTCTAGTGTAATGACTGTGCGATAATCTGCCATGAAATGCATATTTTCTTGCACCCAACCAATAAATTAATATCCATGAAAAGCAAAGGACATAACGACTTACAATATGGATGACAGTACTCAAGTCTAGTCCGTGCTGGCTTTTGGTTTTGCCCAAGTTGTGGATTGTAAAACCCAAAATTTTCTGCACCTCTGCGATGGACAGCAGACGTTTTTAAAACTAACTTCTTAAAACAAATCGCCTCTAGGAGGCTTTATGCAATTATTTTGCGCGATAATGTTACACTTGCTCCTGGATAATTTGACTGACACATAAAAGTCAAAATTTCATAGGAAAATGACGAACCTATCCGACAATTGCCATTTAAAACGGTTTATATCAGACCATGTGGGTGCCCATTGGCAGTAAACAGACAATGGCATGGATGCCAATGTTGCAATAAGTTTTCACCATGCACACGAAGTCATGAGATTCTATTTTAGTGCATTGCATTTGTAATGGGTGGGTAGCGATAAATTTTGTAAGCATGACTCCGCAGCAATGTCCTGACGTCCCCCGGCGCCAATTGTTCAAGCCTTCGCATCTTGGTCACACAATAAATCCACGCTAGCAAACCCTGATAATGGTAGGCCTTAAAAGCCTTTACATGCTCTGTCCTTAGGTTTCTTCTCTGTTTGCTTACAACTTCTGCTTTCATTACATTTGGTCGCATACATTGTTAACAATTTTGGCACGAAATAGCTCACAACGTAAAATCTTTGATCTACCATCTGAGTTGGCTTTAAAGGCGTGCACATACTCTAGCATCTCCCATCCGGTTAAGCTCTGCACGGCTAGTCCAGGATGGAAAAGGATTCTTTTTACGCATCGATTTTCCACCCTCGTGTGGCATCTCAAATAAAAAGAAACCTTTAAAAATGACCTTAGTCATCTCACGATTAGCTTTATTTTTGAGGGGAGCATCATTGAGGAGGATTAAGTGTTCCTTAGACGTCACACGTAGCACTTTGTAGAGGTTGTGATGACGCTCCTTCTCCATAGATTGCTCACTATGGCGAATCATAACCAGCGAGTACGGATTTGAACATACCAGCCAGTTTTCATCAGCTGAGCTGTAGTATATTCTTTTGCCTTTAAAATGGGGCAAAGCCGTTGAAAGCCGAATGCCCCGTCCATATTTGACGAGATTATGTATTCCAGATGTTTAACTTGACACCTTCAGTCTGGATGGACAAATAGGTGGTTAAGAGCTGCAGTCTTAATAAACTGATAAAGTTGCACTGTAAGGAGAATGCTACTTAGTTCATAATTCACGCAGAGCCTTGTGTACTTAGCTTGATTTTGTGCGTATCACTTTTCGTGGCGGTAAGATTGTAGTAAGGAAAGTTCACTTTTAAGCCTTTATGCCAACGCCTCACAGGCAACCTTCGCGCTGGTGCAGCTGATAACAGAATTTTGAGGTGCATTTAGTTAACGTTTCCGAGCATATCTGTTTCCTCTCGTGATGATAGCCTTCGATGCGGAATCTCAGTAGCCATCTGCCCTTTTAGTTTGTATGAAAGTAGTGACAATCGGTACGCACAAGAGGTGAGCATACAGTATTGTCGTGCGCTGACAAGGACGTAGTGGTAGTGAACTATTGCTTGTGTATGCCTACATGCAATAATTGTCCATGTGCTTAAGACGGTCCTGTTACGTATGATGCAATACTTGTCAACAGCGCTCGTGACTGCGCCGTTCAAAAATGCATCCTTCGATTTCGTTCTCTCCTGATTCTCATGTCTCTTCTTCTCTACTGCCCCGCCTTTCCCTTCTTGCACATCACTTTTCCCCAAGACTTACCGCTCTTCTTTTAGCGGTCGTTTCTATTGTCCTATACGCAGCTTTTACTGTTGATCATGCTGCAGCCTAGTGAACAAAAACACGTTGTCCCACTATGAAGATCAGATTGGCCACTAATGCATAGATTATGAACTCATTGTTGACCAGTTTAACAAAATAATTTACAGTCGTGAATTTAAGAAATAGCACAATGAAAGCAATCGCATATGGTTCTTACTGCCATGGCGTATTGGTTATTAATGCCAGCAGATATCAACCAACTGTGCGATGGCAAAGATGTGTAGATCTTCTAGACTTATGCGGCCCTCAACGCGCATGCAAAGTGCATATGTCCAAGCGCTTCATTGAAGCTTCTTTCCGGCAACTCTTGTACGGTCAAAAATAGGAAAACACACCCCAATGTCGCCAGTTGCCTTGATAAATGCAGTAGATAAGGCCTGTAAGCATAAAATGGTGATTAAAAACATGTATGGAATTCACGTGAACGAAAAACTTGTAGCGATTTGCAGCAATGCAGATGATTTTCAGTGTTATATCTGTTTCTCATGACACATGCGATTCCCACTCGCGCGTGAGTGCCTTTGCCTTGAGGCATTTTCGTGATATTCATTCCCTCATATTTCCTATCCACTGAGACTAGACCGTAATGTCAATCTGGTTGAGTCTTTTGCTGACTACATTGAATGAAGTAGCTATAACGTCAGACTCATAACCGCTGCGATTTCCCAGTTGCGCAGCCGTTTCTGCCTGTAAGCGGCGTAAGCAAGCATTTCATTTGCTGTGCCATTCAAATCAATCAAATCGTTAAACTGATAAAGCTATGGCTAACTTAAGTGTCTCCATTTTGATCATTGAATGGCTGGTGATGCCCCGACTTCTTTGTAGTTTTGAACGGTCTGGCTTATCGCATGCATTCTGCAATGTAATGCTGAACCCCACCCTAGGTTATGTTACTGCATGATGCATGATATCATTGTCAAGGATATATTCGGAACGTAATGAAGGCCTTTAGTGCAAGCTTTTGTAAACTGTGACATTTTGATCAGATGCTTGCAATGAGAACAAGCTTTACGGCGTTTGTTTTGATACGACTTGGAACTAAGTCGTAAGCCCAGATCCACGGATCCAAAGTTGCCACGCCGGTCCAAATTCGATTAATAATTATGAGGCAAATAAAATAACTTTCCAGTTACAAGCAGTCATAAAAGGACCTTTACCCCAGGAAAATACTGCTTCATGTTCTGACTTAATGGACCTGGAAAGAGCGTTGTTCATTTCTGTGGGAACAATGCAAGCCTTCATTGCAAATATGTGAGGGATTTAAGCTTTAGCCAACTGAAAATAGTTAATTAGAGCATCCTTGCTTTTGAGCGAAATTCTCCCAGTGGCCAAAGAATAAATTGGGTATCAGATCAAACAAGTCGAAATATGACTTGGGCTTCCACTCCTAGTGTGACCTCAGAAAATGATAACGTCTATAATCATGCTGCCTTTGCTTCAAGTATCTTGACAATTTTCACAACTTAATTCGCATTTTAGAGGGTGCTTTCATTCTACTGTTAAAAATTCCTTGTATTTTAACCCCAGCTTCCTTACATTTTATTATGAGTCCACCCATACTTTTAACACTGGCCAGCACAAAGGCACCAGCATTTATTGGTGATAAATGCGCCTTTTATATATAGTATGTCTGCTTGTAAAGCATATAAGTGAGCATATAAGTTCTTGGAAGGAAGATTAAGGCAGCTCCGTGGATTCCAGCCTATCTCTGCAGACACAGAACAAAGAGATTCGTCAAACGGGGTAGTGAATTACAAGTATCAACGGATAAGAGAGATGACGCACCGGTCTTCCACATCTGTGGCAGTCGCAACTGAATCGTTGATGCCATTAGACAAAGTTATCTTCATCTATCTCCACGTTCAGGAGTAGGACGGATGTATTTGCTTCCAACCCCTTGCGTTCTAAGAGGCAAGTTTTACGTTGGTGGTTGTCTAATCATTGCCACCCAAGCCGCAGGTAAAACCATCAATTCCGATAGACGAAAGGCCATCAAAAGTGAAAAATAGAGCAGTATGCACAGAGCGGAAACCAACTACGGGAATGAGAGCAAAGTTTAAAGTGTAACCGCAGGATACCTCTACCGTTCGATGCACACGAGAGTCTACACTTTACGACAATCATTCCATAAACTTACACTCCCTCCTCTTCCGTAACCTCCCTTTTTCTCCCTACAAGGAATATTTTCTTCCAAGTGCGTCTTCATTAGCTACGCGCCTAGCCCATTCCGTTGTTTGGTGTCATTAAATTCATTTGGCATGAATTATGTCCAGTGACACAGTCCTTTGCTACCGAAGCAGTAGCATAGCGCTTCGGTTCGTAAGATCGAATCCAGCACATTATTGACTCGCGTTCTCACCATTTCGTCTACTCGACCTCTCTCCACCAGCAAAACCACAACCAACTCATTGCACCATTCTACTTACTTGACCGACAGTAAAATTGACCCTAAAGAGAACTTAGCATACACAGAGCAAGGCATAAATCNCAATAGACTCTGCCACCGTGATACTGAGCGACACACAATCCTAGTTAGTGAGGACAGCAACGCAACCAGAAGTTAGGCAACTTGATAACGTTTACGGCCCTGAAAAGTATATTCATACGACCTAAGTTATGTGGGTGCGAAATTACCAGTCGACCCACAATTAAAGGTTCTAAATTTTCCATACATTGCACAAACCACAGCAGAGCAATGCTCATAAATTTTGATAATCTTTATCTGCACCGAATTAGCGATGTTTCAGCGTCATGCATGCTTGATGAATTTTTGAGACGTCCACCACAAGAACGCATCCTTTTTCTGAGGGGTGTTCATCCATTAGATTGCTCAACACCAAGCATTGGGAAGCCAAATGGCGATACGGTTTAGCACCTAACGCTGTGGATCATGCGGATTTAAAGGCAAAAATAAGGTCTACTTATCATCATCACCATTGTCATCGCAAGTAGCTGTTCTGAACTCCCAATGAGTGCGAACGCGTTACGCCTCGATTTTACGAAAATCTGCACTAAAATTGATTGCGACTTTGTGACCCACTAAGATTCGAATGCCCATGCACCGAAGGGGTAAAGGAGCATTAATTGCATATTTTTAGGATGCATAGACATCGATATGTACTGGCTAGACGAAAGCTACAACAAGGTATGAGGAAACATTTGGACCCCCAAAATTGAAACATGAAATGCCTTAAGCCTAAAACATGCAATGCACTCTTTACCTGGCAAAATACAACTGGAGAAGAACCATTTCCACATAAAGGAACTGACGCGGTTCGCAGTATGGCGATACATGCAAAAATGCGATTTTAAGGTCGCGACTTGCCGATCCGTGTGCAGTGCTATTTTGGTGTATCACATCATAAAACACTTCTGCAGACGCCATTTTGCCAAGACTACTTGCCCATGGCAAAGTTCAGTGTCACCAAAATGGTCAGCTCAGAAGGCCTTCCTCACACCTGAGCTTACCACAATGGTACCCCATTCGAATGCAGTTATCGTGGACAGTTGTGGTCCTGATGGGAAACGACAAGAGGAAACACGAAGAACTAAGGCAGAATGAATGAAATATAAGTATCAAACACACAATTGGTAGGAACGAGGAGACAGCTAAGCAAAAGGAGACAAATTGTCCTTTTAAAGTGCAAAACCCTGCATGCATTCCTTCATGGCCGTTATTCAAATGCCAAGAAAAGTGGCAACCATCTGTTAATACATAATTTGATGTGCTTGAAAGCAGGATGAAGCACAATCAAGCATTTTCTCTTCGAGGTGTACGATATTGCGTTTTCGATTTGGATGAAAAATGCATTCGTCATTCTCCACTCCTCTGTTTCCAGGACGTTTGCTACTTTATCTTTCAGCAGCAGGCGACCCAAAGTGCAATTTGGTGGGAACTCGCTCTTGAAACGGCAGCCCCCACTTTATGAATTAAAACCGAATCTACTTTGCTTCCATGTTCTTAGTGGTAACATGCGTCACAACAGTGTGTACCGGTTGAAGTTTCTGGTGGCTCACCCAGATGAGAATGTGGCGTAAGGACAACCGTGCTAGGAAGGCATTAACGCGCACGTTTAGCATGATGGGATCCACTATGGACATTATTTTGGCCTGCGTTTTCAATGCACTGGCAAACTCTAAAACTTGAATTTGGGCAGACTCTCTTCTTTCACTTAGCTCTAAGACAACAAGTCCACGGGATGGTTTGTACAAATGCAAAACAGCTATCACAGAGTTATGTTATTGAAGTTTCGGTCTCATCACACACTCCCGGAGAATAGGATTATTTGTTTAATTTTAAGAACAGTTAATGCGTTGAACTTTTATTTGTCGTGCCTAGTTCTTCTTTTTAAGCAAAGCCATTTTAGCGGTCTACGTTCAGCGGAAATTCGACAGTTGATAACAAATAGGGCCGCAACCAAGAGTACAGCGTTAACGTCATCAAATGTTGAAATGAACTAAGCGCAATGTGGTAACTTTGGATATTCAATGAAATCGGAAATCAAGACAGAAACTGAAATAATGATAGGTCATTAAGGCTTCATTGTTGCCGGTTGGTTTGTGATACATCGTTTACGACTACCAATCCAAACAAACCGTGGTGAGTTGCCTGCGCTTTCTGACTTTGCTCATCCAACACCTCATTATTAGTGTCTAACTTTGCAGAGCTTTATCACCACGCATTTGAGCTCAAAAGGAAAACAAAAAGTTAATTGCATATCTTTAGCTTGTGAAATTTGCTGTTTATTTCCATCACGAGTTCATTCAGTGACCTAGATTGTGCATTTGAACTGTAAACAGACGGCAACACATAAGGTCACTTCGCCTGAATAGCCCCCATTGAGCGGTGGCAAGCCTGAATGAGTCATGATGGTACGGATAACGCAGTGGTGAGGCCGCGATGGCGCTCGCGAGTGCGTCACCCCACTATCACCGAGTTCATAGTAGTTTCCGATGCAGGTCAAGTGAGCGAATGGTCGCATTGATAATCACTCTGTTCAATTCTCGAACCGATATTAAAATAGGCAAACAAAAGCATATGGAACTCTCCTGATTTACTGCCAGTTGGAAATGTACTCGTGCGCACCCTCCAAGTGGTGGAGCACTCAATCCAGCTGAGTCATGTACTTTGGAAAGGTTCTGGATGTAGTTGTTCAGTTTTGGCGGTGGCCCTGCTTTCAATCATCAAGCTTTTGCACATCCTGCTCAACTGCCGTTGAGTAGGGGACGGCCTGAATTAAGTGGCGTCGGAATCGTTAAAACAACGTTGGCGACAAAGATATGCTTACAGCTATCGCTGGGTATTTTACGCTTGTATGAAAACAGGATGGTTTGTTCAATGCTAGGCACTGGACCATTGGACACCCCATCTGAGACTTTCAATCCCTGTATTTGTGATTGTAAACCGGTTCTTAAAAGTGTTGATTGCACTTGAATCAAATCCACAGAGCTGTTGGAGTCCCGAAATTACCCACTAGATGCATAGTTCACTGATGGCAAATGTGAAGGAATGGCGTGCTGTTTTAAATTTGTGTACGGTAATCTTTTGCGCTGGCTATCTTTAGCTGACCTGATGTAAGCTGCATGTATAGCAATGTTCAGGGATGGGTGTCGTAGAAACCACAGTGATTTACCCTCGGATGTAAAACTGACTGCAATTTATTAAAGCACAGGACAAACTTGCAGGTGTGCCTCGCAATTCCACTGAAGGGTGGTGTAACGCCCCTTCAACTTCCACTGGCTAAAATGCACCGACCAGCCTAGCTGATTCTCTCGCTCTTTCCATCACACCTTGAGGCCACGATATGCGAGGACGGTACGGCATGCTGTAAACTTGTTCTGAGGTCATCAGCGTCGATAAAGTGCACTACAGGGCCTAGACTCATCCCGGAGTTGAGCTTGAGAGCAGCCTATATGACGAACTAAATTACTGCAAACATTTTATGCCGCCCGCCAAACAACTCATCGTAAACATAAAATGCAAAAATACAAGTTCCGTTCACGAGCATTTTTCTGCTCTGGCTGTAGGTGCGTGAATACACTTTGCTTCTACATACTTTCAGTTTCCGTTTGTTGGCCATGAATTGGGCTTCGAATTGGTGGTTGCAGGTAAACGACTGATACATGCCTGCAGAGAAGCTTATTTTATACTTTACCTTTTACCTGCGCTCGCTAAAGGATGGATAAATTTCTAGGCTAATAAGTGATGACCTAAAATGTTACCCGCATCAGGTCCGGCAAATTCATAGCCGTCGATTTCATCTCAATAGACCCATCTCATCTTTGGACCAACGCAGTTTCGGAATTGAGATCGGTTACCCATCTTTATTCGGGACAATGAATGCATGCTCAGTCCTAACAACAAATTCCACTGATGATTGATTTCCCTGATCCGAGTTGGAGAAAAGTTACTGATTGAGAGGAGGAATCTCTTTGAACTTGAAGTGCAATAACTGACAAGAATGTCACAACTTTCACAACAAATCACTTTGCCGACGATTGGATCCATGTTTCATGCAAGCAGTTTGTTTCAAAGAAGACATTAATGCCGCAAATATTCAACAAAATCGGGTAAATCCTGTGAGCGTGCGAAATAACTGCATGTGAGTACCAATTCTTCAGCAGAAAATGAGTTGACAAGTGTAAAAACGGATTTCGCAATAGCAACATTAGCCGCACCGTGGCATCACATTAATTTTTGGGTGCAGTAGACATAACTTGATCTACGGCCCTAGACACTACGACATCCATCCACAAACAGTAATGCGGACTAAAGGCCATGTTTTAGACAAATTCCATTTAATGCAGCAAATTTTATGCCAAAAATGCGAAGCATGACAAGTATATCACCTTGTAAAAGAATATTTAATTGAACATCGTTAAGATGGGTTTGAGTCTTCGTGGATTTAGTCATTCACTGCAGATGCTTCCACGCTGTAGGACTTCGATTTGGTGAGCATTCAACGAAAAGAGGGGCACTACTGCCTTACGCAAGTAGTTAATTTCGTCTCACAATCACTGAGTTTGGGTCAACACGCCTAGAAGTACAGCTGTTGAACAAAGTGCATGATTTGTGATAGCCGCATTTAACTAGTGTCTTGATTCCATTCCGTTTAGTTCCTTTGTTCTCGTTTCAATACCGCCTAACTGTCTATCCGGGTTCCATATGCCTACCAGGTTTTGCGCACATATTCATGTAACAATCTTAACTGGGACTATTTGATTGTCGTGACGCATATATTTGATGTTTCTTGGTAGTTTATGACAGCTAATATTGTACCATGCCATGTGTGGCTACAAAAATTATTACACATGAAACAGTAGAGTTGATGCAGTGGCACTGCGATTTTGGATTTTTGAGTAGGCGATGAACCGGCCGAGGCAAATAAATTCAATTGATATCATTGTTTAGAGCTGCATCTACTGGGATGTTGTAGCGGAAGTTCTTTCGGATGGACCTTAGGTTTGAATGCACTAAGCACTGATCTTGCGGCTGCTGTTTTGCGTGTTACCCCTTGCGTTGTTTGTTATGGATTTACTAGGACCCAGATTTTGCTCGCTGAAGTCATTCCTTTGATTGACCTCATTGTCACTGTTAGCCCATCAAAGACGGGAAAATGTGTTGTCTCCGATTCGTTAACTGGGAAGCGTTGGCTCTTACCCGGCAATAAGTGATTCTTATGCTTCACGGTTGGCGAAAGGGACGCCAACTTTTTAAGTGGGAGGGGTTTTATAGAATTTTATCTTGCCATCTTCTGTCACATTCGAAACCGAAATGCTTGCTAGACGTAAAGGAAAGCCTGCTCCATGGCAAAATCCAGTTTGGTAGGTAGGTGTGGATGTTAGACTTAGGGGATATAACTCCACTAGAGGTAATCTATCTCGCAGTATATGGTGCTTCTTATGTGTGAGTTAATTTTTTCGTCCGCTGGCATGAATACGATTGGTTGACAACAAATGTGGTTGATCAGTAATGAGTGCATGGTGCTTAAATATATCACCGTCAAAGCGTCCGTTATTTAGAATAATACACGAGGATTTAATTTCAACAGATGACTTAATAAATGCCTGACAGGATCGTTCCATCTCAAGCGACGATGTGACGTATAAAATAGTGCTTGTCCTCTGTGGAAATAAGGTAAGCCTTTGTGCTAGGCACAAAATATTCTGCTTAACTGCACCAGCGACGCATGGCATGATGTGACAACAGAAGCTGCCATTTTATATTACATTCTCAATCATTTGGGCATGATCCAAATCTTCCAATCCATGCGATTTTCTGTGCGTGCTGTTAGTGTTGGTAGATGTGGGACATGTAACGTGAAAAAATTTGATCAAACTTGTTTATAGCAAAATGCAACCTCTATGCAAGAATCGAGCATTTGTGTCGGCACGGCTGACTTGACTCCAACTATGTGGCAATCTTTTGAATCCTATGACTGCGTGCGGATTTCATAGCGCATTGCACGGTATGTGAAGAAGTCTTCAAAGAACTAAGCACATGGTTTGAGTCGCAAAGTTATTTTTGCGCTCGTGAAATGAGAACATGATCAATTATTTACAAAATGACAACAACACCTGATCTGAATTGCGCTTTTCTCCAAAATTAATCACCCTCAAGTGATTTCCATCCTGAGTTTTGTGATGCCATCCAGACGTATTAAAGCCCATATTTATTCCTCCTTTTGTTGACTTAGTTAAAATATTTTTGCTTTATATGCAAAATCCGCTTCCTTGTACTGTTCCCGTGCCGGGTTTACGTCCGCTCAAATCTGTCTTATGTTCGTTTCTTAGGTTGCACTTTGTAGACCTGCGCATCCACATTGATCTACGAGATCTTGACGCCAATGAAAGGAAAAACCCAGGTTATCAAGTGACCGTCCTCTTTACCTGCTTCTGTGCCTTCGCTTCCCTCTCTGTATCTCTTAGTGTGTGCAGCAGTAACAGAGAATATTATCGACAGAACTTACAAACTATTGCCTATCAGTGTTTATGGTAGAACCGGAAAAATTGCCGCCCATGGCACCTTAATTTTACAAAATAATTCGCAACGATTTCTGTTGTCACTGCAAAAATACATGTGGCTGCTCTACTTTTTACCTTATGCTAAAGTCGCATAAAGTTATCGTTTGCTAAATTACGTGGCGCTAACTAATTTTACATTGCTAAACCAAATTACAAATTATGTAACTTGGGGGTCGGAATAGGACTTATGCACTTCTTCTCTCACTGGTAGCCCTATTCGTTTCAAAAATAAGGTAGATGGTAGATCTAATGTTTTGAACGCTTGAATGTATGCAGACATGCGGCACAAATATTTTCAGCAAGACCTGTGGCATATTAGCTAGTGCAAACTATTACCGCAAAGATTCCTGTTGCGCTGTGAGCACAAGCAAAAGTACTTTTGCAGTCTACATTGTATGCACTGCTGGCCCTATTAATGAAAAGAGGAAAGGAGGGATGACCAAAGATCCGATTTTAGGCTGCTTGATGGGTATTAAATTATTCTCCGAGTTGCTTATAACTGTTGAAATGTTAAGGCCTTTGTAAAAATGCCACGATGCAAGGATTGATTGCATTTCAGTAGCTTTCAAATTCCTTCCACATGACCTTGAGATTAGCCACTTTGAAGGCTGGCGCGATTCATCAATTACCTGCGAGCGTCAAATAAGCAAAAAGTCTTAGCTTTATCTGCGTTTGGAAGAAAAATGCTGCCTCATGCTGACATTAAGGACACAAGGATTGAAGCAGAATTGACAAATGGCTGAGCTGAAACTGTACATTTGGCTGCAATGACTAGCAGGCAACTCATGGCTTCGTCTTGTGTCGGGCCATAATGCTTTACTACACCCTGCCAGACACAAGACGGATAGTTGTTGCAAATCTCGCCATGGTGTTTTGGCCTAAACCTTGCTTATTCTTAATATACTTTCCTCTTAGCGAACCACGTTGTGGCTTTTCCTACTTGCATTTTACAACATGAATGGAATTGAACTAACGTCGTGTGCGACTGAGTGTGAAATGAACATGCAAACACTTATGCAAATACCTCATTAATATTAACATGCTGAAATGACTTCACACGTTTGCAAACAGAGCCAACCGGGTCGACGTAATATACTGATTGTTCCTTGATCAAAATACGGTAAATTAAACCAAAACCTATGACAGCACTGTAATCGCTAAGCGTCCTAGGTAAATGCATCGATAATATTTCATAATGCTCTTATGGATAACAAGCTTGACTGTGCATTTCTGGCATGGGAAAGTGATGCAGTTACTATCTCTGTTGTCAGTCCGTACCATATTACTGAAACAACTAATCATATCGATAAAGTCGAGTAGACACAAAACCTTTTCATAGCCATTCACAGGTGCCACGCAGGGCTTGTTTTCCTTTTCTATTTCCCAAGTGCGCATCTATCCATGCGTTTTGAATCTTCTACTACTGCCACTGCTTTTGCTGCCATCCGTTCTCGCAATGTGCCTATATTTGATGGTAAGCTATTGTTTACCAGGTGTGAAACAAAGGGCCGTATGAATTGCAACTGGACAGCACTGTTCACAGTTTATACTTGGCAGAAAATCAACATCCGATAATTTGGTGTACATGCTTTGCGCGGCGAGCCACCATATGCTCTTAAAATAATTAGTGGCCAAATACACATTGCCAAAATGAAAGTGATTGTGATCACCAATCCCAACCAAAACATTGACAATGCTTTTGTTGCAAATATTGCGGCGGCGGATCTACAGGATTGTAATAGTGTGCCTAATTTCCATGTCTCACTTTGGAAGCACTGTAGTAGGCTAGAGTATGACAGGCCTAGATACAACAGGAAGAAAGGGGTTAACAGAGTATCTGATCTATTGTGCATGCTATATCCCCAGAGGCTCCTTCATGCCTTATCATTCAAGCCGGCTTCAAAACTAAGTTTGTCCTTCTAATCGACCAGACACAACTTAATACCATATAAATGGGATCCTTCCTTTGTTTTTTGCAAACGTTAAGGATCAAGGCATTTGCCGATGCAGGATGTGATGTGCTAAAGCCTATAAATGCAAGAAATCTTTAAACTTGTGATAACTTATTTGCAGTCACGTAATGGGAACAACTATAAAAGCAAAAATTGTGTAATTTTAATTTTCCACAAATTCGCAGCAGGAGTTTTGGGAAATGAACCTTCTCTACATTGATTAGTGATGGTAAATTACTAGTGCGGTGTAAGACTTAAAAACAAGAAGGCGCATATCGACACCAAAGGAGTACCAAGTAAGCTGCAATGGATCAAATGACAGATCTAAAGTCACTTCAAAGAATAACGCGTTAGAGCGGCAAAAACCCACCTCCAACAGCTCACGTGCGTTGTTTTTGCAAAAATACACTAAAGCAGATTTCCAGCCCTTTTAGGTTAATTGCACACGACCTTGCGACAACTGTTAAAGTTTTGTTTCCTCCTCCATTGTAATAGCGTGTGTTTTCTTGGGATCACAACACAAAGCAACACCATGTTTGGTAGCAGAGGACAAAATGTGTTGCCTTGAATTTTACTTATTTGCTGATGCAAATTTGATTATAAAGGTCCTATCTTTACTGTCTGGCCAGTAGCTGCTGAGGCAGGATGGTGATATGCACGTCAGTCTCCGAGCACGAGTGCCTTGGTTTAATCCGGTCTAATGAACCGTCTCTGTATTTCCTCAAGTGAAATGTGCCCTTAGAGAGGAGCATCACGAACTCAAATGTCTACCATTCCTCTGTCGGCATATGTTTGTCTAAGGAGAGGCAATATGTGGCTTCTGCCTTTACTCACATAATACAAGATAACGTGAATGATTCTGGTTTTGATTAAAGCGTGCGAAAGTTTGGCTAGATTTGATTAGTAAGTCACAACTGAGAATATTTTTTCCCAGTTAGGCTGGTTGCCGAAGCAAAGAACTATGCTTTCCAGATAATGCTAGCACCAAAACAGCCAACGAAAAAGTAATGCGAATGACAGCCTGGATTTTCTTGGTATGAGAACACACCGGGCTTTTTCTTAACTCACAACTTCTTGTACCCCAATAATAACAGGCTTGAAGGAGGTAGGCGAAATCACTCACGCAATCCACCAAGAAATGCAGGCTGTGTATGCAACCAAAACCAAACCAGAGGTCTCATAGACTTATTTAAATGTGCGTTGTTCCTATAAAAGCGCTGTAAATTGTGAGCGCAAAACAGTGACAATGTTGAAAAGAGTCCTTTAATTTAGCTCCGTATTGTTGCTGACCACCGTGTGGGGTGCAGGGTGGTATGCTGCCTTTTACTATTGAACTCTGATGAGCACGTGCCAATAGGCGTTTGACAAACAATGCACCTACTTCACTGGCTAGTTTTCTTCATTGTGTTTATGCGCCATTTTGGGCTGCAATTCCGGTATTTGCCAACCTCGTGGCCCCCAAGCTGTCTGGCTCCCATTTCTAGCTGACATTGTGACATGCAGAGGGGGTTGACTTTTCTAAAGTGACATGCTCACAGATGCGAAAATCACAAATAAGGTTACGTACCGAGAACAGCAGCAAGTAATTGTGATCGCAGGTAGAACGCTCTTAGTGCCCTTAATCAAGGTTGTCTTAGAATGCTCCTAAGTACTGCTACTATTTTCATGACATTGGGTGGAATGTCCCACATTTCCGATATTAAATTAAACATGATCAGACACGCTTGCTCAACAACGCCTTCTTTGCCACAGCAAGAGCGGAGATCCTTGCTCTCATTATTCTTCAATTAAAGCCATATTAGTCCTACCTTGCTTGAGCTCAGTTGGAAGGTTGAGAAATTGGGTGAACAATATGCAAATGCAATTACAGTAACTGAGGTAGGGATTACTTGCTTCTACTAAAGAGTGAACATCACACTGTTCTTAAATTAGAACATTACTCTTTCTGGACTGAGATAAAATCCTACCTATAATGCGACCGTGGAAGGATTGTAGAGCATAGGCCTCGTTTTCAACTGCACCTAGCCTGTTAAAGCATCGCCCAAGCGTAAGTTTGGGGCGCAAGTATGATGTGCGATGACATGCTTTATCCCGTAGGACCAGTTAATTACATTGTTATGGCTCAGCTTTAACATTTGTTTCTTTACGAGTCCTCAAAAACATTTACTTTGCACAGCAATGGAAAGAAGCACTGACTCGACTAGCGCATCTGCCACTGTGGTCACCTAAGGTAACGCAAATTTTTAATAGTTCTACCTACAACGATTGTCGCAGTCATAACTCGCGCTTATCGAAGCCATCTTTTCCCACTGCAGGCCGCTATGACACAGGATATGCGTCAGCTGTCATTCGTTAGTGTCCGCCTAACAATAATGCGACCTCTTATCTTGCTATTTTTGCCTCATTTGTGTATTTTACTTTAAACAGATTATTTAAAATTTGTTCTACCTCATGAGGTGATGGTTCAAATCACGAGTGCCCTCCTCTCCTTCGCGTGAATGATGCGCACAAAGGCAAAATGCATGACTGGAGTTAGGTTGCCAACCTCCTAATTGTCTGGATGCTGCATGCAAACAAAAATGAGGTAAGGAGCGTGCATACATTAGGTGATTTACCACAGGGTTTCGCTTAATGAAGTAAACACGTTGATCTCGAAAGCCAACAACGAGAGAATTATTTTATTCATAAAACGCCAACTTATGCTTATTTAACGTCAGCACGCGCGTCCAGTGGAATCATTCGACAAAACCTAATAACTATACTTAAAAACAAGTTCCAGTTGCTTGAACTTTTTCATTTTGTTGACATCCCAGTAGTGCATCGACTTTGAAGTCATCAATTCTATAAGTATTTTAGGAGTTTTCGAGTTCTGCGAAATCAGGGCCCGCGAAACGTGCAATGGTGCGTCTGAATGCAGATTGCTTTACCCATTTAGAACACTGCATTATAGTAGCGGCTCCCAGCTCCCTACTGCTCAAGTATAAGTAAGCATTGAAACTCATTCTAATCGTTGATTTAAGTGGCATGCTATCATTCATTGATATGCTTGCAAACCTTTAAATTTAGATGCATTGATAGTGCTGCAAAGTAGGCGCATTGAGGGATGAAGCAATGTCAATCTCTGATAAAGGAACCTAAAAGGGGATTGCAAAATGACTAGGCCGATTCAAATTACTGCATATAAAGTGAATAGCAGGAAAAACAGGTGTTAATTCTCACACACTGGGCTGCATAAAAGTGGGTTGATTCGGTCTAGTTCCCACTCACTTAGTAGGGTCCACTGAATTTTCCTTCGAAAGATTGCGGTTTTAGAAAGTGATTTGTAGTGGCCAATTTTAACTATAGCAGGTTTTAATTCATGCATTTTAATCAGCAAAGTATTTTCATGTACAAAGCCTTGAGCAGTCTAATGATTTAGCAAGAGTTTGCGCTGAGGGATGAGACACCAGTAATCTGAGTTGCAGCGCACTGAGAAGGAGTTTAAATGGGGCAAATGAAATACAAAACTTAATGTTTGTTTTAATAAGCTAAACGATCCGCTTAGCAGTGAACTTAGCCATATATTGTGGCTGCATGGGTCTTTAATGCTCCGTGGACCACTAATGCTAAATGATTGTAAGTTGAACTTATTTTGTGTAAGACGAATCATTTTAGAACTTAAGAGTTGAGTTCACTTGCTTCAGCTGGCTCAAAATTGAAATTATTAAAAGGGATGCTTGCAAGGAAACAGTTGACATGCGGGTGGAAACCTCAAGCGTTATTTGGGCCCGGAAGTAGAGAACAAACGAGGAGTTCGAAACATCTTAATCAATTATTTTCAGTAGATCCCTAGCTTTAAGCGTTAGCCACACGGATAACATTTGAGGTCCTTTAATGGAGAGCATTTTAATGGAGCTGTAC
The DNA here is from genome assembly GCA_036345935.2 of Taenia hydatigena. Taxonomy (NCBI): domain Eukaryota; kingdom Metazoa; phylum Platyhelminthes; class Cestoda; order Cyclophyllidea; family Taeniidae; genus Taenia; species Taenia hydatigena. Next base: position 1,699,725 of record JADWOT020000005.1, read on the forward strand.
TAGGTTTCTTGGCTATTTGGAGCATATTTCAAGAAGATGTTTCAACGCCGTCTCATTTGATGGCTGGTTAACACAAAAGCGATTGCAGTGAGATGAACCAATGTACGACATGAGGAGAAGCAGTGTTTGTTGAACTAGGCTTTGGATATAAATATTAATCCCCTTAAAACACCCGACGCATCTAAACTTGTTCGGCTAACCTGAAATCATGATGGTTGTAAAATGCCATCGTAGGAAGTAATTACCCACTTGGAGCTTTGAGCATACCACAAAATCCATTCTGTCAATCCGGTTTGTCTACCATTTACGTCTACTGAAAGTTGGAAATTAAATGCTTTAAACGCTTTAGCACGAAAACAACAAAAAGTCGTTTGTCCATAACTCACGATTGGCAGATGTGATCTTGTCCCAATAAGTGATAACCACCTCACGCTGATGTCACAACAGTTATCACTGCCTGCACCTAATGGATGGCGTGCCAGGCCAAACCTCGATGCTCTCCATTCGAGTATACACGAAATTTATAGACCGTTACGGATGCCGAGGTCTGGCTTCGGCAGCCATAATGCAGCTGACGGCACTGAAGTGATGTTTTCAAGCTTCGCTTTCGTTCTGCTTTTTATTTTTCAAACACAAGAGTACTAATGCTACCTTTACCACTGGCCGTTCCCCAGCGAAACGGGTTCTGTAATTACCTTTAATGCTAAACTCGGGTTCCTGTAAAATGGGCGCATTGATTGCATGAGTGCATTCTTCATTGCTGGCATTATAATTAGATTACAGTGATGAAGTTATGCTTCTTCTTTAGAAGGCACTACCCTCTCCTCCACTTCCCCTTTGGATGCAGATAACGTCAGCTTTGCGAGATGATTTGCATACAGTGACTGCCTCTTGCACATTAAAACGCACCGTGAAAAAACATCGCATTCGTTTTAAAACCTTGAGGTGTCTTTGAAATGCAGACGCGGTTGTCTCACTACTCGCGATCTCTGTGGGCAACGAATTGACTAAAAAGAAGTAGTTGTCCTAAAACAACTGCTTCAGGTTTGATCAAGAGTTTTGGGTGTTCCGGAGAAAAACAGCTATTTTGATGTTTCCAATTTAAACCGAACGGATGAGTCTCATTCGTATTTGCATTCCGTTTAATAGGAAGTTTGTGAACAGTAATTTTCTGTACAGCACATCAAAATTCAAGGAGGTACGGTCACCCGAAACCGAAGTGGCTTGCTATTCAGAGGTATAGAACAGTGTAGACGATGCGCGGACCACTGTTCAAAGGTAAAAAAACATGCAATTGTCTACTTAACTTCCCATTTATTGCAGATTTTTGCCAGCAGATGCCTTTTAAGCACCTCATTTTGCAATTCATGCAGAATACCTGCATAATACATTGATAGCTTTGTAGTCCATTATCCGCTACCTGTGCATTTTCTGTATTAATGTGATATTCATTTGCCTGGCTTTTGCTGACCGCTTCAGTGAAGTGGATGAAAACCAACTGCTCCATCACCTAACCACCAAACAACTTTTGCACCTGTTCTGACGCCTCGATCTCTGATTATTTTTATTAGGAGCGGCTTGTTGTTCTTTCACCTTTAAAAATAAATTATCAGTGTAGGCTACGTAGTTTTGTTGCAAGCAAAGGTTGCTCAGGCATCTTAGCAAGGTACATATTCGAGAGGTTCGAAGCCCATTGCATCGCTTCTCAACACGGTGTTGTCAAATCCACTACTTTGAATGCGCTTCACTAAAGCGTGAAAACCAGTCAAGGATTATGGCTCTTCGATGAGAAGAGAGAGTCGACTTCTATCCACTGGATCCTAATTCTAGCTTCCTAGTTTCTTTGCAATGCGCCGTAGTGGCGACTTGCCTAGTTCCCAAATTTTAGAGGAGTGCAAGACATCGATGCACCTAAAGGCCGACGACTTTAATGAAAATGATCAGATAACGTTCTCCCATTTTGAGCATTCACTTGGCAAATCATCTCTCCCTTCCAACGCATGGAAGTTGTTCTTTATAAGGTATCGTGTCAAAGCTGATGACAAGCAGTCTTGGCATTGGAGTTTATGGCTGAATTCGTAAACGTGTACCGCGGAAGTAAGCACAATGTGGTCTCCTGATGACGAGCTGACAATTGAGGTTGCATACATTAAAATACTTCTACATCACCAAAGCTTCAAATTAACAGAGTTGGCTATAATGATGAATGCGTTTGCTGAACGCACACGCACGCAGCCTTTCTGAGTGGACACCAAGCTGCTGCTTTCACAAGCAATGAATGATGTGTCATTCACTAAAACATAACGCAGATGCCATAAGTAGATTAAATAGAGCCAGAAAAACTCACTATTACGGTCAGATTCTGCACCAAAGATTAAGCAATGCTAACTTGTCATTATTACCTAAATGAACCAAATCATTGTCAAAGTTGATGTCGCCACGTTCGCCGAGGTTGTTTAATAGTTCTCCTTCGTTTAGCATGCTCTAACCCAGTTTCCCTTTACTACTTAATCCCTATATGCCCATGTTTCTCCCCATTCTTCTTGGCTAAACTTAGCTTCCTAAAGACAGTGGTGAAACTGGGAATGATAAAAACAGCAAAGTTGGTGCTCAAAGTTGATGATTGGATGCGTTTGCTACAACCGATGATCGTGATGCTCGCGTGTGCTTGTTTGTAGAAATTATAGGCCTCAAAAGAAATGATTAGACAGCCTTTTTGAGGAGACATTAAAATTGCTTACAAACGGTGTGCGATAGGTGACTTTAAACACAATGCACATAATAAGAGCGCAACGCTACTGTAGGTGGCGTGTGTGTGGGTGACTTGGCTGCACATGCACGCAAATATCAGCATTAACGAATGATAGAGTTATGGTTCGACAATAGGTGGCTAGGACTGACTCAGCTTCGATGTGATATCTTGCCTCATCAGGTCGGGTACTTATTAGGCACTAAATAAAATCTATTTTGGTATTGGGGCATACGGAGCGGTATTTTATGATAGTAGCGATATATGGCGGGGCTAATTAGATATAAAGATTGTATCACTAAGGCATATCCCATTATAGCAAAGTAAGAGAGAGAGGAAACTCTCACGCAAGTCTTGCCTAGTCAGTGGTACAAAACTTAAATTCATTCGAGGAAAATTGTTTTGTCATTGCAGTTTTGGCAGGGTAATCTATTCTGACTAGAATAAAATGCGTTGTCTGAATAAGACATTGAAATTGACTGCGAATTTCTAAGTAACCCTCAAATGACTCTGCTCAACTGAATGTTAGTGGGCTGTAATACTGCCCCATACGTGCCTCTTCGGCAACCTATTTTCTGCCTGCATAAGTCTGCTTCCATTGTTTTGGCTGTTATATTTTCGAAGCGTTTCTCCAATCCTCACCTCACATGATAAAACCTTTGATTTTAAGATAGACTGGGTGGAAAAGTGAACATCTACTGAGATGATGTAGAAAGCAATGTAGACTAGCAGGAGAAGGAAAGTGCGAATGGCATTCGCCTCAGAGGTAGCGATGCCATGAACAAAGGAATGACATCCCGTTATTTATTGCGATCAACGGCACTGACTTTTTAGCCAACTTCCACCGCTTAGATGTATACCTTAAACAAGTTAAAATAATGGCTAAAATAGAAAGAGAAAACACTAAGCAGTTGCGCTTGATGGATTTCAAGTGCTTAATCAAAATCACTGTTATGTGGTGAGATGGAGGTGAAATTTGCTGCAAGTGAAAAACGCGTTTGGATAAGCGCAAAAATGCTCAATAGTGTGGCTACTCGTAATGGTTGCGCTCAAATGAACAGCTAAATCACGCACATGGTCGGAATGCCCAAGCCTATCGTGTAAAGGGGATAATACTGAGGTTATTTTCAAGTCCACAGAGACGTTTCTATCTAGACATCCAGAGGCTCCCATCCTCGTGCATGGTTATGGAAACATTATAAATTACATCTCACTCGGTACTCCTTCTTACTTGTCTGGTTCATGCCTTGGCTGCGCTTTAAGCGCGACAGTTCGTTATAAGCTCAGTGGCAATCAGTTATCGGTAGAGGATGTTGGTGACTGGGAGAACGCAGTCAGAGTCAGGCCTAAACACAAAGCTCACTCAGGCTCAGTCTCGAGTGCTAAACATCTGGATGGAAATGCGCACGCTAACCAACAAGGTCTACTGCCCTGGTCCTTGAACCTGCATTATGTATGCGCATGCTTACCATTCAAAAGCACCCACTTAACTGCAGTTAGTGTTAATTTGTTTACTCACAATACTTTAAGTTAAGCAGTTGTAAAAATTGTATTCAGGGTTATTGGCGGTTGCGTTGAATATCCTCGTCGGTGCATTGAATCCCCTTATGCATTGAACACGTCCAGATTTTAGGTGAGGTGTCGCTGCTTACCATGAAGAAGAAAAATCAAACTAAATTTCGAAGATCTTCTTAGTGACTATGGCGTTGAGAGTCTCGAGTTCTACGGGAACGAACCTGCTTCGAGTAGAGCATTATGTGTCGAGAATTGAACTGTAACATACAGAGTCAAGTCCAAATCACCCCTTTGCCATTTCCTCGCACATTACTTAAGTTAGATTTGATGGCATTTTAGAGCTTTCCTACTATGCCTTTTGTGTATTAATAGATCAATGTTAGCAACCCACAAGGCGTTCAATTTTGCAACTTGTCATCGAGTTTATTGCAATTCACTCACGATAGAAGGCGAGTTCTTCAAACTTGCTGCAATACCTATATCTGTGGACAATGTAGTGCATGTTAAACACCTCGCATTTCTATCGTACTCTGAAGGCTGGTTGAAAGCCATTTACCCCATGGAAACCAAACTGGCCTCTTCAAGTAAAACAAATTAGTGGATGTGGTTAATATGGAAAGTATCCCTTTAAGCAAACATGGTTTATTGTATTAAGAATGTTTTATTTCTCTTAAGCGTCTGAGGTTCCAGCCGATGACGGTGGCAGGCCTTTTGGAGTTCCGCTGTTTAAGATGTCATGTGGGTGATCGGAAGATATTAGGTGCTTCCAGCAAAGGGTTGTGATAGTGGCTACTCACCGAAGCCGCACGTGCATTCTGTTGAACCTGTTTTGTATGCAACAGCTTCAAACGATGATCATAGAAGGAGGGATAGATAAAGTGAAAAGGTACGATTTAAGACAGACGATTTCATTGATTAAGGGAGAAGTAAGTTATCTAACTGTTACTTACCCTTTCCGACCTTCAAACAAACTAGCGGATTTAAACTAAGGAGGGGAGGTTCTGGTTTGGTATGAAGGTTAGGCACAGACGTCTGTAACATATGATTTAAAAAATCCCATTTCTCCTCCTTATGCTGTTACAAAAAAACACTAATTTCTTTCGGAGGAAGAAAAGACCAGAACACTTGTCAAAGGCAATCGTTATTAACTCTAGGAGCCTGCGCTGGGATCGCAAATACCTTTTACGAATCCCTGATCCTAATGCCGGCAATTCATTTGGAGCATCTGGATAAATAGCAGCAGGATCGGGCACGAAGTTGTGGGGAATTCGTAAGGTTAACCCAAGGTCCCCTAAAAGTAAGCTCCGCATCATCATGCTTGTGTGATGATAGGGTGGGTCGGATGCAAATACTCCCCAATCTTTGGACTTTGACGTCCCTCAAATAGAGATGGGCGAATTAGTGGGGACAGAATAGGCACAAACTGCTCCGTTGAACTGGAGCGGGATTAAGGCATTGGAAGTAAATTGAACAGTGAGAAATATGGCAGAGCTAGGCATCGTAGCTGATAGCATGTCTCGAGTAACTATGACCGAATTCCTCCCCACTGCATCACTCTGCGATCCAAACCTTTCTCATTTAGAGAGTTTCACGTTAACTATAAGCTGCCTAATGCGCAAGCATGCACTATATCTGTCTAAATTCATTGCCCCATGATAAATTCTGCTTGCGGTGCGATAAGGCAGCGTCTCCTTTTAATCCTGTAGTCACGAATGACCCGTTCCGCCGTGTAGGATTTGCCTATAGTTAATAACACAGAAACTGTATGGAATTGTACTTATTCATCATGAAGTGCACGTAAAAACTCCAGAAGCGCAAGAATTCTCAAATTGAGTTATTATTACTCTAGAGACGGAGAATCTCCCTGCGTATTCCTTAGCCTGCCGCAAAAATGAAAATCATTTATTTATTAAGGACACTTAGTCACTACCTTCAAGCTCAACTATGCAGAGCAACTCTCATGGTAAATTTATTGTCAAGGTGTTAGAACGCTCTGGATACACAATCAAGGTCACCCGCATTTGTTTCGTTAATCGCTCCCTTAAATCACCATGATATGTCGCTGAATACACTAATTCGCCTTGTGGCAACATGGTGCCCCTCTTTTCCATGTCAATTTTAACATAAGTTTGCTATCAGAAACACTTTGCCTGCATTGTATTCTTGCCTTGTACAATTGGTCAACATTCAACTAAAGCTTTGTTGTTTTCCATTAGACAGATGTAACTTATAGCATCGAATTCGCCAGATGGGCTAAGTATTCCAATCGTCCAAGAGACATAGGCGATTTATTAGTCCTTTGTACAAACCCATTTCCACTAAGTTTCAAATCATAAAATTCTGTAGCCTCTAGTTCTCTTCAGCAAATTTTTGCAATAGTAAAACCAAAGTTAAAAAATCAAGGTAGGGGCTAGAAGCAGGCTCATCCCACATTTTAAAATGTAGGAATTCAATTTGTGATAGCTTGCTGCTCTTCTTCTCCATGTTACTTGGAATCGTCAAACTTTTACACATCGATGGTTTATTTCTGGTTGGGGCGTCTCAAAACAGAGAAATGAAGTCACCTGATACAGCTGTGCTTTGTTCATCTTAATGCAAAGACATGGCAACCATTTGGTTTGTGTGTTATCAGTGGTCTCAGTCATTACTGGCCTTCAAATAGTTGCTAGTTGGGATCGGTTTATGGGTTGTCAGGACTTATCTACAGCGCACTCATTCACGAGTACTTGGTCGTCCTTTTGTATCCGTTCAGACGAAATAAAATCAAGCGCTGAACAGAGACTGCAATGCGCTTGACACATTATGGCTTTGCGATGGCAGTGTGAATGCCTTGCTCGTGCCCACATTGCCTTTTGTGTTTTAGCCATCGCGGTCAGCAGAACCTACAACGCTGCATCTTAAGGACCCTAGCATGTTGCGAAGTGACAAATGTGCTTTCTCTCATTAAGCTACCACCAGCGCTAGCTGAATGCCACCTCCTTCTCATCCCTTCCTCCATGTGCCGTGTTCGCCCATCCTCAGCCCTACCCGAGCGCGTGTCAAAGCAGGTGCTAAGCCCATCACGCAACTGCTACTGAGTGTCAACTTAGTAGTGGAGACGTTTCGGCTCAGAAGTCAGCAGTAAAGGTGCTGAAGGAGGGACATGGTGACGCATAGACAAATTTAGTCCCAAAAGCAAATTTCCTCCCAACTCTCTACTAGCAGACGGCCGAAGCCTGAAACATTTAAATACTACTGTTAGGATGGTGTTTAGAGGAATCGCTACTCATCAATCAGATGCAGGCATTTTTGCGGTGGAGGTGATGGGGTTTTGAGTTGGCATAGGTGAACTCTCACGCCGATCATGCGGGGTGTCAAATCAGTCATCGAGAAAGCAGTGCGCCATAAACAAGGAAATTGACGGTGTTAATGTGCCGCCATCCAAGAGCATGTTCTTGTGTTTACATTTGGAAAGGTGCATGGGCATGCGCGAATGCATGCCTGCCTAAAAGGAGCTCCAAGAGGCAAAAAATTGCTTATTTGATGATGTGCATCTTCCTCAAAATGAGGGCTGGCTTATCTTTGGTTCTACGAGACACTTGTGATAACTCACCACCATTTCAAGCAATAGACAGTATGAGTACCACCATCCGCGATGCTTGCGCTCAGTAGCTCTCCGATTTTTATGCAAGTAGCTAATCAAGCACGTAATATTGTCTTTGTTGGAATTAAAGGTAAGAAATATTCGTTGAGGCACACCTCCTCAGTGACTTGGGAATCAAGTTCAACTTTAATTACCTGATTAGATAAGCCATACTGGCATGCTACACGAGGTGTAAACTGTATGCCAAAAGTTGATATGGATGACAAAAGGGGTTTCCAGTTGAAGAGCAAAATCGCGTCCTTTGTCTTTTCTCCACGCGTCCACACGAGAATGTAGGCTACTGTCACCATGTGGCAATATCATACGGCCCACTAGTACCGCACAACCCATCCTGCATTAGCACTAGTAATCCACCCCAGAAACCTGACACGCAGTCGCTTTAGCTTGCATAGAGAGTGCTGCGAATCCTTTCATTGGTGCAGCAAATAAAGGCTTTAATGCCACCAAATAGGGAATAAGGCTGTACAAACCCAATTTGATGATGCAAAGTCACCTCACTAATTCATTAACGCTAGAAAATAGTGTTTTTTTCCTTTATTCTGTTAGGGCTAATGTTCTTACACCTCACTGGAATTCACTGATACATACCGGTGGCAGCACCTTCATACTTCCCACCTTTTCTCATAGTACTTGACAGCGTCGCGCAAATCAGTGGAGCAGCACCATTAATTTAGTTGCAGCAGCCGGAAAACATGATCTTAATTGGTCCAGTCAACTGTTACCCGGCAGGTGCATTCACTCCTAAAGCAGTCGCGTCTCTCACCTTCCCACATCATGCAGCACGTATTCTTATCGTTAGGTCCACTGCTATACATTTATAAGCGAGTCATCTCAACAGCTAGTCTCTTCATAAGATCAACAAAGCAAATGTCATAGAATGTTGGTAAGCTATAGTCAGCGTTTGATTAATTAGTTATCTCAAGCAACGGTGAAGAGGATGAGCGACAACCTTGAGAAGAACGGTTGAGCTTCCGCACAACTCAACCACAGCTGAGGTCCACAATTGCGCAGCTAATAAACCAAATGTAATTTTGACAGCTCAAAGGTCAGCGAGGCCATTCGTAAGGGCTGTGTATGGAGGCAATGCAGCACTATACATTCTCACAAATGTCAAAATTACTTCCTTAAGTGGGAGGAAGAAGCATCCTTCTTACTCTTGGCCTCCCATTAACACAGTAGCTGAATCATCGCAGAGCAAAAAAACAATCTGATGGCTAATGAGCACCACATTAAAGGAGGCCGAGCATTTGAAGGTAAGGCAGTGGAGAAGAAGGATGTATTTGCAGTCAGCATGGTGGCTGTCCTATCAATAACTTCAACCATGTTTGCTGTCAGAGGCATCACTTGCCTGAATATCACTTCAATGCAACATGATGTAAGGCAAAGTAAGGCTCTACTACTTCACGTCTTTAAGGTTTTGCCACTATAGCAAAAAAAGAGCTTAGCACCCTCTAGTGCCGTAATGCAAACTTCACCTCCTCAAGCACAAGCCCCATGGGAGCGTCTTGTTCGCTCAAACGCATTTCGAACAACGAATCACGCCATTTACTTCTATGGCATATAAGTCTTTTATAAAGACAAACCGCCAGGAGACAAGGCTAGTTGGGCGAATCTCATCGTTTTATAAACTGGAGTGTGGAAGCGTAGGTCTATAAAAGGGTAGCCACTATCAAGGGAACAAAATTATGGGAAGGCGTAATGAGTGTAGCGCAATCAGGAGGATCAAAGGAACCTTCATTAATCACAGGTATTGAATTGCTAAAGGTGACAGCTCATAGCTTTTGCTTCATCCCATGTTTTACAAACTAGCAGAAGAGTTTTCAGCTCTTTGCAGTCTAAACGTGAAGCGGTACCGGTCCAAGCATACAAAAATAGTCTCCATTGCAAACAATTTTTGTCTTTCGCAGAAAAATCTGAATTTCTAAGGAGCTAATTACTTGGACCACGACGAAGGAGGGGTCAAAGCACACGACTACCACTCGTCTGCGTTTTAATCACATGCGATTTTGAGAGCAGATCCAAGTGGTTAACTTGCATACTCCTTCCATTCAGCGTGAGCTCTGTCGCAAGGTCTCGCGCAACTCTTCCTCCATTCAATAAAAATGTGTGACTATGGATGCACAAGGTGCTCTGCGGCATTTACAAGCAAAGTCTCAGAGCTTGCACATTTGGATCGCGATCATCATGGCAGGTGTCATTCATTTGTCCGTGTACACGTCCATAAGCATGTATTTGTGCATCGATATTTGTGTTTACGCATAGGGATTTTGCACTACGTCATTAGCAAATAAATTGAATTGGGTGGAAAACACTTTTATTAAACTGGATGCTAAAGAATTTGCGTAGCATCTTCGCACATATTTGACGTGTTTCAGCAAGTTTGCGTCTACCTTCTCCGGTTTGCCCAATGTCTCGCGATAACTTAGGCGAGCTCTTATGGCATCAAAGAGGTGGGAACAATTGCAAACCCCCTCTATTCTTTGTCTCGTGTCCTCCTTTGTGCAAAAGTAGCAAAAGTGCTTTTTTGATTCTCACAATAGTCTGGAAGCATACGTCGTACATCCCGTGCTTCCATCCATTCATAAATTATGAAAATCTCCTCAGCCATTTCTTTGAAAGCCATATTTGTGAGTGGGTGTCTATTTGTCTCTGATTCAGATCTAGTGTGTGCTCTGCTCTACAGCCACAGCTTTTGCTGTGCGTGCACACCCCTTCTAACCCTGCGCTTCATTTTACAGCACTCCAGTTTAAATGACGGAGGATTCAGGAATGTGCATCTACTGTACAGAATGCCTTGCGAAACACTCAACTTTGGGCGCAATGTTTGAGCACGTGGAATCGCGTCATTTCTGCAAATACTTCCTCAAATACCTGCTATATTTTGCAGTTGAAGCTATGGTAACGCCTTGGTCTCTTCTGCTTTGCAGATGTTTGGCGCAGAATATTTGCAAAAATGCGGACCAATACTACTGTATAAGCAGGAAACGCAGCTTTTTATTGGTATCTGCGCAACACTATACCATTGTCGCTTAAAACAAAACATGGTAAGGCAGGGGCATTCAATGCGCAGAGATTGCTTGCGCAAATCGTAAAAGCTCTGATGTGGAACGATTCGGCTGTGTGAAATTAATTGAGCGTTACTCGGTGGATATGATAAGGCAAACATCGCATCGCATTGCGTTGCGTCACATCGCGTCGGTAGTTTGGATGGTTCAGACGTTGACACAGCAATACCGCATGATCAACACTTGAATGAATACTTATAGGCTGCTAAGTTCTAAATGAGTTGTAAATGTAAATACGAGTGCGGTGACTAAAAATCTATTCGTTTGCGTTTCAGGGGTCTCTAACGAACATACACACAGCTTTGTGTCAAACGAGTAGACTAGCGCCCAATACAAGATAGAAGTTATGCATTTAAAGTTGTTGCTTTTGTCCTGGTCATTGTTTAACGCAAGGGTAGGTCCCAATAAAAGTGTTGAAGGATTGGGATGGAAAAGCAAAATTGAACAAGTCGAAGTGAAAAACAGCACAATAAGGGAATGGAATCTTCGTTGTTGTGCTGGCTTGACACACTGTTGGCTTAATTTATTAAGCCAATGGCGATCTACCTGCATTGGCTGTTGACATCCCAGCAAATGTGTTCGGTGTTTATTAACTATTAAAATGCATAGTTAGAGGCGATGATCTTGACGGGAATACAATATGGGCTCAGTAGCCTCCAAGAAACGATTGCAGTATAAAACAATCAGGGGTCAAATTAATTGAGAAATGTGTTTGTTGGCTTAGTCTTACGCCGAAGTAGTAAACTTATGTTCAGCATTTATTGCGCACTTCCGCTTGCTCGCCTTGAAGTGGCTGCTGACTTTGTGCACAATGAGCATGTAAAACCAGCCATCCATCCATTCCAATATTGTTTTATGCAAAAGCATGTTTGTGCGCAGTTAAAAAGCAATAAGGACAGGATGTGACCTTGCAAGATGTTATTATTTTGGCAAATATAGATTCCATCACCAGCTGGTGAAAGGTCCCAAGGAATTCAAATGAAAAATAAACTGTCGGTGCACTACTAAGGTTTAACTTCAACTGTCCTATATTTCTGTCGCATTAGAATGGGCGTATATTGTTAAAAGAAGGATGATGGTTATAAAAACTCGCAATTGATGAACTTTTCGACCAATTAAAAGGTACCGACGAGGACTATTAAATTTGGCCCTAAGACTTACCCGGCAGGTCTGTTCCAGCCCCACCTTTTTGTCAGAATTTTCCCCTCCTGATATCAGCGAGTTTGAATTGCGGTTCAATAGGTGGTCAATTTGCAGCGTGAAATATGCTGGAGCTTGTAAAAATGAACAATTCGAAACGTCATTATGGGTGCTATCACTCGGAAATCACATTTGATCCTCATCCTCTGTGCGTCACTCTGCTTTTTGACTACAGCGAACACTCGGGTACACGTTTTAAGGCCTCATTTAGATCATTACCCTATCGGTCTTGCAGGTTTCAGATTTATTTGTCAATTTACTCATTTTTTGTTGTAGCCAAGTAGATGTGAACAGTGTAGCATGGTCTTTGTTTTGACATCCCGTGTGGTGAAGGAAAAGATAGTTTCTTTGAATTCGTATCTACCTTTAGGCTGTTATTGAACTGTCTACAAACACGAACAATCCCAGATCGGCCCCGGTCCTTGCCATTAACTCTCCTAAAACATAAATGGTCTACACTTTAACAAGTTTAAGGGGAGCGAAAATCCTTCATTCACATAACTTGGGGTAAAGGAGAGAAGAATGGCCTTGTTGTGCTTCGGCAACTTTTGCTTCCTTATTCAATAATACACCATTGCATGCCATGTGGCTTGGCTAGCAAAGTGGGTTGATAGAGTGAACTGATCAACTTGACTGGATACCTATTCCAGCTGCTGCATCGCACTTTCCTACATAGACTGCAAATGGAAAATAATAATCATTTCGCCGGTGGTCATGGTGCACGTAGCCTGGGATGAAAACGCATTGAATTGCATCCAGTTAACATTTAATGGGTGACATTAAGCGCTAAGCTCACTTTAGCCATCGTAGGAACGCATCATGTCAAGATTGCCTTTTACCTAAGGGTGAGCTTATAGGGGTGGCCGATGTAGACAAGGGGATGTTGCGAGAAGAGTGCAGCGAGATGCCTGTGTAAAATTAGTGAAAAGTCTTAAAAAACTCACTCATAGGCTTTAACTGTCCTGCCACAGAGCATTACCCAAAGTTTACCTGCTCAGTGTTTGCTACAACTCTACTCGCACAAGGTTCTTGTTGGCTTCAGTAGCCTCTTCCAATTGTGACATACCTAACGCTGAAGAATAGCGCCGAATTCGGAGGCGTGCCTCCAGCTTTTATCACATCCACTGCTTTGGTGCAAGCGCAAAACTAGCAATTGACAGCTGCACGAACCAATCTGACATGGACATTGAGATTGAGCAGCAGGAGTAAACAATGATTCGTGCTTCTGATATGGTATCACCTTAAGACCATTATGCATTCGCGAAGTGATTTCATGGGCTTAGTAAATCAGTTCTTCAAAAGCTATGCTGATAGGCGCAAAGACGGCTGCTGAGAGAGTATTGTGTGGTTTGATGTGATGCCTGCACAAGTTAATTATCATGAGGCAGTAAGACATAAAGGAGAGAATAGCACACTGCCTTCCGCTTTCTTCACACTATTTACCAAGGATATGTGGTCGCGGTAAAATTTGGTCCCTGATTGGGCATTCTACTGCTACTGACCACTTTCTTTAAGCAAACGGTGTGTCAGGATCTTTTAGAATCAACAAAATAGTCAAAAACAGATTTGTGCGCACTCTTCAATCGCTTGCGCTTTGGTATTTCGAATGATGCGAAGTAAGGGAATAGAGACACATGTAATTTTCTGCTATTTGGGCTCCAATAGTGTTTCGCTAGATGTGATCTCTGCCTGTTTTGAATAAAGGATCCGAGTTTGTGTGAAGCTTAGGTTATTCAGCATGGAAGGCAAAACAAGAACCATAGACATGATTTGATTAGCGACTGATAAGCATCTAAGGCATAGTGCCTAATTCGGTAAATCCAGTACTCTGAAGTGCAGCCATTGCGTTGGTTGCAACAAGTTCAGCAAGCGCAACAAATAGACCCACTCAGCAAGGAAATAGAAGAACTTACTCAGTGGGCTTACACTGGTCATAAAATGGGCCCGGTTGTATCACATTTGTGTTGACGCGGCTAATCTTTTGTGTTATAAGTAGTAAGCACCCACAAATTTTCTGTCGCCTAAGCCACTTCAACAATTGACCTTAAAAACAGCTGCGAGAATATATGCCTCCCATAGTTATATTCAGGCATTTGTACAACATACAGACATCCCGAAATCCCAGCCATCTAATCTCTGCATCGTACTGTCATCATTTATCCGACGGGTATGCAAGCTAAACCCTTCACCTGCGTCTAAGCGAGGAGAAGCCAGTTATTTTGGAGGTGCTTCACCGAGCATCTTCAATGCCAATTCGGAGATAGCTACTTATCTTAGCTCCTTAGTGCCGAGACGGAAGACTGCACACATCATTTGGATGTTTCTACTGTTAAAGTGGTCCGCCTGACCTACCAACGTGTAGTCTCATTAACACAAAATTACTCCAGTTTGAATTCGCAAATGTTAAGAATCACTGATCGGTTCGAGTCGCAAAGCTTCAAACACACACATCTCAAATCTCTGCGTCAATAGTCTTATTTGCTTAACAATCAGTCTTACACCAACTTTGACTGCTGCAAAGTGCAACTTATTTCCAACGTTATTTGTGCATCCCAGTCCCCAAATCTGCTGGTGGCTCTGAGCACTGATGCTCATGTGACGAGTACTGATGCAGTGTCAGTCAATTTTAACTCTGTCGATTTTTGCTTTTATCAGCATTTGGCTTCAGCGACTATGATCAGTCCATCACAAAAGCAAGCGTTAACCATGTGCTTGGTTATTGGGTGATTTTACAGTCATTTTTGACCTTATCAACGATCCTTGTTATTTGGAGTCCAAACCCACTAGTCAAATAAGTTAGCAACTGATCACTGCAGCATCTGCTTACCGCCCGAACCCTCCTGCCTGCTGTGAATCCCAATATGCCACTGATAAATGAATACGTACTTATGATTGAACCCCGTGCAGTCATTGCCGACTCCTCAACCCAGTCCAATTCGTCACACGTTTTCATTGGTAATACCTTCTGAGCTCATTACGAGAAAGCCTGTCACGTCATGCACAGTAAAGGTGTGCAAAATGAGCTAAATGTTGTGAGGACCTTGCGGTCACACATGACATTTTGCTGTGTCTTGAAGTACGAGACCGCTTTCCCCCGTAGACTACAGTTATCATTTGTGATGGATCGACTACCCGACGTAACGTCTTCTCTTCTTATATGCCAACGAAGACTATCGTTCTCCATGCATACACATAGTCCATTCAGCACTTCCTCAATCAACGGCATGGCAGACGGTCGTCGACGTGCTAGCTCCTTGGGTTTATTTTCTAGTCGACTGTTGTGAGTCAACTGCCACCTAATTCTACTCGTTTCGGATAGTGCAAGTTGGATTATCTACGACGGCTTTTTCCACAAAATTTAAGGAAACTTGCGGTCACAAAGGAATGCTGTGAGCACTAGTGACTGAGAGTAAAAGTAATTTCACCACAGAGGGGTTTTATCTGTAACCGCAATCCATCAGTACTTGATGCCTTCCAATGGCTATTTTACGTTCGCGATCCACAGACTCAAGACCCACCAAATTGGCCCTGCATCGGTCAATCTCTGCGTTTTGAAACATCTGAAATGTGGAATTGCGAGCTTCCCAGTGCAGCACCGCGATGCCTTCGATCTCACTCACAAACATTCGATGCAGGTATTCAGGAGCTTTGTAGTCAAAACAGGCATGTTTAATGCTGATTCAGTAGGATTCGTGCCCGTCGATTGATCCGCCCTAAACCACCTAAAACAGTCGTAAAATTTGTACTCGGGCATTGCGTTAAAGATCAATCCGTGCATAGCTTTCCTAACTCGTAATAGAAAAATTTAAGCTTTTACCACTGGAGAGGAAATTAACTTTTATTGAGTATGAGCGATGTGGAAAACTGCATCCAGCTAGTCTGTCTAGCTGCTAGTCATAAGTGCAACTTCTAAGCGTTTAATTCCTAATTGATTAGGCATTGAGGGCAAGTCTAACACAATGTAAGGGCTTCCAAGGCTTTAGCGCTTTTAAGAAAATCGCAACCTGCCTCATCTAAGAAAAGCGCCACTAGGGTTTATAAATGCGAAATCAAGAAGACTTCAACTTTGTAGCCTGATGTCAACGTCATAAATCCTAATCGGCATACTCGTATACTTTTTGTCCCGGCATAAAATGTCCATGAGATAGGAGCATCAATACGGATTTAAAACGCAGTCATTAAAGGATAGCACTTGTAACTAAGGGTCAAGTGTCATACTGTGAGGTGGCACAGGAAGTGGAGTTGGGCAAGAACGGCTAGCTATTAAAATTGATTCGCTTTAGTTTTGCGTAGCCATAGAAATTACGACTAACTAGTTGAGTAAGCAGAACTCAAACTATTATTCTAGTTGCGAGGTAATTATGCAGCTTTTAGTGCGTTACATTAATGACCTTTGCAAAGACTGGATCGGTTGTGCTTTTTAAGCCTCCAAGTTGATTGTCAGAACCTGAACAGAAGCACTGCGCTTGAAAGTTGGCAAGTTACGAGATGGTCATAGTTGAATGTGTGCAATGACCGTTTTGCTCGTGTGTAAACACGAATACGTAAAGGCAATTGCACATTTCTCAATAAATATCTATAGTTCTAAAGTTTATTTGCAACGGATCATAAGCCAGCTAATTTGCTAATTTCCAGTGCTCGCTTATGGTAGAGAAAAGGGTTGTCCTCTCATTGTAGGAAGCAAGTAGACGCTTGGGAGGAAACCAACTGATGGAAGAAATAGAGACCTCTGAACATTCCTGCAATAAAGCTCCCCTCATTGCAATAAATCGCGCTTAATGCGCTTACCTCCTAGCGTAAAAATAAACTCGTCATTTGCTTATTTACCTTGTGAGTACTTCTGGCGCCCATTTGCGCGTTTAAGTGCCAAAACACAAATCAAAAGTCGGCTATGGATTAAATTAAGATGCCATAGGACGTCTTGACTGTTAGCTGCTGATTGTCTGGTGCTAATGCTAACATAAAGTGATAAAATCATCAAACCAGAATAAGTAGTGGCATGGTTCCAGCAAAAATTGAACAAGAGTATGAAGAAACAACCTAAAATGCGGATTATAAAATACCACCGATGAGTGCAAATGTGTGCAATTCTTGCCCTTCTGAATGTAAAGCAAATTGTACGAACCACAATCGCTTTGGGTAGGTAGGAACACATGAGCAGCCTGAGTCAGTGGAGGAAGGCTAAGAAGGGGCCCCTAATGTGCACGTTGTGTTCATAGAACCTCTGCGCGAGACTCATGTGCGACATTCACACAGAAAACTTCAATTGATAGTGCAGATTTGCATAAACCATTACCCATAACGAGGAAGGGAAGCAAGCGAAGTGTATATTGAGCATTAGGATTCGTCACAGGACTAACAATCGAAAGGCGTTAAAGAGTCTGAATTCATGGCATTCAATTTGCATTGCCTATGCTAGGCACAGTTCCGTTTGCCTTCGGTGAATCAGCATATTCTGTGCGTGCCCACCGTTCGTCTCGCACTAATTCAGCGTTCTCAACGTCAAAGTAAATCTGAGTGTAGCTTCACACTGTCCATGTCTCCTGTTCCGGGGGCGAGCTATTCATCTCCCACAGTTGAAAACAGCTCCCCTTGCCTGCAAAATAAATGAAAGGCTTCAAATTTTGCCATGTAGCGTATACCAGTTGTTGTGGCTTGGCTTTTAGGGTAGCGAAGGCAACTCATCCTACTCTTGAAGCCATGAGCAAGTATACAAGCTAATTGCCTTGAATTATGATCGGGAAGCACTTCTCGAGGAAATATGGCATAATCATACAAAGAAAAGCTGCCAAGCAAGGTTGAGTGGAATGAGTGTAATGGCTGAGAAAGACGTTAAAATATGCGAGCAGTGGCTTTCAGAATTCAACAGCTAAGTGAATCTCTTACCAGTCCATTTGAGGCTCCATGCTGCGCAAGTGCGATGCGTGAAATGCTATTTTGATGAAAGATTTCATCCATCAAAATTAATTATTATAGCGTTTTCGTAACAGGATCCTCAAAAAGCCCTACTGATATGCGAAGTTCTTGTTAAGTTAAGTAAGATTGTAAATGTTACTTTTATGAAGCTAGCTGAAATGCCAAGGCATTGGTTTAGTGTCGATCAACATTTATCTCGTGGCTTGAACAATCTGAGTTCCGGTTGCTCTGCGTTACCCTCGCATAAAGCGCGTGGACACAGACGACTGTTCACAACCGATTATTGTTCGACTTAAATACAAAAGGCCCATTTTGTACCTTAGCTAGCAATAAATGACGCCGAAATCTCTTTGTACTACTATGCAGCATGCTGCGGATATTGCATGTCGAGTCCACATGTCACTGTTTTGCGCTAACCCTTGAGTTAGGAGGCATATGCGGCATCAATTACTCAGCAAGATGACGCAAATGCTCATCTTGCATCGTCTATGCTTTGTGAAGAAAAGAAGGAAGGCTAAAATGTACACCAAACCGAGTTCAGCCAAAAGGGCATGGTGGCACCCAAAGCGAAGCTACCCTCTTGCACAGCAACAGTTGATTCTTAGTGTTCTTGGCAAATACCTCGCCTAACGCTTTTAGCCATCTGAAATGGCTTTTGTTCTCCTTAATTAGTCTGGCTTTGCGATAGATTTGGCTTTAATGAATGGACCTTATTGACCAGCATATCAGTAGAGTCCGAGGTAAGCTCGTTCAAAATGGCAAATAAAGAAAGAATGGCTTTAGATCCATCAGTCTTACTACCAAAGGCCAGGATGATTGACCTAACCGACCAAAGTGCGTGTGTTTGCTTAGCAATTGGCCAATAACCACTAGGCGTAAGTGTGAGTCGAGCTAAGATCCAAGTCTGAGTGCCTTGTTCGACTCCCTTTCCCGCGTACATTTCAATGTCTTATTAACAATAGGACTGGGGTGACTGCTGTGGTTATTATTGGCATTTTTTGCTCGTAACTGTTGAAGTTGGCTAATGCAATAAACAGGAAATCAAGAGCAAGCGGTCTGGCTGGTAGGTGCTCAAAGACAGTTTCTGGGCAAAATATTTGTGGAACTTTGGCAGGAACGTCCTTTAGGGCTAAAGACAATATTCGAATTGCAATGTAAACTTAAAGCGCTGCGCAACAGTTATCAGTACACCAATCAATTAATTTGTTTGTAGTTTAGTGTTTCGCCGAACGCATTTGCAAGATTGGACCCACTTGAGACCGAGTTAAAAGGTCAGGTTGTGTATTTGCTATTATAGAATTGTTTAGTGTGATTAAGTTCCCATTTGTTAGGCCAAAACGGCAGATTAATGGAGTCTGCAGTGAATTAAATGGCACTTCTGATAGTAGCAAGTTTTGAGCTAAATCATTGAGAGAAGGTGACGTAGTTGACAATTTGCGCCGACCTGCAAAAAGGTTGACGACAGTACTAGCATTATCATAGAAGCGGCTATGGTTACAATGGGCAGAGCGTTAACGGCAGACCCGTCAGTCGCGACAACTGAGAGCATTGCGACAAAACTTCTTGAAATCGCCATTGCAAAAGTTGAAGCGTATCCCTTCGTCTTGATGACTGTGAGAGTCTGGTTAGACCTGAATTTCATTTTAATTGTGGGAGTCTGAGTTGAAGTGCTCCTGATTGTAATTGCTATAGTCACTGTAGATGATCTGGTAGTAATTGACACGCCTTTCTTTTTTAATTTAGCCATTACAGGATTCTGATGAGACATGATACTATTTTTTATCGCGATATTCCAGGCAGACGCGCTGTTCGTCGTGATTGCAGGAGGCAGTGCGGAACTTGCAGGAGTAAATGACACGCCCTTCCACTTTGAGGTGGTCATATAAGGACTCGAATAGGATCCCTTCGTTATGATATTTGGGCAATCTGGCTAGATCTGCTGTTTTATTTTGATCACGGAAGTCTCCGCAGACGTGCTATTTGCTGTGATCGCAGGAGCCATTTCGGTACTTTCAATAGCGACAGACTCCCCTCCCCACTTTTATCCGAAAGAACACATTTTCGCCATGATATCTTTTAACGTCCACATGTCAATTAGCCATTGTAGTGCTTGAAGGGATAATTTGGATAGTTTTACGGTCTGTTGCAGATATTGTGGGAGGGGATTGTGAAATTGAGCCTAGGAATTGCTTTGGCAGCATCAAGAAGATACGGATACAGACTCTCTCAATAAAGCTCAGGCAACTGCAAATAATTGCGCAGCATTCAAATGTGGTGTACTTACGCTCACCATCCTACTTGAATCACTGGCGTACTTACACTTCAAAAGCAGTTCCTTTTGCGCGAGTGATCTAACATGGACAGAAATGGTGTGTCCTGCCTTTAAACCTGTGAAGGCGTGGATTGAAATTGGAGGTGTATGAATCTCGTCATGCTGTCCATTGTCGAAATATCAATGAAAAACATGACCAAGAACATGGCCGTAGGGTTCAGGCGTGGGTCTCACCTCGTTTGCACCCTGTAAAAGTTGGTTACCTTCAGTTTTACGTTCTGCGGAACGCTAGGATCTACACCAATGTAAAAATCGATTTGTCATCGCTGTTAGGAGACTGAAGGAACTTTATTTATCTCAGCATGCATCTACGTGTCTGTAAATAAATGCCGATAGATGTGAAGTGATCAAGCGTCAGTATGAAAATTTAGGCTTGCACGTCGTGCTTTAAGCATCGATGTGTTGGGCAGCACATTTAAAGTAGCAAGCAGTACCATTCCATGCATGTAAACAGTGGGCGAATTCTGTTCTCCGTAGTTTACATTTTAAGCTTTTACAACTAAAGATTGTTAAATTTGGGTTGCCTCGTGATTTTGTAGGCACCTAATAAATTATTTGCATTCATGACAAGACCTGCTCAGTGCTCTCAGTTAGCTGGAGTTGTGCTATCTTCCATGACCAAGCTAAACTGCGGTTCGCGATGCATTCCTTCATGTTGCCTTCATTCAAGGCATTAATCGTGGCTTTTACCTCAGGAAGCTAGTCAAATCAAGCGATAACGCGTACAGATCTTTCTTTACAAATATTAGCTTATTCAACACATACTCTATGCCTTTCGGTTGCTTAAGCGCAAACGAGGCTAGGCCGTGCCCTGCTTACATCAAAGTGCATGTCAAAGTGGATGTCTCGCTGTGATATGATTTGATGCGACGCGATTTGATGCTAGGTTTTGCGATGTGATGTGATGCGGTTTGAGGTCATGCAAAAGAGTAGGAGTAGCCAATTCCTTTCTAGCACTAATCACCCAATTGCATGTTAGAAAACCCTCGCTGACCTTGTCAGATTTGCAAACTTATCAAATATCCCAATTTGTCCAGTATTCTATGCATCATATTCGCATAAGAACAAAGTAACAGAAGATGTCTTAGTAGAGCTCTGTGCGAAATACTCATGCAAGATGGGAGCTGCCAACAGCATGAGGCAGATTTGAAGCAACATCTCAACCAGTAATTACTTGCACTCACAGTCTGCACATGTACTTACAGCTATTTTGTTAGGCTATGGAATGACCTATTATTGACCCATAAAGCAAGTGGTGTTTTAACATGCGCACTGGGAAATCACAGGCCATGGAGTCGTTTGAGCGGTTGTGCTGAGCGCTTTAGTAAGGACACGTATGCCAGCGATGCAGTGTTGTTCTTCGACAACTACATGATGAGCTGTAACGGTGTAAATAGGTAAGTTGCAGGAGTTTACGAGAAAGTTAACGCAAGCGCATTGGTCAAATCAGTGGAGGTAGATCTATCGGCTGCAGTTGCTGTACGTTTAGAAGAAAAACTTTGACGCAATCCTTATAGAGATTGTAGTGGATCCCCTATCAGCTGGTACGGAATGCTTCCATCACTTCATTTTCAACTTCTCTGCGTGAACTTGCTCGCAAAAGGGCACAATGTGGCGATTTTGACTGCCAAATTAGGTGCGTCTACTTCACTGTTTGTGGTCGATTTCCCGGTTTGCGATGGTCACGATGAACCTGCGATTTTTCGATGGCATTGGAAATGGTCACCGGTGCAGCTACTTTCTAAACTCCGCTGTAGAGACAAACGCATTCAAAGCTTATCAAAATAACAAGCCAAGTTTGCACACTAACAGTAATAGCAAAGGCCTTGGTCGAGCAAAGGCATGCAAGCCACTTTGCATAAGCTATGCAGACTCCTTTCGACGTTGCAACCAGTAATGGGGCAGTAGGCCTAATTTGGATGGCATCATGGCATGTGCACTGTGTAAAACTGATGGCTTCATGTTTCACGTTTCGGGCGACGCGAAAATCACGCACGGCCATTTTTCCCCATCTGTTCCCATGTCACTTTCGGTGTGCCTGCATCCATAAGTGCGTGTGGATATAGTCCAAAATCAAGGTGAAATTGACAAAATGATGCTTTGAGCACAAAAGTGGACCAGGGATGAGCGGAAGATGAACAAATTTTAATGCATTGCCTCAAATACCGAAGGATCATCAGTTACGCCAGAACTAATTTGGCATATAAGATAGTGTGATGCGAGTGATGTATGACCACTAGCCTTAAACTTTTTATGAGATGTTCTCTTGCTCTATTAAAGGCAGATCACTGAATGCTACAGATTTTCCAAATAGGGATCTCTGACTTTCGTCAAGACCTCCATATCACCCAATTTGTCTAACTTTCGTAGAACGGTGCTTCAATAAGTGTAACTTTCCAAATTGTTCGCAGTCAGCCGTTTTATAATTCAGCCTATGCATGACTCTTAGAGTAGATGGTTGGTGTGGTGAGAAAAGCGATGCTGGAACATTTGATACTTCGTCCTCTCCGTGTACTTATTTCAGCTTGGCCTTCTCGATCCCATATGAGACAAAAGCGTATTTTCGCACATTGGATGAGACGAAGGAAACTAATTCTTGTGGATCTATGCCTGTATCCTACTGGACCTCGGCAAAATGTATTAGTACCTCTAGTATGGAAGAGACGTGCCCTATGAGATCATAAGGCTCTCTATTTGCTAATAAACGCATTCAACGGTCGGAACTGTGATGGTATCGTTTTCACATGGGCTCTTTAGTGGTATAATTACAAGCATTCCACTATAAGCAGGACAGAGACGAAGTAGAGGTTTAGTCAGCCATCTCACAGAGATACAAAAAGGCGGAAAAGATAAGAGTTCAAACTATCACTGAGCTGGCTTTAGCGCATTCGTTCCCCACTTACAATGGGCACAGACGACGATAAATGGCGCGGGCGTGCTGGATTGTACCTCTTATTTTATCCCATTTTAGAAGCCACCACAACGGAAATCACGCAACTTGCATTGAGTTAGTTTACCCAAAATGCGCGCAGGCACATTGTGCTTCCAAAAGCCGAGGATATCACGGCCAGTGATCAGGCATAGCAGAAACTCTCCATCTGCGATCGGGCATTGTAAAGTGACAAATCATATTGTCTTACTATTTAATGCGATTCAAGCAATCAGATTGGGCTCACACTCACTGACCTTTTGGGCAGAAGTCCAAATTTCTATTTTACTGGCGTTGCACATGCGCAGCTCAGGAGGGTTCTTCGTGGCTTAAGCAGTGGCATCATCGGCTTCATTAGAATATCAAGGGCGCCATTGTCACGCCAGTCGAAGGATCAGGTTTTCTCTCAGGTGTCCTCATTCTCGGGACAATTTTAACACTTTCGATCCATTTGAAATGACAAACGGATCATATCTTGACACCAGCGTGATAATGAATGTTCCATCTGTCTAGTCTAGCCTTGTGCTGTCAACAACTTTAGACCGTAGAGCAGGTATTCTTCCAACTAATACGCTTATACCTTTACAATATGCCATCTAAGCCACAACACTGTTTACAAAAGCCAATGATCCTGAGTCATTCCATCTAGCAACAAGTGTGTTACTCTAAGCATTGCATATTTGGTAAGGGCAAGAACTTCGTTTTACTTTCATTCCGAAACGTGGACATTTCGATTTTACTTTCATTACGGAACCAGAAAAATGCGCTGTGCTTGGACAAATTCACCACTTTTAGACCGAATCGCGCATATATACATGCGGGTACAAGTGCTGCGCAGGAGCGATGTAAGCATAAGAATGAATAAAAATAAAGGTGGCGGGGTTCTATGCAAAGTGCATAAAATCTATTCGGACCTTCACCGTCTGGACTGTTGGATGACCAATATTAAAGCTGCCTCAACTCAATTTAAAGATTTCGCAGACCGCTCCGAACCTCCACGACCACAAATGAGCGTGGAGCAACCCTCACCAGCTTCTTGAAGTAAGGTGCTCCTCCTAATTGGCAATGAATTTGGAGCCCAATTTGGCAAGTAACCCCGTGTTTAGATAGCATCGGGAGAAGAACTAAGACGCTGAGTGAAGGCGATGAATGATGGGGACTATTGTGAACATGCAGACACCATCAGGTGTGCTTGTAATTACTCTAGCATGGACTCACGCACCGTCGGCTAACACGTGGGCGCATGTACATAAGACATGTAACCCGAACGAGCACCACGTTGCAATCCAAATTGTGCACATGCTTGACCGCCTATAGAAAGCACTTTTCTAGAGACCACGCACCACACCAGGTAAGTTTTGCGTTTAACATTACTCGCTGACCGGGTATAAACTGAGCTTCGCAGGCAAGTTCAACTCAATTATCCAAAAAATTTGCTTTTTAAAGAGGACACAAGGTAGGGTTCGCCTCAATTAACTTTACATTGTCTTAAGCAAACTCCGTTTGGGCTAGTTTTTAGCCTTTCTCGTTTCCGTTGCATAGTGCAGTGGATTTACAATGAGGCTCTGAATCAGTAACATTTGCTTGTTTTGCACATGTTTGTCTGATATCTTGCGTGGAACGAGAAACAATGCTTGCAGCAATAGCACCTGACGAACACAGATGCGCTTTTAATGCATATACGATGAGTCTTGGTCTAGGTCTTTGGCTTCACTGGCCTCTGCAAAGCATGTAGTTTTATTTAGACCTCGCAAAGCGTTAAGCATTCAATGGCACTATAGAAATAGGTCTCCGAGACATAAAAAAATGAATTGTAATATGATGGTGGTCTCTTATCACAAAACCCTTTTCAAATGGTCGGGAAGTTGCGGCGACTTTCATGACGCACGTTCAAGAAGTGACGAACATGGCGACCTATCAGCCCTTGAGGCGCATTAACGTCTCTTCATGCATCTGGATGATTGCATTTGAACGCCAGTTCAGTTGATGGACGCTTGAGGAAACGTATTTCACCAATCGGATTGAACTTGACTAAAACTTTCAAGGCAGGGTATTCTTTAGGTATCTTGCTAGCAACGAAACGTCATTACTTCCCCATCATCAAAGGGCGTATGGATGAGCCTTTTTCTTATTACGCTCCCATCGTTTAGTAACTTGTCATTGTGTTTTAGATGTGGGTGCATGGCTAGTTAATACCTCTTGTCACGGCACTTCGTCCTGATGCTGTTCAACAGGTGTTAAGCCAAGCCTCGACGTCAGTTGAATGAAGGAGAGTGCGGTTCTTTGACCAAAATGGCTCAACCTGCATTTCTCTTGTTAAATCCACACTCTATGCTACTAAGGCTTTAGGTGGGAGACAAATAATGGCAACCGTGTTTGCGTTCATCAGACCCTTTCAAGTGACAGTTAGTCATTAGGTAGAGGTACACAGAGGGCATGCATGCACCTTGAACATCTATTGCAAGTTAAGATGATTGCTGTTCGTAGAGCATTATAGTTCCATGCAGGAATTTTACATGATAATCAACCGACGTTAGAAAATAGCCATTTATTACTAGGGCAGTCTGATGGGCATGAATTGATTGATTGCATTAACGAAAGTACTCAACCGCTCCCCGTTGGTAAGCTACCGTTAGATATGCAAAATTCTGTAGTTATTATAAAATCGATTGCAGACCCACTTGAACTGGTCTTGACTCCAAGTGCAACTAAGATCTGTCCGCTCAGCCTAACCAGCATGATTGCCATCAAAATACTCGTTTGGGAACAACCACGACTAGTCAATCAGTTCCAGCGGGTTTCTCTCCCCATTAATGACAGCACACATTGTTCTCTTCTGTATCCTTTTACTTCTTCAAGACGAAGTCTGTTTTATGCGTCTGCCACTAAGATTACCTGTACTGTGTTGTTAATGAGCAGCAGTGTCAATTGGCAAAATAACCTGTATTTGCTAATTTGGAAAGACTGATTGCAGCCAAAATACCAGAAATCGAGCACAAATTTTAGGTTTTCGACGTATATTGCATTTCCGTGCTACACTGCATTTGGATTTAGGAAGGCTTCATTCTAAGATGAGCACATCTTCTTAGTCAAAATGTCAAATGAGGAGGACTTCGAGAACTGTTAAGCGAGGTGACAGATCTACGGGAGTACGAATAAACAAATAGCTAGTCTAGGTAAAAAAGTGTGTGGTAAGCATGCAATGCGAGTGGTGATAGCCAGGCAAAAGAGGCATGCTGTATGGAAGGATAAGCCGCAATTTTCTGTGACTCTCTGCATAGCCAAAACATAACCAGGGATTGCTGAAAAGCCATCAGTAATGTGTGCACGCAAATGTGTAACTTGAGATTGCTGTTAGACAATACAAAAGAGTCAGATTTCCCTTCTCAAATGCACACACAAATGGGCACGTCACCTCCACTCGCAAAAAATTTGGCATATTTTGGAAAATGTATTTGGCCTCAGAGAAGTAAGTAGAAAATTTCAAAGGCAACTATTAGCTGAGGGCGATGATTTGCGTGGAGGAGATGAATCGACTGAACGTCCGGTGTTGTTTGTACCCCTTAGCCTTCGAATCGTTACAACAGTGGCACATGTATAGTGCGAGCAGCACAAAGAAAAGTTGGCGTTATTTATCTTTAACGTGCAAGAAATACGCTGACATCGGCAATCAGACTATAAACTTGTCTATCATGAACAATCATCTACATCGACGCATTTTTGCCAAGTTAAAACGGTACAATCACAGTTGAATTTGTTCAAGTAATGAAGTAGGTGCTTATTAACTAAAAACCTGAATCAGCGTTGTGGCACATCTGCTTACTAAATAGCAGCCACTTTCGCAAGCTTATTTAGCCTAACAAGAACTGTACACAATACCAGAATTCTTGGGATTTTCTGCCGCAAAACCCTCAAAGTAATTAACGTGAATTAGCGCAACCCTTCCTGAGAACACCATTTTGCTAGAGAATAGACTGTATGAAGGCTAGCAACTTGCGCTTGTGCAAAACAGACTTTTGATGGAATATGCCACTTGCTTCCCTTTATATCACCTGAGAGGCAATTGGCATGGTATAAAGGCTCTGGTAAGCTGCGAGCAAAAGTACAGATACCGGAGGAGAAGGATGGAGGGAAGGCCAGCCTGACACTCTAATTTGTCTCTAGGCGCCTACGACTTACTGCTCCGCTCTAATCCACGTTTCCAAGTCTCACCCAACCATCTATTAAATCCCCCGGTTTCCTCTTTTTAAAGCCTCCAAACGAGTCAGTAGGTACAAAGGGCGAATGCGCCATTGCGGTCTGTCATAAGCTGCCAATGGCTTAGCACATTTCAGGGGCCAGTTCCCCTCCTTAATTTCATTCTATATTACTCTAAGTAGTATCCCCTCTCACTTCGACAATCCTTTACACAACAACTAACTATCACAGGGAATGGTCGCAAGCTTGCAATAAACCGCTTACTTGTATAGAGTGCGTCCCTTTATCCATGTAGTCCTGCGGTGTGTTTGCCACTGCTTCCGACCTGCCTGAAACCCAATAGCAGAGCGTATTAAAATTAGCTTGCGGAATGCGAGTTGTTTGATTAATCTATGGGCCGAATTCTACCCTACCGCGCCCACAATGAGGCGCCACTTAATGCCTTTTGAATAGCATCGGGATGAAATGTGTTTACGAGAAGCGTCACTTAGGCAAGTGTTTCTCTGGCGCTATTACTTCAGGTAATGCCAGCCACCCAATTCATGGATCGGACACCACCGTACATAAATAGCGATTCTTGAGGAGTTTGAGACTGAGGTAGAAATGGTTTCATTGCTGCAAGTGAAGGTAAAACATGTCAAGACAATAGGAAACATTTCACACTTATCCAGGTAAGAATAGTTTGTTCGTCACTACTAGTACCTCAATTTTCAACCAGCACGGCTAATTCAAAGCTTCATTGCAAAGCCACTAGACTTCATGAGGAGAATAACGATTGCCGAAAGCTAAGCAAAATATAGTCCCGACAAAACTTTTATGCAGACATTTTAAATAAATCTGTCCCTAAAACTTTTCAGATCAGCGAACTTTGTGGGAATCGGAGTTAATTTTAACTGTTACGAGTCACTTCGCACACGCTTATTTGTCCTTGTTATAGACCAAAATTTGTAACATTTTACGCCTCCACATGAAAGAGCTACACAGAGACGGTCGAGTAGGTACAAAATCACGAGGCAACCCAAATTTAACAATCTTTAGTTGTAAAAGCTTAAAATGTAAACTACGGAGAAGAGAATTCGCCCACTGTTTACATGCATGGAATGGTACTGCTTGCTACTTTAAATGTGCTGCCCAACACATCGATGCTTAAAGCACGACGTGCAAGCCTAAATTTTCATACTGCCGCTTGATCACTTCACATCTATCGGCATTTATTTACAGACACGTAGATGCATGCTGAGATAAATAAAGTTCCTTCAGTCTCCTAACAGCGATGACAAATCGATTTTTACATTGGTGTAGATCCTAGCGTTCCGCAGAACGTAAAACTGAAGGTAACCAACTTTTACAGGGTGCAAACGAGGTGAGACCCACGCCTGAACCCTACGGCCATGTTCTTGGTCATGTTTTTCATTGATATTTCGACAATGGACAGCATGACGAGATTCATACACCTCCAATTTCAATCCACGCCTTCACAGGTTTAAAGGCAGGACACACCATTTCTGTCCATGTTAGATCACTCGCGCAAAAGGAACTGCTTTTGAAGTGTAAGTACGCCAGTGATTCAAGTAGGATGGTGAGCGTAAATACACCACATTTGAATGCTGCGCAATTATTTGCAATTGCCTGAGCTTTATTGAGAGAGTCTGTATCCGTATCTTCTTGATGCTGCCAAAGCAATTCCTAGGCTCAATTTCACAATCCCCTCCCACAATATCTGCAACAGACCGTAAAACTATCCAAATTATCCCTTCAAGCACTACAATGGCTAATTGACATGTGGACGTTAAAAGATATCATGGCGAAAATGTGTTCTTTCGGATAAAAGTGGGGAGGGGAGTCTGTCGCTATTGAAAGTACCGAAATGGCTCCTGCGATCACAGCAAATAGCACGTCTGCGGAGACTTCCGTGATCAAAATAAAACAGCAGATCTAGCCAGATTGCCCAAATATCACAACGAAGGGATCCTATTCGAGTCCTTATATGACCACCTCAAAGTGGAAGGGCGTGTCATTTACTCCTGCAAGTTCCGCACTGCCTCCTGCAATCACGACGAACAGCGCGTCTGCCTGGAATATCGCGATAAAAAATAGTGTCATGCCTCATCAGAATCCTGTAATGGCTAAATTAAAAAAGAAAGGCGTGTCAATTACTACCAGATCATCTACAGTGACTATAGCAATTACAATCAGGAGCACTTCAACTCAGACTCCCACAATTAAAATGAAATTCAGGTCTAACCAGACCCTCACAGTCATCAAGACGAAGGGATACGCTTCAACTTTTGCAATGGCGATTTCAAGAAGTTTTGTCGCAATGCTCTCAGTTGTCGCGACTGACGGGTCTGCCGTTAACGCTCTGCCCATTGTAACCATAGCCGCTTCTATGATAATGCTAGTACTGTCGTCAACCTTTTTGCAGGTCGGCGCAAATTGTCAACTACGTCACCTTCTCTCAATGATTTAGCTCAAAACTTGCTACTATCAGAAGTGCCATTTAATTCACTGCAGACTCCATTAATCTGCCGTTTTGGCCTAACAAATGGGAACTTAATCACACTAAACAATTCTATAATAGCAAATACACAACCTGACCTTTTAACTCGGTCTCAAGTGGGTCCAATCTTGCAAATGCGTTCGGCGAAACACTAAACTACAAACAAATTAATTGATTGGTGTACTGATAACTGTTGCGCAGCGCTTTAAGTTTACATTGCAATTCGAATATTGTCTTTAGCCCTAAAGGACGTTCCTGCCAAAGTTCCACAAATATTTTGCCCAGAAACTGTCTTTGAGCACCTACCAGCCAGACCGCTTGCTCTTGATTTCCTGTTTATTGCATTAGCCAACTTCAACAGTTACGAGCAAAAAATGCCAATAATAACCACAGCAGTCACCCCAGTCCTATTGTTAATAAGACATTGAAATGTACGCGGGAAAGGGAGTCGAACAAGGCACTCAGACTTGGATCTTAGCTCGACGCACACTTACGCCTAGTGGTTATTGGCCAATTGCTAAGCAAACACACGCACTTTGGTCGGTTAGGTCAATCATCCTGGCCTTTGGTAGTAAGACTGATGGATCTAAAGCCATTCTTTCTTTATTTGTCATTTTGAACGAGCTTACCTCGGACTCTACTGATATGCTGGTCAATAAGGTCCATTCACTAAAGCCAAATCTATCGCAAAGCCAGACTAATTAAGGAGAACAAAAGCCATTTCAGATGGCTAAAAGCGTTAGGCGAGGTATTTGCCAAGAACACTAAGAATCAACTGTTGCTGTGCAAGAGGGTAGCTTCGCTTTGGGTGCCACCATGCCCTTTTGGCTGAACTCGGTTTAGTGTACATTTTAGCCTTCCTTCTTTTCTTCACAAAGCATAGACGATGCAAGATGAGCATTTGCGTCATCTTGCTGAGTAATTGATGCCGCATATGCCTCCTAGCTCAAGGGTTAGCGCAAAACAGTGACATGTGGACTCGACATGCAATATCCGCAGCATGCTGCATAGTAGTACAAAGAGATTTCGGCGTCATTTATTGCTAGCTAAGGTACAAAATGGGCCTTTGGTATTTAAGTCGAACAATAATCGGTTGTGAACAGTCGTCTGTGTCCACGCGCTTTATGCGAGGGTAACGCAGAGCAACCGGAACTCAGATTGTTCAAGCCACGAGATAAATGTTGATCGACACTAAACCAATGCCTTGGCATTTCAGCTAGCTTCATAAAAGTAACATTTACAATCTTACTTAACTTAACAAGAACTTCGCATATCAGTAGGGCTTTTTGAGGATCCTGTTACGAAAACGCTATAATAATTAATTTTGATGGATGAAATCTTTCATCAAAATAGCATTTCACGCATCGCACTTGCGCAGCATGGAGCCTCAAATGGACTGGTAAGAGATTCACTTAGCTGTTGAATTCTGAAAGCCACTGCTCGCATATTTTAACGTCTTTCTCAGCCATTACACTCATTCCACTCAACCTTGCTTGGCAGCTTTTCTTTGTATGATTGTGCCATATTTCCTCGAGAAGTGCTTCCCGATCATAATTCAAGGCAATTAGCTTGTATACTTGCTCATGGCTTCAAGAGTAGGATGAGTTGCCTTCGCTACCCTAAAAGCCAAGCCACAACAACTGGTATACGCTACATGGCAAAATTTGAAGCCTTTCATTTATTTTGCAGGCAAGGGGAGCTGTTTTCAACTGTGGGAGATGAATAGCTCGCCCTCGGAACAGGAGACATGGACAGTGTGAAGCTACACTCAGATTTACTTTGACGTTGAGAACGCTGAATTAGTGCGAGACGAACGGTGGGCACGCACAGAATATGCTGATTCACCGAAAGCAAACGGAACTGTGCCTAGCATAGGCAATGCAAATTGAATGTCATGAATTCAGACTCTTTAACGCCTTTCGATTGTTAGTCCTGTGACGAATCCTAATGCTCAATATACACTTCGCTTGCTTCCCTTCCTCGTTATGGGTAATGGTTTATGCAAATCTGCACTATCAATTGAAGTTTTCTGTGTGAATGTCGCACATGAGTCTCGCGCAGAGGTTCTATGAACACAACGTGCACATTAGGGGCCCCTTCTTAGCCTTCCTCCACTGACTCAGGCTGCTCATGTGTTCCTACCTACCCAAAGCGATTGTGGTTCGTACAATTTGCTTTACATTCAGAAGGGCAAGAATTGCACACATTTGCACTCATCGGTGGTATTTTATAATCCGCATTTTAGGTTGTTTCTTCATACTCTTGTTCAATTTTTGCTAGAACCATGCCACTACTTATTCTGGTTTGATGATTTTATCACTTTATGTTAGCATTAGCACCAGACAATCAGCAGCTAACAGTCAAGACGTCCTATGGCATCTTAATTTAATCCATAGCTGACTTTTGATTTGTGTTTTGGCACTTAAACGCGCAAATGGGCGCCAGAAGTATTCACAAGGTAAATAAGCAAATGACGAGTTTATTTTTACGCTAGGAGGTAAGCGCATTAAGCGCGATTTATTGCAATGAGGGGAGCTTTATTGCAGGAATGTTCAGAGGTCTCTATTTCTTCCATCAGTTGGTTTCCTCCCAAGCGTCTACTTGCTTCCTACAATGGGAGGACAACCCTTTTCTCTACCATAAGCGAGCACTGGAAATTAGCAAATTAGCTGGCTTATGATCCGTTGCAAATACACTTTAGAACTATAGATATTTATTGAGAAATGTGCAATTGCCTTTACGTATTTGTGTTTACACACGAGCAAAACGGTCAATGCACACATTCAACTATGACCATCTCGTAACTTGCCAACTTTCAAGCGCAGTGTTTCTGTTCAGGTTCTGACAATCAACTTGGAGGCTTAAAAAGCACAACCGATCCAGTCTTTGCAAAGGTCATTAATGTAACGCACTAAAAGCTGCATAATTACCTCGCAACTAGAATAATAGTTTGAGTTCTGCTTACTCAACTAGTTAGTCGTAATTTCTATGGCTACGCAAAACTAAAGCGAATCAATTTTAATAGCTAGCCGTTCTTGCCCAACTCCACTTCCTGTGCCACCTCACAGTATGACACTTGACCCTTAGTTACAAGTGCTATCCTTTAATGACTGTGTTTTAAATCCGTATTGATGCTCCTATCTCATGGACATTTTATGCTGGGACAAAAAGTATACGAGTATGCCGATTAGGATTTATGACGTTGACATCAGGCTACAAAGTTGAAGTCTTTTTGATTTCGCATTTATAAACTCTAGTGGCGCTTTTCTTAGATGAGGCAGGTTGCGATTTTCTTAAAAGCGCTAAAGCCTTGGAAGCCCTTACATTGTGTTAGACTTGCCCTCAATGCCTAATCAATTAGGAATTAAACGCTTAGAAGTTGCACTTATGACTAGCAGCTAGACAGACTAGCTGGATGCAGTTTTCCACATCGCTCATACTCAATAAAAGTTAATTTTCTCTCCAGTGGTAAAAGCTTAAATTTTTCTATTACGAGTTAGGAAAGCTATGCACGGATTGATCTTTAACGCAATGCCCGAGTACAAATTTTAACTTACGACTGTTTTAGGTGGTTTAGGGCGGATCAATCGACGGGCACGAATCCTACTGAATCAGCATTAAACATGCCTGTTTCGACTACAAAGCTCCTGAATACCTGCATCGAATGTTTGTGAGTGAGATCGAAGGCATCGCGGTGCTGCACTGGGAAGCTCGAAATTCCACATTTCAGATGTTTCAAAACGCAGAGATTGACCGATGCAGGGCCAATTTGGTGGGTCTTGAGTCTGTGGATCGCGAACGTAAAATAGCCATTGGAAGGCATCAAGTACTGATGGATTGCGGTTACAGATAAAACCCCTCTGTGGTGAAATTACTTTTACTCTCAGTCACTAGTGCTCACAGCATTCCTTTGTGACCGCAAGTTTCCTTAAATTTTGTGGAAAAAGCCGTCGTAGGTAATCCAACTTGCACTATCCGAAACGAGTAGAATTAGGTGGCAGTTGACTCACAACAGTCGACTAGAAAATAAACCCAAGGAGCTAGCACGTCGACGACCGTCTGCCATGCCGTTGATTGAGGAAGTGCTGAATGGACTATGTGCATGCATGGAGAACGATAGTCTTCGTTAGCATATAAGAAGAGAAGACGTTACGTCGGGTAGTCGATCCATCACAAATGATAACTGTAGTCTACGGGGGAAAGCGGTCTCGTACTTCAAGACACAGCAAAATGTCATGTGTGACCGCAAGGTCCTCACAACATTTAGCTCATTTTGCACACCTTTACTGTGCATGACGTGACAGGCTTTCTCGTAATGAGCTCAGAAGGTATTACCAATGAAAACGTGTGACGAATTGGACTGGGTTGAGGAGTCGGCAATGACTGCACGGGGTTCAATCATAAGTACGTATTCATTTATCAGTGGCATATTGGGATTCACAGCAGGCAGGAGGGTTCGGGCGGTAAGCAGATGCTGCAGTGATCAGTTGCTAACTTATTTGACTAGTGGGTTTGGACTCCAAATAACAAGGATCGTTGATAAGGTCAAAAATGACTGTAAAATCACCCAATAACCAAGCACATGGTTAACGCTTGCTTTTGTGATGGACTGATCATAGTCGCTGAAGCCAAATGCTGATAAAAGCAAAAATCGGCAGAGTTAAAATTGACTGACACTGCATCAGTACTCGTCACATGAGCATCAGTGCTCAGAGCCACCAGCAGATTTGGGGACTGGGATGCACAAATAACGTTGGGAATAAGTTGCACTTTGCAGCAGTCAAAGTTGGTGTAAGACTGATTGTTAAGCAAATAAGACTATTGACGCAGAGATTTGAGATGTGTGTGTTTGAAGCTTTGCGACTCGAACCGATCAGTGATTCTTAACATTTGCGAATTCAAACTGGAGTAATTTTGTGTTAATGAGACTACACGTTGGTAGGTCAGGCGGACCACTTTAACAGTAGAAACATCCAAATGATGTGTGCAGTCTTCCGTCTCGGCACTAAGGAGCTAAGATAAGTAGCTATCTCCGAATTGGCATTGAAGATGCTCGGTGAAGCACCTCCAAAATAACTGGCTTCTCCTCGCTTAGACGCAGGTGAAGGGTTTAGCTTGCATACCCGTCGGATAAATGATGACAGTACGATGCAGAGATTAGATGGCTGGGATTTCGGGATGTCTGTATGTTGTAAAAATGCCTGAATATAACTATGGGAAGCATATATTCTCGCAGCTGTTTTTAAGGTCAATTGTTGAAGTGGCTTAGGCGACAGAAAATTTGTGGGTGCTTACTACTTATAACACAAAAGATTAGCCGCGTCAACACAAATGTGATACAACCGGGCCCATTTTATGACCAGTGTAAGCCCACTGAGTAAGTTCTTCTATTTCCTTGCTGAGTGGGTCTATTTGTTGCGCTTGCTGAACTTGTTGCAACCAACGCAATGGCTGCACTTCAGAGTACTGGATTTACCGAATTAGGCACTATGCCTTAGATGCTTATCAGTCGCTAATCAAATCATGTCTATGGTTCTTGTTTTGCCTTCCATGCTGAATAACCTAAGCTTCACACAAACTCAGATCCTTTATTCAAAACAGGCAGAGATCACATCTAGCGAAACACTATTGGAGCCCAAATAGCAGAAAATTACATGTGTCTCTATTCCCTTACTTCGCATCATTCGAAATACCAAAGCGCAAGCGATTGAAGAGTGCGCACAAATCTGTTTTTGGCTATTTTGTTGATTCTAAAAGATCCTGACACACCGTTTGCTTAAAGAAAGTGGTCAGTAGCAGTAGAATGCCCAATCAGGGACCAAATTTTACCGCGACCACATATCCTTGGTAAATAGTGTGAAGAAAGCGGAAGGCAGTGTGCTATTCTCTCCTTTATGTCTTACTGCCTCATGATAATTAACTTGTGCAGGCATCACATCAAACCACACAATACTCTCTCAGCAGCCGTCTTTGCGCCTATCAGCATAGCTTTTGAAGAACTGATTTACTAAGCCCATGAAATCACTTCGCGAATGCATAATGGTCTTAAGGTGATACCATATAAGAAGCACGAATCATTGTTTACTCCTGCTGCTCAATCTCAATGTCCATGTCAGATTGGTTCGTGCAGCTGTCAATTGCTAGTTTTGCGCTTGCACCAAAGCAGTGGATGTGATAAAAGCTGGAGGCACGCCTCCGAATTCGGCGCTATTCTTCAGCGTTAGGTATGTCACAATTGGAAGAGGCTACTGAAGCCAACAAGAACCTTGTGCGAGTAGAGTTGTAGCAAACACTGAGCAGGTAAACTTTGGGTAATGCTCTGTGGCAGGACAGTTAAAGCCTATGAGTGAGTTTTTTAAGACTTTTCACTAATTTTACACAGGCATCTCGCTGCACTCTTCTCGCAACATCCCCTTGTCTACATCGGCCACCCCTATAAGCTCACCCTTAGGTAAAAGGCAATCTTGACATGATGCGTTCCTACGATGGCTAAAGTGAGCTTAGCGCTTAATGTCACCCATTAAATGTTAACTGGATGCAATTCAATGCGTTTTCATCCCAGGCTACGTGCACCATGACCACCGGCGAAATGATTATTATTTTCCATTTGCAGTCTATGTAGGAAAGTGCGATGCAGCAGCTGGAATAGGTATCTAGTCAAGTTGATCAGTTCACTCTATCAACCCACTTTGCTAGCCGAGCCACATGGCATGCAATGGTGTATTATTGAATAAGGAAGCAAAAGTTGCTGAAGCACAACAAGGCCATTCTTCTCTCCTTTACCCCAAGTTATGTGAATGAAGGATTTTCGCTCCCCTTAAACTTGTTAAAGTGTAGACCATTTATGTTTTAGGAGAGTTAATGGCAAGGACCGGGGTCGATCTGGGATTGTTCGTGTTTGTAGACAGTTCAATAACAGCCTAAAGGTAGATACGAATTCAAAGAAACTATCTTTTCCTTCACCACACGGGATGTCAAAACAAAGACCATGCTACACTGTTCACATCTACTTGGCTACAACAAAAAATGAGTAAATTGACAAATAAATCTGAAACCTGCAAGACCGATAGGGTAATGATCTAAATGAGGCCTTAAAACGTGTGCCCGAGTGTTTGCTGTAGTCAAAAAGCAGAGTGACGCACAGAGGATGAGGATCAAATGTGATTTCCGAGTGATAGCACCCATAATGACGTTTCGAATTGTTCATTTTTACAAGCTCCAGCATATTTCACGCTGCAAATTGACCACCTTTTGAACCGCAATTCAAACTCGCTGATATCAGGAGGGGAAAATTCTGACAAAAAGGTGGGGCTGGAACAGACCTGCCGGGTAAGTCTTAGGGCCAAATTTAATAGTCCTCGTCGGTACCTTTTAATTGGTCGAAAAGTTCATCAATTGCGAGTTTTTATAACCATCATCCTTCTTTTAACAAAATACGCCCATTCTAATGAGGCAGAAATATAGGACAGTTGAAGTTAAACCTTAGTAGTGCACCGACAGTTTATTTTTCATTTGAATTCCTTGGGACCTTTCACCAGCTGGTGATGGAATCTATATTTGCCAAAATAATAACATCTTGCAAGGTCACATCCTGTCCTTATTGCTTTTTAACTGCGCACAAACATGCTTTTGCATAAAACAATATTGGAATGGATGGATGGCTGGTTTTACATGCTCATTGTGCACAAAGTCAGCAGCCACTTCAAGGCGAGCAAGCGGAAGTGCGCAATAAATGCTGAACATAAGTTTACTACTTCGGCGTAAGACTAAGCCAACAAACACATTTCTCAATTAATTTGACCCCTGATTGTTTTATACTGCAATCGTTTCTTGGAGGCTACTGAGCCCATATTGTATTCCCGTCAAGATCATCGCCTCTAACTATGCATTTTAATAGTTAATACACACCGAACACATTTGCTGGGATGTCAACAGCCAATGCAGGTAGATCGCCATTGGCTTAATAAATTAAGCCAACAGTGTGCCAAGCCAGCACAACAACGAAGATTCAATTCCCTTATTGTGCTGTTTTTCACTTCGACTTGTTCAATTTTGCTTTTCCATCCCAATCCTTCAACACTTTTATTGGGACCTACCCTTGCGTTAAACAATGACCAGGACAAAAGCAACAACTTTAAATGCATAACTTCTATCTTGTATTGGGCGCTAGTCTACTCGTTTGACACAAAGCTGTGTGTATGTTCGTTAGAGACCCCTGAAACGCAAACGAATAGGTTTGTAGTCACCGCACTCGCATTTACATTTACAACTCATTTAGAACTTAGCAGCCTATAAGTGTTCATTCAAGTGTTGATCATGCTGTATTGCTGTGTCAACGTCTGAACCATCCAAACTACCGACGCGATGTGACGCAACGCAATGCGATGCGATGTTTGCCTTATCATATCCACCGAGTAACGCTCAATTAATTTCACACAGCCGAATCGTTCCACATCAGAGCTTTTACGATTTGCGCAAGCAATCTCTGCGCATTGAATGCCCCTGCCTTACCATGTTTTGTTTTAAGCGACAATGGTATAGTGTTGCGCAGATACCAATAAAAAGCTGCGTTTCCTGCTTATACAATAGTATTGGTCCGCATTTTTGCAAATATTCTGCGCCAAACATCTGCAAAGCAGAAGAGACCAAGGCGTTACCGTAGCTTCAACTGCAAAATATAGCAGGTATTTGAGGAAGTATTTGCAGAAATGACGCGATTCCACGTGCTCAAACATTGCGCCCAAAGTTGAGTGTTTCGCAAGGCATTCTGTACAGTAGATGCACATTCCTGAATCCTCCGTCATTTAAACTGGAGTGCTGTAAAATGAAGCGCAGGGTTAGAAGGGGTGTGCACGCATAGCAAAAGCTGTGGCTGTAGAGCAGAGCACACACTAGATCTGAATCAGAGACAAATAGACACCCACTCACAAATATGGCTTTCAAAGAAATGGCTGAGGAGATTTTCATAATTTATGAATGGATGGAAGCACGGGATGTACGACGTATGC
Organism: Taenia hydatigena; assembly: GCA_036345935.2. Taxonomy (NCBI): domain Eukaryota; kingdom Metazoa; phylum Platyhelminthes; class Cestoda; order Cyclophyllidea; family Taeniidae; genus Taenia; species Taenia hydatigena. Next base: position 1,738,779 of record JADWOT020000005.1, read on the forward strand.
TTTCAGACTATTGTGAGAATCAAAAAAGCACTTTTGCTACTTTTGCACAAAGGAGGACACGAGACAAAGAATAGAGGGGGTTTGCAATTGTTCCCACCTCTTTGATGCCATAAGAGCTCGCCTAAGTTATCGCGAGACATTGGGCAAACTGGAGAAGGTAGACGCAAACTTGCTGAAACACGTCAAATATGTGCGAAGATGCTACGCAAATTCTTTAGCATCCAGTTTAATAAAAGTGTTTTCCACCCGATTCAATTTATTTGCTAATGACGTAGTGCAAAATCCCTATGCGTAAACACAAATATCGATGCACAAATACATGCTTATGGACGTGTACACGGACAAATGAATGACACCTGCCATGATGATCGCGATCCAAATGTGCAAGCTCTGAGACTTTGCTTGTAAATGCCGCAGAGCACCTTGTGCATCCATAGTCACACATTTTTATTGAATGGAGGAAGAGTTGCGCGAGACCTTGCGACAGAGCTCACGCTGAATGGAAGGAGTATGCAAGTTAACCACTTGGATCTGCTCTCAAAATCGCATGTGATTAAAACGCAGACGAGTGGTAGTCGTGTGCTTTGATCCCTCCTTCGTCGTGGTCCAAGTAATCAGCTCCTTAGAAATTCAGATTTTTCTGCGAAAGACAAAAATTGTTTGCAATGGAGACTATTTTTGTATGCTTGGACCGGTACCGCTTCACGTTTAGGCTGCAAAGAGCTGAAAACTCTTCTGCTAGTTTGTAAAACATGGGATGAAGCAAAAGCTATGAGCTGTCGCCTTTAGCAATTCAATACCTGTGATTAATGAAGGTTCCTTTGATCCTCCTGATTGCGCTACACTCATTACGCCTTCCCATAATTTTGTTCCCTTGATAGTGACTACCCTTTTATAGACCTACGCTTCCACACTCCAGTTGATAAAACGATGAGATTCGCCCAACTAGCCTTGTCTCCTGGCGGTTTGTCTTTATAAAAGACTTATATGCCATAGAAGTAAATGGCGTGATTTGTTGTTCGAAATGCGTTTGAGCAAACAAGACGCTCCCATGGGGCTTGTGCTTGAGGAGGTGAAGTTTGCATTACGGCACTAGAGGGTGCTAAGCTCTTTTTTTGCTATAGTGGTAAAACCTTAAAGACGTGAAGTAGTAGAGCCTTACTTTGCCTTACATCATGTTGCATTGAAGTGATATTCAGGCAAGTGATGCCTCTGACAGCAAACATGGTTGAAGTTATTGATAGGACAGCCACCATGCTGACTGCAAATACATCCTTCTTCTCCACTGCCTTACCTTCAAATGCTCGGCCCCCTTTAATGTGGTGCTCATTAGCCATCAGATTGTTTTTTGCTCTGCGATGATTCAGCTACTGTGTTAATGGGAGGCCAAGAGTAAGAAGGATGCTTCTTCCTCCCACTTAAGGAAGTAATTTTGACATTTGTGAGAATGTATAGTGCTGCATTGCCTCCATACACAGCCCTTACGAATGGCCTCGCTGACCTTTGAGCTGTCAAAATTACATTTGGTTTATTAGCTGCGCAATTGTGGACCTCAGCTGTGGTTGAGTTGTGCGGAAGCTCAACCGTTCTTCTCAAGGTTGTCGCTCATCCTCTTCACCGTTGCTTGAGATAACTAATTAATCAAACGCTGACTATAGCTTACCAACATTCTATGACATTTGCTTTGTTGATCTTATGAAGAGACTAGCTGTTGAGATGACTCGCTTATAAATGTATAGCAGTGGACCTAACGATAAGAATACGTGCTGCATGATGTGGGAAGGTGAGAGAGGCGACTGCTTTAGGAGTGAATGCACCTGTCGGGTAACAGTTGACTGGACCAATTAAGATCATGTTTTCCGGCTGCTGCAACTAAATTAATGGTGCTGCTCCACTGATTTGCGCGACGCTGTCAAGTACTATGAGAAAAGGTGGGAAGTATGAAGGTGCTGCCACCGGTATGTATCAGTGAATTCCAGTGAGGTGTAAGAACAATAACCCTAACAGAATAAAGGAAAAAACACTATTTTCTAGCGTTAATGAATTAGTGAGGTGACTTTGCATCATCAAATTGGGTTTGTACAGCCTTATTCCCTATTTGGTAGCATTAAAGCCTTTATTTGCTGCACCAATGAAAGGATTCGCAGCACTCTCTATGCAAGCTAAAGCGACTGCGTGTCAGGTTTCTGGGGTGGATTACTAGTGCTAATGCAGGATGGGTTGTGCGGTACTAGTGGGCCGTATGCCATTGCCACGTGGTGACAGTAGCCTACATTCTCGTGTGGACGCGTGGAGAAAGGACAAAGGACGCGATTTTGCTCTTCAACTGGAAACCCCTTTTTGTCATCCATATCAACTTTTGGCATACAGTTTACACCTCGTGTAGCATGCCAGTATGGCTTATCTAATCAGGTAATTAAAGTTGAACTTGATTCCCAAGTCACTGAGGAGGTGTGCCTCAACGAATATTTCTTACCTTCAATTCCAACAAAGACAATATTACGTGCTTGATTAGCTACTTGCATAAAAATCGGAGAGCTACTGAGCGCAAGCATCGCGGATGGTGGTACTCATACTGTCTATTGCTTGAAATGGTGGTGAGTTATCACAAGTGTCTCGTAGAACCAAAGATAAGCCGGCCCTCATTTTGAGGAAGATGCACATCATCAAATAAGCAATTATTTTGCCTCTTGGAGCTCCTTTTAGGCAGGCATGCATTCGCGCATGCCCATGCACCTTTCCAAATGTAAACACAAGAACATGCTCTTGGATGGCGGCACATTAACACCGTCAATTTCCTTGTTTATGGCGCACTGCTTTCTCGATGACTGATTTGACACCCCGCATGATCGGCGTGAGAGTTCACCTATGCCAACTCAAAACCCCATCACCTCCACCGCAAAAATGCCTGCATCTGATTGATGAGTAGCGATTCCTCTAAACACCATCCTAACAGTAGTATTTAAATGTTTCAGGCTTCGGCCGTCTGCTAGTAGAGAGTTGGGAGGAAATTTGCTTTTGGGACTAAATTTGTCTATGCGTCACCATGTCCCTCCTTCAGCACCTTTACTGCTGACTTCTGAGCCGAAACGTCTTCACTACTAAGTTGACACTCAGTAGCAGTTGCGTGATGGGCTTAGCACCTGCTTTGACGCGCTCGGGTAGGGCTGAGGATGGGCGAACACGGCACATGGAGGAAGGGATGAGAAGGAGGTGGCATTCAGCTAGCGCTGGTGATAGCTTAATGAGAGAAAGCACATTTGTCACTTCGCAACATGCTAGGGTCCTTAAGATGCAGCGTTGTAGGTTCTGCTGACCGCGATGGCTAAAACACAAAAAGCAATGTGGGCACGAGCAAGGCATTCACACTGCCATCGCAAAGCCATAATGTGTCAAGCGCATTGCAGTCTCTGTTCAGCGCTTGATTTTATTTCGTCTGAACGGATACAAAAGGACGACCAAGTACTCGTGAATGAGTGCGCTGTAGATAAGTCCTGACAACCCATAAACCGATCCCAACTAGCAACTATTTGAAGGCCAGTAATGACTGAGACCACTGATAACACACAAACCAAATGGTTGCCATGTCTTTGCATTAAGATGAACAAAGCACAGCTGTATCAGGTGACTTCATTTCTCTGTTTTGAGACGCCCCAACCAGAAATAAACCATCGATGTGTAAAAGTTTGACGATTCCAAGTAACATGGAGAAGAAGAGCAGCAAGCTATCACAAATTGAATTCCTACATTTTAAAATGTGGGATGAGCCTGCTTCTAGCCCCTACCTTGATTTTTTAACTTTGGTTTTACTATTGCAAAAATTTGCTGCAGAGAACTAGAGGCTACAGAATTTTATGATTTGAAACTTAGTGGAAATGGGTTTGTACAAAGGACTAATAAATCGCTTATGTCTCTTGGACGATTGGAATACTTAGCCCATCTGGCGAATTCGATGCTATAAGTTACATCTGTCTAATGGAAAACAACAAAGCTTTAGTTGAATGTTGACCAATTGTACAAGGCAAGAATACAATGCAGGCAAAGTGTTTCTGATAGCAAACTTATGTTAAAATTGACATGGAAAAGAGGGGCACCATGTTGCCACAAGGCGAATTAGTGTATTCAGCGACATATCATGGTGATTTAAGGGAGCGATTAACGAAACAAATGCGGGTGACCTTGATTGTGTATCCAGAGCGTTCTAACACCTTGACAATAAATTTGCCATGAGAGTTGCTCTGCATAGTTGAGCTTGAAGGTAGTGACTAAGTGTCCTTAATAAATAAATGATTTTCATTTTTGCGGCAGGTTAAGGAATACGCAGGGAGATTCTCCGTCTCTAGAGTAATAATAACTCAATTTGAGAATTCTTGCGCTTCTGGAGTTTTTACGTGCACTTCATGATGAATAAGTACAATTCCATACAATTTCTGTGTTATTAACTATAGGCAAATCCTACACGGCGGAACGGGTCATTCGTGACTACAGGATTAAAAGGAGACGCTGCCTTATCGCACCGCAAGCAGAATTTATCATGGGGCAATGAATTTAGACAGATATAGTGCAAGCTTGCGCATTAGGCAGCTTATAGTTAACGTGAAACTCTCTAAATGAGAAAGGTTTGGATCGCAGAGTGATGCAGTGGGGAGGAATTCGGTCATAGTTACTCGAGACATGCTATCAGCTACGATGCCTAGCTCTGCCATATTTCTCACTGTTCAATTTACTTCCAATGCCTTAATCCCGCTCCAGTTCAACGGAGCAGTTTGTGCCTATTCTGTCCCCACTAATTCGCCCATCTCTATTTGAGGGACGTCAAAGTCCAAAGATTGGGGAGTATTTGCATCCGACCCACCCTATCACCACACAAGCATGATGATGCGGAGCTTACTTTTAGGGGACCTTGGGTTAACCTTACGAACTCCCCACAACTTCGTGCCCGATCCTGCTGCTATTTATCCAGATGCTCCAAATGAATTGCCGGCATTAGGATCAGGGATTCGTAAAGGGTATTTGCGATCCCAGCGCAGGCTCCTAGAGTTAATAACGATTGCCTTTGACAAGTGTTCTGGTCTTTTCTTCCTCCGAAAGAAATTAGTGTTTTTTTGTAACAGCATAAGGAGGAGAAATGGGATTTTTTAAATCATATGTTACAGACGTCTGTGCCTAACCTTCATACCAAACCAGAACCTCCCCTCCTTAGTTTAAATCCGCTAGTTTGTTTGAAGGTCGGAAAGGGTAAGTAACAGTTAGATAACTTACTTCTCCCTTAATCAATGAAATCGTCTGTCTTAAATCGTACCTTTTCACTTTATCTATCCCTCCTTCTATGATCATCGTTTGAAGCTGTTGCATACAAAACAGGTTCAACAGAATGCACGTGCGGCTTCGGTGAGTAGCCACTATCACAACCCTTTGCTGGAAGCACCTAATATCTTCCGATCACCCACATGACATCTTAAACAGCGGAACTCCAAAAGGCCTGCCACCGTCATCGGCTGGAACCTCAGACGCTTAAGAGAAATAAAACATTCTTAATACAATAAACCATGTTTGCTTAAAGGGATACTTTCCATATTAACCACATCCACTAATTTGTTTTACTTGAAGAGGCCAGTTTGGTTTCCATGGGGTAAATGGCTTTCAACCAGCCTTCAGAGTACGATAGAAATGCGAGGTGTTTAACATGCACTACATTGTCCACAGACATAGGTATTGCAGCAAGTTTGAAGAACTCGCCTTCTATCATGAGTGAATTGCAATAAACTCGATGACAAGTTGCAAAATTGAACGCCTTGTGGGTTGCTAACATTGATCTATTAATACACAAAAGGCATAGTAGGAAAGCTCTAAAATGCCATCAAATCTAACTTAAGTAATGTGCGAGGAAATGGCAAAGGGGTGATTTGGACTTGACTCTGTATGTTACAGTTCAATTCTCGACACATAATGCTCTACTCGAAGCAGGTTCGTTCCCGTAGAACTCGAGACTCTCAACGCCATAGTCACTAAGAGGATCTTCGAAATTTAGTTTGATTTTTCTTCTTCATGGTAAGCAGCGACACCTCACCTAAAATCTGGACGTGTTCAATGCATAAGGGGATTCAATGCACCGACGAGGATATTCAACGCAACCGCCAATAACCCTGAATACAATTTTTACAACTGCTTAACTTAAAGTATTGTGAGGAAACAAATTAACACTAACTGCAGTTAAGTGGGTGCTTTTGAATGGTAAGCATGCGCATACATAATGCAGGTTCAAGGACCAGGGCAGTAGACCTTGTTGGTTAGCGTGCGCATTTCCATCCAGATGTTTAGCACTCGAGACTGAGCCTGAGTGAGCTTTGTGTTTAGGCCTGACTCTGACTGCGTTCTCCCAGTCACCAACATCCTCTACCGATAACTGATTGCCACTGAGCTTATAACGAACTGTCGCGCTTAAAGCGCAGCCAAGGCATGAACCAGACAAGTAAGAAGGAGTACCGAGTGAGATGTAATTTATAATGTTTCCATAACCATGCACGAGGATGGGAGCCTCTGGATGTCTAGATAGAAACGTCTCTGTGGACTTGAAAATAACCTCAGTATTATCCCCTTTACACGATAGGCTTGGGCATTCCGACCATGTGCGTGATTTAGCTGTTCATTTGAGCGCAACCATTACGAGTAGCCACACTATTAAGCATTTTTGCGCTTATCCAAACGCGTTTTTCACTTGCAGCAAATTTCACCTCCATCTCACCACATAACAGTGATTTTGATTAAGCACTTGAAATCCATCAAGCGCAACTGCTTAGTGTTTTCTCTTTCTATTTTAGCCATTATTTTAACTTGTTTAAGGTATACATCTAAGCGGTGGAAGTTGGCTAAAAAGTCAGTGCCGTTGATCGCAATAAATAACGGGATGTCATTTCTTTGTTCATGGCATCGCTACCTCTGAGGCGAATGCCATTCGCACTTTCCTTCTCCTGCTAGTCTACATTGCTTTCTACATCATCTCAGTAGATGTTCACTCTTCCACCCAGTCTATCTTAAAATCAAAGGTTTTATCATGTGAGGTGAGGATTGGAGAAACGCTTCGAAAATATAACAGCCAAAACAATGGAAGCAGACTTATGCAGGCAGAAAATAGGTTGCCGAAGAGGCACGTATGGGGCAGTATTACAGCCCACTAACATTCAGTTGAGCAGAGTCATTTGAGGGTTACTTAGAAATTCGCAGTCAATTTCAATGTCTTATTCAGACAACGCATTTTATTCTAGTCAGAATAGATTACCCTGCCAAAACTGCAATGACAAAACAATTTTCCTCGAATGAATTTAAGTTTTGTACCACTGACTAGGCAAGGCTTGCGTGAGAGTTTCCTCTCTCTCTTACTTTGCTATAATGGGATATGCCTTAGTGATACAATCTTTATATCTAATTAGCCCCGCCATATATCGCTACTATCATAAAATACCGCTCCGTATGCCCCAATACCAAAATAGATTTTATTTAGTGCCTAATAAGTACCCGACCTGATGAGGCAAGATATCACATCGAAGCTGAGTCAGTCCTAGCCACCTATTGTCGAACCATAACTCTATCATTCGTTAATGCTGATATTTGCGTGCATGTGCAGCCAAGTCACCCACACACACGCCACCTACAGTAGCGTTGCGCTCTTATTATGTGCATTGTGTTTAAAGTCACCTATCGCACACCGTTTGTAAGCAATTTTAATGTCTCCTCAAAAAGGCTGTCTAATCATTTCTTTTGAGGCCTATAATTTCTACAAACAAGCACACGCGAGCATCACGATCATCGGTTGTAGCAAACGCATCCAATCATCAACTTTGAGCACCAACTTTGCTGTTTTTATCATTCCCAGTTTCACCACTGTCTTTAGGAAGCTAAGTTTAGCCAAGAAGAATGGGGAGAAACATGGGCATATAGGGATTAAGTAGTAAAGGGAAACTGGATTAGAGCATGCTAAACGAAGGAGAACTATTAAACAACCTCGGCGAACGTGGCGACATCAACTTTGACAATGATTTGGTTCATTTAGGTAATAATGACAAGTTAGCATTGCTTAATCTTTGGTGCAGAATCTGACCGTAATAGTGAGTTTTTCTGGCTCTATTTAATCTACTTATGGCATCTGCGCTATGTTTTAGTGAATGACACATCATTCATTGCTTGTGAAAGCAGCAGCTTGGTGTCTACTCAGAAAGGCTGCGTGCGTGTGCGTTCAACAAACGCATTCATCATTATAGCCAACTCTGTTAATTTGAAGCTTTGGTGATGTAGAAGTATTTTAATGTATGCAACCTCAATTGTCAGCTCGTCATCAGGAGACCACATTGTGCTTACTTCCGCGGTACACGCTTACGAATTCAGCCATAAACTCCAATGCCAAGACTGCTTGTCATCAGCTTTGACACGATACCTTATAAAGAACAACTTCCATGCGTTGGAAGGGAGAGATGATTTGCCAAGTGAATGCTCAAAATGGGAGAACGTTATCTGATCATTTTCATTAAAGTCGTCGGCCTTTAGATGCATCGATGTCTTGCACTCCTCTAAAATTTGGGAACTAGGCAAGTCGCCACTACGGCGCATTGCAAAGAAACTAGGAAGCTAGAATTAGGATCCAGTGGATAGAAGTCGACTCTCTCTTCTCATCGAAGAGCCATAATCCTTGACTGGTTTTCACGCTTTAGTGAAGCGCATTCAAAGTAGTGGATTCGACAACACCGTGTTGGGAAGCGATGCAATGGACTTCGAACCTCTCGAATATGTACCTTGCTAAGATGCCTGAGCAACCTCTGCTTGCAACAAAACTACGTAGCCTACACTGATAATTTATTTTTAAAGGTGAAAGAACAACAAGCCGCTCCTAATAAAAATAATCAGAGATCGAGGCGTCAGAACAGGTGCAAAAGTTGTTTGGTGGTTAGGTGATGGAGCAGTTGGTTTTCATCCACTTCACTGAAGCGGTCAGCAAAAGCCAGGCAAATGAATATCACATTAATACAGAAAATGCACAGGTAGCGGATAATGGACTACAAAGCTATCAATGTATTATGCAGGTATTCTGCATGAGTTGCAAAATGAGGTGCTTAAAAGGCATCTGCTGGCAAAAATCTGCAATAAATGGGAAGTTAAGTAGACAATTGCATGTTTTTTTACCTTTGAACAGTGGTCCGCGCATCGTCTACACTGTTCTATACCTCTGAATAGCAAGCCACTTCGGTTTCGGGTGACCGTACCTCCTTGAATTTTGATGTGCTGTACAGAAAATTACTGTTCACAAACTTCCTATCAAACGGAATGCAAATACGAATGAGACTCATCCGTTCGGTTTAAATGGGAAACATCAAAATAACTGTTTTTCTCCGAAACACCCAAAACTCTTGATCAAACCTGAAGCAGTTGTTTTAGGACAACTACTTCTTTTTAGTCAATTCGTTGCCCACAGAGATCGCGAGTAGTGAGACAACTGCGTCTGCATTTCAAAGACACCTCAAGGTTTTAAAACGAATGCGATGTTTTTTCACGGTGCGTTTTAATGTGCAAGAGGCAGTCACTGTATGCAAATCATCTCGCAAAGCTGACGTTATCTGCATCCAAAGGGGAAGTGGAGGAGAGGGTAGTGCCTTCTAAAGAAGAAGCATAACCTTCATCACCGTAATCTAATTATAATGCCAGCAATGAAGAATGCACTCATGCAATCAATGCACCCATTTTACAGGAACCCGAGTTTAGCATTAAAGGTAATTACAGAACCCGTTTCGCTGGGGAACGGCCAGTGGTAAAGGTAGCATTAGTACTCTTGTGTTTGAAAAATAAAAAGCAGAACGAAAGCGAAGCTTGAAAACATCACTTCAGTGCCGTCAGCTGCATTATGGCTGCCGAAGCCAGACCTCGGCATCCGTAACGGTCTATAAATTTCGTGTATACTCGAATGGAGAGCATCGAGGTTTGACCTGGCACGCCATCCATTAGGTGCAGGCAGTGATAACTGTTGTGACATCAGCGTGAGGTGGTTATCACTTATTGGGGCAAGATCACATCTGCCAATCGTGAGTTATGGACAAACGACTTTTTGTTGTTTTCGTGCTAAAGCGTTTAAAGCATTTAATTTCCAACTTTCAATAGATGTAAATGGTAGACAAACCGGATTGACAGAATGGATTTTGTGGTATGCTCAAAGCTCCAAGTGGGTAATTACTTCCTACGATGGCATTTTACAACCATCATGATTTCAGGTTAGCCGAACAAGTTTAGATGCGTCGGGTGTTTTAAGGGGATTAATATTTATATCCAAAGCCTAGTTCAACAAACACTGCTTCTCCTCATGTCGTACATTGGTTCATCTCACTGCAATCGCTTTTGTGTTAACCAGCCATCAAATGAGACGGCGTTGAAACATCTTCTTGAAATATGCTCCAAATAGCCAAGAAGCCTAGTACAGCTCCATTAAAATGCTCTCCATTAAAGGACCTCAAATGTTATCCGTGTGGCTAACGCTTAAAGCTAGGGATCTACTGAAAATAATTGATTAAGATGTTTCGAACTCCTCGTTTGTTCTCTACTTCCGGGCCCAAATAACGCTTGAGGTTTCCACCCGCATGTCAACTGTTTCCTTGCAAGCATCCCTTTTAATAATTTCAATTTTGAGCCAGCTGAAGCAAGTGAACTCAACTCTTAAGTTCTAAAATGATTCGTCTTACACAAAATAAGTTCAACTTACAATCATTTAGCATTAGTGGTCCACGGAGCATTAAAGACCCATGCAGCCACAATATATGGCTAAGTTCACTGCTAAGCGGATCGTTTAGCTTATTAAAACAAACATTAAGTTTTGTATTTCATCTGCCCCATTTAAACTCCTTCTCAGTGCGCTGCAACTCAGATTACTGGTGTCTCATCCCTCAGCGCAAACTCTTGCTAAATCATTAGACTGCTCAAGGCTTTGTACATGAAAATACTTTGCTGATTAAAATGCATGAATTAAAACCTGCTATAGTTAAAATTGGCCACTACAAATCACTTTCTAAAACCGCAATCTTTCGAAGGAAAATTCAGTGGACCCTACTAAGTGAGTGGGAACTAGACCGAATCAACCCACTTTTATGCAGCCCAGTGTGTGAGAATTAACACCTGTTTTTCCTGCTATTCACTTTATATGCAGTGATTTGAATCGGCCTAGTCATTTTGCAATCCCCTTTTAGGTTCCTTTATCAGAGATTGACATTGCTTCATCCCTCAATGCGCCTACTTTGCAGCACTATCAATGCATCTAAATTTAAAGGTTTGCAAGCATATCAATGAATGATAGCATGCCACTTAAATCAACGATTAGAATGAGTTTCAATGCTTACTTATACTTGAGCAGTAGGGAGCTGGGAGCCGCTACTATAATGCAGTGTTCTAAATGGGTAAAGCAATCTGCATTCAGACGCACCATTGCGCGTTTCGCGGGCCCTGATTTCGCAGAACTCGAAAACTCCTAAAATACTTATAGAATTGATGACTTCAAAGTCGATGCACTACTGGGATGTCAACAAAATGAAAAAGTTCAAGCAACTGGAACTTGTTTTTAAGTATAGTTATTAGGTTTTGTCGAATGATTCCACTGGACGCGCGTGCTGACGTTAAATAAGCATAAGTTGGCGTTTTATGAATAAAATAATTCTCTCGTTGTTGGCTTTCGAGATCAACGTGTTTACTTCATTAAGCGAAACCCTGTGGTAAATCACCTAATGTATGCACGCTCCTTACCTCATTTTTGTTTGCATGCAGCATCCAGACAATTAGGAGGTTGGCAACCTAACTCCAGTCATGCATTTTGCCTTTGTGCGCATCATTCACGCGAAGGAGAGGAGGGCACTCGTGATTTGAACCATCACCTCATGAGGTAGAACAAATTTTAAATAATCTGTTTAAAGTAAAATACACAAATGAGGCAAAAATAGCAAGATAAGAGGTCGCATTATTGTTAGGCGGACACTAACGAATGACAGCTGACGCATATCCTGTGTCATAGCGGCCTGCAGTGGGAAAAGATGGCTTCGATAAGCGCGAGTTATGACTGCGACAATCGTTGTAGGTAGAACTATTAAAAATTTGCGTTACCTTAGGTGACCACAGTGGCAGATGCGCTAGTCGAGTCAGTGCTTCTTTCCATTGCTGTGCAAAGTAAATGTTTTTGAGGACTCGTAAAGAAACAAATGTTAAAGCTGAGCCATAACAATGTAATTAACTGGTCCTACGGGATAAAGCATGTCATCGCACATCATACTTGCGCCCCAAACTTACGCTTGGGCGATGCTTTAACAGGCTAGGTGCAGTTGAAAACGAGGTCTATGCTCTACAATCCTTCCACGGTCGCATTATAGGTAGGATTTTATCTCAGTCCAGAAAGAGTAATGTTCTAATTTAAGAACAGTGTGATGTTCACTCTTTAGTAGAAGCAAGTAATCCCTACCTCAGTTACTGTAATTGCATTTGCATATTGTTCACCCAATTTCTCAACCTTCCAACTGAGCTCAAGCAAGGTAGGACTAATATGGCTTTAATTGAAGAATAATGAGAGCAAGGATCTCCGCTCTTGCTGTGGCAAAGAAGGCGTTGTTGAGCAAGCGTGTCTGATCATGTTTAATTTAATATCGGAAATGTGGGACATTCCACCCAATGTCATGAAAATAGTAGCAGTACTTAGGAGCATTCTAAGACAACCTTGATTAAGGGCACTAAGAGCGTTCTACCTGCGATCACAATTACTTGCTGCTGTTCTCGGTACGTAACCTTATTTGTGATTTTCGCATCTGCGAGCATGTCACTTTAGAAAAGTCAACCCCCTCTGCATGTCACAATGTCAGCTAGAAATGGGAGCCAGACAGCTTGGGGGCCACGAGGTTGGCAAATACCGGAATTGCAGCCCAAAATGGCGCATAAACACAATGAAGAAAACTAGCCAGTGAAGTAGGTGCATTGTTTGTCAAACGCCTATTGGCACGTGCTCATCAGAGTTCAATAGTAAAAGGCAGCATACCACCCTGCACCCCACACGGTGGTCAGCAACAATACGGAGCTAAATTAAAGGACTCTTTTCAACATTGTCACTGTTTTGCGCTCACAATTTACAGCGCTTTTATAGGAACAACGCACATTTAAATAAGTCTATGAGACCTCTGGTTTGGTTTTGGTTGCATACACAGCCTGCATTTCTTGGTGGATTGCGTGAGTGATTTCGCCTACCTCCTTCAAGCCTGTTATTATTGGGGTACAAGAAGTTGTGAGTTAAGAAAAAGCCCGGTGTGTTCTCATACCAAGAAAATCCAGGCTGTCATTCGCATTACTTTTTCGTTGGCTGTTTTGGTGCTAGCATTATCTGGAAAGCATAGTTCTTTGCTTCGGCAACCAGCCTAACTGGGAAAAAATATTCTCAGTTGTGACTTACTGATCAAATCTAGCCAAACTTTCGCACGCTTTAATCAAAACCAGAATCATTCACGTTATCTTGTATTATGTAAGTAAAGGCAGAAGCCACATATTGCCTCTCCTTAGACAAACATATGCCGACAGAGGAATGGTAGACATTTGAGTTCGTGATGCTTCTCTCTAAGGGCACATTTCACTTGAGAAAATACAGAGACGGTTCATTAGACCGGATTAAACCAAGGCACTCGTGCTCGGAGACTGACGTGCATATCACCATCCTGCCCCAGCAGCTACTGGCCAGACAGTAAAGGTAGGACCTTTATAATCAAATTTGCATCAGCAAATAAGTAAAATTCAAGGCAACACATTTTGTCCTCTGCTACCAAACATGGTGTTGCTTTGTGTTGTGATCCCAAGAAAACACACGCTATTACAATGGAGAAGGAAACAAAACTTTAACAGTTGTCGCAAGGTCGTGTGCAATTAACCTAAAAGGGCTGGAAATCTGCTTTAGTGTATTTTTGCAAAAACAACGCACGTGAGCTGTTGGAGGTGGGTTTTTGCCGCTCTAACGCGTTATTCTTTGAAGTGACTTTAGATCTGTCATTTGATCCATTGCAGCTTACCTGGTACTCCTTTGGTGTTGATATGCGCCTTCTTGTTTTTAAGTCTTACACCGCACTAGTAATTTACCATCACTAATCAATGTAGAGAAGGTTCATTTCCCAAAACTCCTGCTGCGAATTTGTGGAAAATTAAAATTACACAATTTTTGCTTTTATAGTTGTTCCCATTACGTGACTGCAAATAAGTTATCACAAGTTTAAAGATTTCTTGCATTTATAGGCTTTAGCACATCACATCCTGCATCGGCAAATGCCTTGATCCTTAACGTTTGCAAAAAACAAAGGAAGGATCCCATTTATATGGTATTAAGTTGTGTCTGGTCGATTAGAAGGACAAACTTAGTTTTGAAGCCGGCTTGAATGATAAGGCATGAAGGAGCCTCTGGGGATATAGCATGCACAATAGATCAGATACTCTGTTAACCCCTTTCTTCCTGTTGTATCTAGGCCTGTCATACTCTAGCTTCCAAAGTGAGACATGGCAATTAGGCACACTATTACAATCCTGTAGATCCGCCGCCGCAATATTTGCAACAAAAGCATTGTCAATGTTTTGGTTGGGATTGGTGATCACAATCACTTTCATTTTGGCAATGTGTATTTGGCCACTAATTATTTTAAGAGCATATGGTGGCTCGCCGCGCAAAGCATGTACACCAAATTATCGGATGTTGATTTTCTGCCAAGTATAAACTGTGAACAGTGCTGTCCAGTTGCAATTCATACGGCCCTTTGTTTCACACCTGGTAAACAATAGCTTACCATCAAATATAGGCACATTGCGAGAACGGATGGCAGCAAAAAGCAGTGGCATTAGTAGGAGATTCAAAACGCATGGATAGATGCGCACTTGAGAAATAGAAAAGGAAAACAAGCCCTGCGTGGCACCTGTGAATGGCTATGAAAAGGTTTTGTGTCTACTCGACTTTATCGATATGATTAGTTGTTTCAGTAATATGGTACGGACTGACAACAGAGATAGTAACTGCATCACTTTCCCATGCCAGAAATGCACAGTCAAGCTTGTTATCCATAAGAGCATTATGAAATATTATCGATGCATTTACCTAGGACGCTTAGCGATTACAGTGCTGTCATAGGTTTTGGTTTAATTTACCGTATTTTGATCAAGGAACAATCAGTATATTACGTCGACCCGGTTGGCTCTGTTTGCAAACGTGTGAAGTCATTTCAGCATGTTAATATTAATGAGGTATTTGCATAAGTGTTTGCATGTTCATTTCACACTCAGTCGCACACGACGTTAGTTCAATTCCATTCATGTTGTAAAATGCAAGTAGGAAAAGCCACAACGTGGTTCGCTAAGAGGAAAGTATATTAAGAATAAGCAAGGTTTAGGCCAAAACACTATGGCGAGATTTGCAACAACTATCCGTCTTGTGTCTGGCAGGGTGTAGTAAAGCATTATGGCCCGACACAAGACGAAGCCATGAGTTGCCTGCTAGTCATTGCAGCCAAATGTACAGTTTCAGCTCAGCCATTTGTCAATTCTGCTTCAATCCTTGTGTCCTTAATGTCAGCATGAGGCAGCATTTTTCTTCCAAACGCAGATAAAGCTAAGACTTTTTGCTTATTTGACGCTCGCAGGTAATTGATGAATCGCGCCAGCCTTCAAAGTGGCTAATCTCAAGGTCATGTGGAAGGAATTTGAAAGCTACTGAAATGCAATCAATCCTTGCATCGTGGCATTTTTACAAAGGCCTTAACATTTCAACAGTTATAAGCAACTCGGAGAATAATTTAATACCCATCAAGCAGCCTAAAATCGGATCTTTGGTCATCCCTTCTTTCCTCTTTTCATTAATAGGGCCAGCAGTGCATACAATGTAGACTGCAAAAGTACTTTTGCTTGTGCTCACAGCGCAACAGGAATCTTTGCGGTAATAGTTTGCACTAGCTAATATGCCACAGGTCTTGCTGAAAATATTTGTGCCGCATGTCTGCATACATTCAAGCGTTCAAAACATTAGATCTACCATCTACCTTATTTTTGAAACGAATAGGGCTACCAGCGAGAGAAGAAGTGCATAAGTCCTATTCCGACCCCCAAGTTACATAATTTGTAATTTGGTTTAGCAATGTAAAATTAGTTAGCGCCACGTAATTTAGCAAACGATAACTTTATGCGACTTTAGCATAAGGTAAAAAGTAGAGCAGCCACATGTATTTTTGCAGTGACAACAGAAATCGTTGCGAATTATTTTGTAAAATTAAGGTGCCATGGGCGGCGATTTTTCCGGTTCTACCATAAACACTGATAGGCAATAGTTTGTAAGTTCTGTCGATAATATTCTCTGTTACTGCTGCACACACTAAGAGATACAGAGAGGGAAGCGAAGGCACAGAAGCAGGTAAAGAGGACGGTCACTTGATAACCTGGGTTTTTCCTTTTATTGGCGTCAAGATCTCGTAGATCAATGTGGATGCGCAGGTCTACAAAGTGCAACCTAAGAAACGAACATAAGACAGATTTGAGCGGACGTAAACCCGGCACAAGAACAGTACAAGGAAGCGGATTTTGCATATAAAGCAAAAATATTTTAACTAAGTCAACAAAAAGGAGGAATAAATATGGGCTTTAATACGTCTGGATGGCATCACAAAACTCAGGATGGAAATCACTTGAGGGTGATTAATTTTGGAGAAAAGCGCAATTCAGATCAGGTGTTGTTGTCATTTTGTAAATAATTGATCATGTTCTCATTTCACGAGCGCAAAAATAACTTTGCGACTCAAACCATGTGCTTAGTTCTTTGAAGACTTCTTCACATACCGTGCAATGCGCTATGAAATCCGCACGCAGTCATAGGATTCAAAAGATTGCCACATAGTTAGAGTCAAGTCAGCCGTGCCGACACAAATGCTCGATTCTTGCATAGAGGTTGCATTTTGCTATAAACAAGTTTGATCAAATTTTTTCACGTTACATGTCCCACATCTACCGACACTAACAGCACGCACAGAAAATCGCATGGATTGGAAGATTTGGATCATGCCCAAATGATTGAGAATGTAATATAAAATGGCAGCTTCTGTTGTCACATCATGCCATGCGTCGCTGGTGCAGCTAAGCAGAATATTTTGTGCCTAGCACAAAGGCTTACCTTATTTCCACAGAGGACAAACACTATTTTATACGTCACATCGTCGCTTGAGATGGAACGATCCTGTCAGGCATTTATTAAGTCATCTGTTGAAATTAAATCCTCGTGTATTATTCTAAATAACGGACGCTTTAACGGTGATATATTTAAGCACCATGCACTCATTACTGATCAACCACATTTGTTGCCAACCAATCGTATTCATGCCAGCGGACGAAAAAATTAACTCACACATAAGAAGCACCATATACTGCGAGATAGATTACCTCTAGTGGAGTTATATCTCCTAAGTCTAACATCCACACCTACCTACCAAACTGGATTTTGCCATGGAGCAGGCTTTCCTTTACGTCTAGCAAGCATTTCGGTTTCGAATGTGACAGAAGATGACAAGATAAAATTCTATAAAACCCCTCCCACTTAAAAAGTTGGCGTCCCTTTCGCTATCTATTCTCCGTTATAAGGTTATATGAATGGTAATAGAGAAGTGCAACGATAAATCCGTAGCAGGGTCTTTCTCGGTGCCGCGCAGGCAGAATTTAACGATGGTAGAGGAATAACCATGATCACTATGCATGGGGAGATAAGGGGCGCAGTTGATGGCAATTGATGCATTAGCAATGGCGTGCTTTTCCCATAAAGGAGATTTGAAGTTCCGTTTGCAATCCTTTCTGATGATTTCTTTTGAATACGCCAAAATTTATTAAGTGGGCTACAGAAAATTGTTCTTAAAACATCACTTACTCGTAGGGATCGACTAGGACTTCAAAGTTTTCCTGATTAGATACCATGTGATCGTCTCCGTTGCTTAGTCTACTAACCACAATGTTATTTGCGAAAATTGTTAAGAGATGTTGTTTTGAGATGCCGACATCCATTGTACGATCAAGGTGACAGTGATGCATAGTGCAGTGTCAGCTGCCTGCGGCTGTTGCGGGACCACTCACAGTTGGGGCTCTCTCGCGAATGCGAGAAAAATATTTTGTTAGCGGTGCCAAAATAATGAGGCACTTATACAAGACACAACCATGTAAATAATATGCAAATTCAGTGGTAAATAATGGCTAGGGATTCGCAAAGCCTTTTTATACTAAACTATAATGTCTCAAAAGATCCGCATTTGCTACGTTAAAATGGATCTTGTGAGGCGTGTGCACTATCACTACTCTAACCCACCAAATTTTTATGTACCAATAGTTTGTTTGCGTCTCAACTACACGCTTTTCACTTATTTCCACCACCAGATTCCTCTGGATACAACAAAGAATGAAAAAATAATCCATCCGGAAGGAAATATATTTGACTTACAAAAAAGGGAATCGCTCCAAAAATTTGGACTTACTTGGTGTTAGGGATGGTCTAAAGCTAAATTTGACAGAACCTCGCCTTCACCGATATTGCATTACATGCACTATGAGGAATAATAAAAGAAAACTCAATGTCAAGATGAGCTTTTTGCCCTGCTTTTGTAGGAATGGGTTTAAAATCATTAATTGCTTTGATATGTTCTGCGCTTTAACCACTTTGATGACTACCATTTTAGGTATAAATAGCCAATTTTCCATTTCTAAAGACTTCACTACCCCTATTGGTATAATATGCCGCGCCCATAACGTTGGTAGTAGATAGGGCAGTTGTGACCTCGAAAAGGCTGGTTAAGTGTTCCCTCAAGTGCTCTATCAGCTTGATATTAAAGCCGTAACTGACACACGAACCGAAAATAGTTGAACGAGACAAGTAGAACGATGAAGCACAACTAGATAGGTGGCTATTTGGGCACCCATCTGACAACCGGAACCGCTGTTGATTTGATTGATTGATTTTTATCAAAGCTCTAAAATCCAGAATGAGTAGGAAAGCCCTCGCATGGTTTTCTAATGCTTTTCATCTCATTAGATTATGTGTGGATGATTGCATTTTCAATGTCAGGTTCCTTCCGCACAACGATGCCAATTCATGCTATGCTTGCGAAGCACATTCTATTAGTCTTCAGAGACCATTATAGCAGGCCACCTTGTCGGCTTGACCTTTTGATTCGCATTCATTCGTGACATAAAACGTGCTTTGAAAACGGGCATATCGCAGTTAAAAGGAGTGGAGATCAGACTGACGCGTAAGCCTCGTGGTGCCTGGGAGAGGTATAAAAGGTGGTATTTCTTATCGAGCATCAAAAATCAATCATTTAGCACTAAAGATACCAGTTTCATTCACCACTCGATTTGTCACTTCACGATCCATCTCTTTAACACAATCTTAGCCTTGAAAATCTGGCATTGCAAAGCAGTGGGAGGGGAGGGTATGAACGATGTCTATGCCACTTGAATGGCTTTGCGTGGATTTATGTCTTGCCGTGCGTATGCTAAGTTCTCTTCGGGGTGAATTTTACTGTCGGTCAAGTAAGTAGAATAGTGCCATGAATTGGTTGCGGTTTCGCCGGTGGACAGAGGTCGAGTAGACGAAATGGAGTAAACACGTGTCACTGATGTGTTGGATTCGACCTTACGGACCGAATGCGCTATGCTACTGTTTCGTTGGCAAAGGACTGTGGCACTAAGCATTATTTATGTCAAATAAAGTTGATGACACAAAACAACGGAATGGGCTAGGCGCGTTATCCATGAAGACGCACTTAGAAGAAAATATTCCTTGCACGGAGGAAAAGGTAGAATATGGAAGGGGAGAGAGTGCAAGTTAATGGAGTAATTGCCATGCGGTGTAGATTCTCGTGGACATCGAATGGCAGAGGTACCCTATGCTTTTCTTCAAACTTCGCTCTTATTCCCTTAGTTCGTTTCCGTTCTGTGTATGCTGCTCCACTTCTTTAATTTCAATGACCTTTCGTCTATCAGAATCGATGGTTTAACTTGTAACTTGGGTGGCAATGATTGGACAACCACCAGCGTAAAAATTGCTTTTCGAATGCAAGGGGTTGGGAGCAAATAAATCTGACCCACTCCTAAACGTGGAGATAGATGATGATGATGATGATGATGATGATGATGATGATAACTTTTTCGAATGGCATCAACCATTCGGTTGCGACCGCTATAAGCGTAGAAGATCGGTGTGTCATCTCTCTCATCTGTTGCTGCTTGCAATTCACTGCTCTGTTTGACGAAACTCTTTGTTCTATGTCTGCGGAGATAGGACGAAATCCACTAAGCTGCCTTAATTTTCCTTTCAAGAATTTATGTGCTCACTTATATGCTTTACAAGCAGATATACTATAAATAAAAGACGCACTTTTCACCAATAAATGCTGCTGATTTTATGCTGATCAGTGTTTAAATCAAAAGAAACTGAGGGTAAATACAAAGAATTTTAACAGTTACAAATCGCTCTGTCATTTAAATTACGCTAGTGGCAGAAGTTTGTTCAATTAGTTGCGATTCCTAAGAGTATGCCATTCTGGAGTTTAGGTCAAAGACTCCCCATTTTCAATAGATCAATTCAATCAACTTGTACATATTTAATGAATCATGAATGGCAACTTCGACAGGTAGGAGCATGCTTCAACGAAGCGAAACCAATAAAGGTAAAGTGCAGTGAGGCCTGCTAACAACAGCCTAAAGCGAGAAATTGTAGCAAACAAGACGCTCAGAGTCAACTTCCGAAAGGAGGAACAGAAAATCCATCCCCTTTATGCATTACTGCTCGCGACGCTTTTGAGCAGAACGGGAAAGTAAGGCACAATGAACCATTTCTTTGTTTCCCCGTTCGGATAAAAATCTCGATGCTTAAGCACTGCTAGTGACAAAGGCTTAACGTTCTTGGGTAGCAGGAATTTCAATACCGTTAGAAATTCCGTTCACGCCAGGCATTGATAGCGGGGCGAAGTCACACGACGAAAGCGTGATGATGTCTTTTCTTTCAAAGGCCAAAAATGCCCTCAGAATATTTCTCAACGAAACGAGGGAAAAGTGGATAAGAACAGGGAATAGGTAAGGTCTCCCTTACTTGGAATATTTCCCTGACCATGGGGATTTTAAAAGCTGAAATTATCTAGATTTCTGTCTCCTCGCAGCTATGGCTTCCTGCTTATCCATCTTATTTCCACTGCGCCGACCCAGATCCCATCAATACTCAATCCAATTCCCCTGCCTATCTGCATCATCCTAACCCTGTCATGCAACTCTCATCTCTCCAGAAATTTATTCCTACATCTTTGCTCCAGCTCCTCCCAGTTGCCAAGATCTCATCACTCCAATACCCAATTTTCCACAAATTTGCATCCATCCGTCCATCCTGTTCCCTTCATTCTGGAGCCTTATTCCCTTTCTACTTCGGTACCTTCTCAATTTCCAGTTATAATCGCATTGAAATTCAGTTCTTGACACACCTACTACGGTTCTCCACAAAATTTCCAATTCTTGTAAGTCTAAACTCAAACTTGATTCTCTACCCTAGTCCGGATCCTCTTTACTGGCTTCCATTGCATATAGACTAAATTCACTACCCACTTCCCTCTGTCTTTCCTAGTCCGCGAATTCCTGTTGCTAGAAATCATAACTCTATTAATCTTCCCCAAGGTTTCTCCATAGCGTTCCGGTTCCCGTCACAACCCGACTCTTCACAAATCTACCTCGGATTCCATTAAATTTTTCCATCGCACCATTCCAGAACTCCACTCTCTTCCAGTTTTGTAGTTCCTATTGTCCCATAGCCTGCATCTCTGCCTGCGTGATAAAATTATTTCCTCACAATGCAATTATTCTTAGGCTACAACATGCTTTCTCTACATGTCCATCGCAGTTCTCCTACTGACACCTAGCCACCACCCAGATCCAATCTCACTGCGTATCTTACTTCGATCGCTTCTTATTTTCGCTCCTACTGCTAGAATTTGTGGTTTCACGACCGATTCGTTTCATACCATTCCAGTCGTCTACTCCTATCACCCCAAGAACTGATTCCCTATGCATCCGCCTTGATTCTTCCCACTTTCCTTAGTCCCACCACTACAAAAACAAATTAACCATTCATCTTCTTAGATTACAGTGCAGTTACTTAGCTCCCACTATTCTAAAACCGAATTATCTGAGCACACATCCCAGTTCCTTCAAGGCATACAGTTATCATCACTTCAGGACCTAAACATTTATCACTGCACCTCCCCACTCCAGCATCCAGCGTTTGCGTAGTCATGCAAGTAAGGCGGATGAGTGAAAGCTGGAGATAGGATTAAACGGAAAATAAATAAATGGCTACAGAGGCACAGCGAGAGCTAGAGAGATAAAGAGCTGCATATAAATAAACGCAAAATAAACATTAGGTGGGTAAATAAATGTTGGGGTGGGTGGACTAACAGACAAACAAAACAGTCGAAATGTAACAGCTTCACCATTTGCCCGATTCCAATGCTCTGCGTGAGATGTTGATGTGCTCCTGTTGACTGCGAAACGAAAAAGACTAGCGTCGCGTCGCGATATGGATTCTGATGACTTCCTTCACCTTCGATGATTGCTGCGCGGTCCCTCGCCTCTTGTTGTTGGGCCTGAGGGAATAACAAGTTCACTACAAGGGCATCGCAAATACGGATACGGCCATTACAAGGTATCACGCCAGTGACATCGATGTGACGAATAATCGGTTGGAGGGAGGGGGGCTGAGTATGCTGAACATCTGTGGATACGCCTTAGCGAAACAATTGTCGGCGGTACTCATAACCCAATGCCTAGGACAAAAACCACACTTTCCCTGTGGACTTGTGGCAGTGAAAAAGTGTCAGAGCAACGCAAACGCGCGATGTATGTCAAATAGCTCCGATTCCAATTTTTTGTTAGATGAAGATGGCAGGCAGTCTCTAAGGGCTATGCATTGCAGTCGTGCTAGATTGCGTCGCCAGAGCGTGAAGCAAAAGTTATTCTATTGTATTCTAGCCACCCACAAAGGTGTGACCTCATTCGACTAAAAATTTGGCATCATATTTGCTTGTCTGGCTGTTATTTCTGCCTTTAAGCTTTAAAGGCCACCTTAGTTATCCAGACAACGGTTTTAAGAATATCATTCAAAGAACTAAGGGACGGATTCTCAGATAAGGCTTTCAAAAGGGTCCACTTGCTGAATTGTCTCAAGTTGTAAGAACATGTGGAATGCGTGTAATCATTCACGCACGTGCATCATAAAGCACAGAAATGCACGACATTTCAGTTAAAGGCACGCCATGCGCTTAAAACGCGTTTGATTTTCAGCTATCAACTTGGTTGCGAACTCCGAATAGGAATAGCTTTTGTATTCTGCCGTTGAGCGCTGTGCGCGGGTATGTGTTTGTGTGTGTGATGAATTGGAGACCCAACCGCGCACCCGATGCATGCCAAATAGCGATTAGGACTGAGCTCTGCTTACTCAATACCATCCGATGGCATTACAGCACCACCATCCCTTCCCCTGATCCAGTTAGGACTAGCCAAGAAGCTGGCCAAAGGCCTCCTCAGTTTGGTATAAAAAACAATGCGATGCAAAACTTTAAACCTTGTGCTTTGTACTGCATGCTGGAAAATAAGTTGTGGGAAATGGGAAGGTAGGTAGGAAGAGGAGCAGGGAAAGGGGACGGAAAGAGAGGAAAATGGCACCCTGTATCCACGCCTCGCCAAGAACAAACCGTCAACTTTTCAGACAGCAAACATTAGTGTTAGATCCGTTTGTTTTTTTCTTGAAACGAAAGGTATGGTACAATAAGGATTCGCAAGCTAGAGTCACGTTTAAAAGAATGATAGATTGCAATCGCAACTGTTTCGCCAAACGAGCTATTTGAGAAGCGAATCACTGAGCTTGGAAGTTATACCCGAAGGAAAATATTCGCTATGGAAGTTGACGAATTCTTTTCGGTTGCGTGCACTATTCAATATAGGGGTGATAGCACATTCTCTTTTCACAATCAGGAGGAAATGGCTCTGCAGTGCGAAATGTTTGGTCGGGCAAACAGCACCAACGACAAAGTTCGCACAAGTTTGCCACTCCACTATGACCTGAAGGAG
Source organism: Taenia hydatigena (assembly GCA_036345935.2). Taxonomy (NCBI): domain Eukaryota; kingdom Metazoa; phylum Platyhelminthes; class Cestoda; order Cyclophyllidea; family Taeniidae; genus Taenia; species Taenia hydatigena. The sequence goes on from JADWOT020000005.1 coordinate 1,762,938, forward strand.
CACTAAGGCACCCGCAAAGTAGATGAACTGGTATTCTTGAAGAACTGGCAACACTCTAGTCAGCTAAAAAGACAACGAAACAATCTTTCCTTTTCAAAATCACTGCAAGACATGGGGTAAATATGACGGAGAATGTCCTGACTTGACTGGACCATGGGGCAAAGAAGCAAACGCATGGAGCAATCTGCTTTACTATTTGCATTACCTGCAAGGAGTCTTGATACCTCATCAATAACTCAACCAAGCAGTCAAACCCATCCTCCTTGCTGAGGACTCACTACTTCTTGACGGATACGGGTTGTACGCATTTATGTAAGTCATTGTCAAGCCTCGAAAAAGTGCTCATGACCGCACGCCCTTTAATCCAAAATTCTTACAAATATTTTAGCACAAAACGCTACATTCTACGTAGGCACTACGGTTTGGATGTCTGCACCAAAAGCTGCTCGTGGACTGAACTATCACTTTCTAGTGGTTTGAGTAGGTGTGTATTCGATTCCACACATAATCAAGGAAGCAAATCGACCATGAAAGAAGATAGCATGCATTCAATGTCAATATTCTCGTTTTCGCAGTCCTGCAGTCGGCGACTGCCCCTGTTGATGCGGAAGAAGATATCACAGACGCTTTTCAAATGCTACTTAATAGAAGGGCGACATTCCAAGTTCAACAAACATTGCAAGGTGAGTGCAAACTAATCCTGTTTTGAATGTTTGACCTCGTGCGGAAATGCTCGCTGGCGGTTGCACTTTACCAATAAACCTAGCCACTTGCGCTTCTATTTGGAAACCAACTGGTCCGCTCTAATAATACATTTGCGCAAAACTGTCTCCGTGACAACAAACAAAATTGTGCTTGGAGGGATTCAGGACGGCAAAAAGAACCCATGCGTACTACTACAATGGCATTTCTAGTCGTCATCAATATTGAAGTCGCCCATCAAAACAGATTATAGAAAACCTTTACGTAGATGGCAATGGAAACACTTTCAATAAGGTCTTTACACTTATCCCCATTTGTACTGCATCTGTAGCATTCAGGTAAAAAATTAGACTGGTGAAACGAGCAACCGTGAAGCATAAGAATCACTTATTGCCGAGTAAGAGCCAACGCTTCCCAGTTAACGAATCGGAGACAACACATTTTCCCGTCTTTGATGGGCTAACAGTGACAATGAGGTCAATCAAAGGAATGACTTCAGCGAGCAAAATCTGGGTCCTAGTAAATCCATAACAAACAACGCAAGGGGTAGCACGCAAAACAGCAGCCGCAAGATCAGTGCTTAGTGCATTCAAACCTAAGATCCATCCGAAAGAACTTCCGCTACAACATCCCAGTAGATGCAGCTCTAAACAATGATATCAATTGAATTTATTTGCCTCGGCCGGTTCATCGCCTACTCAAAAATCCAAAATCGCAGTGCCACTGCATCAACTCTACTGTTTCATGTGTAATAATTTTTGTAGCAACACATGGCATGGTACAATATTAGCTGTCATAAACTACCAAGAAACATCAAATATATGCGTCACGACAATCAAATAGTCCCAGTTAAGATTGTTACATGAATATGTGCGCAAAACCTGGTAGGCATATGGAACCCGGATAGACAGTTAGGCGGTATTGAAACGAGAACAAAGGAACTAAACGGAATGGAATCAAGACACTAGTTCAATGCGGCTATCACAAATCATGCACTTTGTTCAACAGCTGTACTTCTAGGCGTGTTGACCCAAACTCAGTGATTGTGAGACGAAATTAACTACTTGCGTAAGGCAGTAGTGCCCCTCTTTTCGTTGAATGCTCACCAAATCGAAGTCCTACAGCGCGGAAGCATCTGCAGTGAATGACTAAATCCACGAAGACTCAAGCCCATCTTAACGATGTTCAATTAAATATTCTTTTACAAGGTGATATACTTGTCATGCTTCGCATTTTTGGCATAAAATTTGCTGCATTAAATGGAATTTGTCTAAAACATGGCCTTTAGTCCGCATTACTGTTTGTGGGTGGATGTCGTAGTGTCTAGGGCCGTAGATCAAGTTATGTCTACTGCACCCAAAAATTAATGTGATGCCACGGTGCGGCTAATGTTGCTATTGCAAAATCCGTTTTTACACTTGGCAACTCATTTTCTGCTGAAGAATTGGTACTCACATGCAGTTATTTCGCACGCTCACAGGATTTACCCGATTTTGTTGAATATTTGCGGCATTAATGTCTTCTTTGAAACAAACTGCTTGCATGGAACATGGATCCAATCGTCGGCAAAGTGATTTGTTGTGAAAGTTGTGACATTCTTGTCAGCTATTGCACTTCAAGTTCAAAGAGATTCCTCCTCTCAATCAGTAACTTTTCTCCAACTCGGATCAGGGAAATCAATCATCAGTGGAATTTGTTGTTAGGAATGAGCATGCATTCATTGTCCCGAATAAAGATGGGTAACCGATCTCAATTTCGAAACTGCGTTGGTCCAAAGATGAGATGGGTCTATTGAGATGAAATCGACGGCTATGAATTTGCCGGACCTGATGCGGGTAACATTTTAGGTCATCACTTATTAGCCTAGAAATTTACCCATCCTTTAGCGAGCGCAGGTAAAAGGTAAAGTATAAAATAAGCTTCTCTGCAGGCATGTATCAGTCGTTTACCTGCAACCACCAATTCGAAGCCCAATTCATGGCCAACAAACGGAAACTAAAAGTATGTAGAAGCAAAGTGTATTCACGCACCTACAGCCAGAGCAGAAAAATGCTCGTGAACGGAACTTGTATTTTTGCATTTTATGTTTACGATGAGTTGTTTGGCGGGCGGCATAAAATGTTTGCAGTAATTTAGTTCGTCATATAGGCTGCTCTCAAGCTCAACTCCGGGATGAGTCTAGGCCCTGTAGTGCACTTTATCGACGCTGATGACCTCAGAACAAGTTTACAGCATGCCGTACCGTCCTCGCATATCGTGGCCTCAAGGTGTGATGGAAAGAGCGAGAGAATCAGCTAGGCTGGTCGGTGCATTTTAGCCAGTGGAAGTTGAAGGGGCGTTACACCACCCTTCAGTGGAATTGCGAGGCACACCTGCAAGTTTGTCCTGTGCTTTAATAAATTGCAGTCAGTTTTACATCCGAGGGTAAATCACTGTGGTTTCTACGACACCCATCCCTGAACATTGCTATACATGCAGCTTACATCAGGCCAGCTAAAGATAGCCAGCGCAAAAGATTACCGTACACAAATTTAAAACAGCACGCCATTCCTTCACATTTGCCATCAGTGAACTATGCACCTAGTGGGTAATTTCGGGACTCCAACAGCTCTGTAGATTTGATTCAAGTGCAATCAACACTTTTAAGAACCGGTTTACAATCACAAATACAGGGATTGAAAGTCTCAGATGGGGTGTCCAATGGTCCAGTGCCTAGCATTGAACAAACCATCCTGTTTTCATACAAGCGTAAAATACCCAGCGATAGCTGTAAGCATATCTTTGTCGCCAACGTTGTTTTAACGATTCCGACGCCACTTAATTCAGGCCGTCCCCTACTCAACGGCAGTTGAGCAGGATGTGCAAAAGCTTGATGATTGAAAGCAGGGCCACCGCCAAAACTGAACAACTACATCCAGAACCTTTCCAAAGTACATGACTCAGCTGGATTGAGTGCTCCACCACTTGGAGGGTGCGCACGAGTACATTTCCAACTGGCAGTAAATCAGGAGAGTTCCATATGCTTTTGTTTGCCTATTTTAATATCGGTTCGAGAATTGAACAGAGTGATTATCAATGCGACCAATCGCTCACTTGACCTGCATCGGAAACTACTATGAACTCGGTGATAGTGGGGTGACGCACTCGCGAGCGCCATCGCGGCCTCACCACTGCGTTATCCGTACCACCATGACTCATTCAGGCTTGCCACCGCTCAATGGGGGCTATTCAGGCGAAGTGACCTTATGTGTTGCCGTCTGTTTACAGTTCAAATGCACAATCTAGGTCACTGAATGAACTCGTGATGGAAATAAACAGCAAATTTCACAAGCTAAAGATATGCAATTAACTTTTTGTTTTCCTTTTGAGCTCAAATGCGTGGTGATAAAGCTCTGCAAAGTTAGACACTAATAATGAGGTGTTGGATGAGCAAAGTCAGAAAGCGCAGGCAACTCACCACGGTTTGTTTGGATTGGTAGTCGTAAACGATGTATCACAAACCAACCGGCAACAATGAAGCCTTAATGACCTATCATTATTTCAGTTTCTGTCTTGATTTCCGATTTCATTGAATATCCAAAGTTACCACATTGCGCTTAGTTCATTTCAACATTTGATGACGTTAACGCTGTACTCTTGGTTGCGGCACTATTTGTTATCAACTGTCGAATTTCCGCTGAACGTAGACCGCTAAAATGGCTTTGCTTAAAAAGAAGAACTGGGCACGACAAATAAAAGTTCAACGCATTAACTGTTCTTAAAATTAAACAAATAATCCTATTCTCCGGGAGTGTGTGATGAGACCGAAACTTCAATAACATAACTCTGTGATAGCTGTTTTGCATTTGTACAAACCATCCCGTGGACTTGTTGTCTTAGAGCTAAGTGAAAGAAGAGAGTCTGCCCAAATTCAAGTTTTAGAGTTTGCCAGTGCATTGAAAACGCAGGCCAAAATAATGTCCATAGTGGATCCCATCATGCTAAACGTGCGCGTTAATGCCTTCCTAGCACGGTTGTCCTTACGCCACATTCTCATCTGGGTGAGCCACCAGAAACTTCAACCGGTACACACTGTTGTGACGCATGTTACCACTAAGAACATGGAAGCAAGGTAGATTCGGTTTTAATTCATAAAGTGGGGGCTGCCGTTTCAAGAGCGAGTTCCCACCAAATTGCACTTTGGGTCGCCTGCTGCTGAAAGATAAAGTAGCAAACGTCCTGGAAACAGAGGAGTGGAGAGTGACGAATGCATTTTTCATCCAAATCGAAAACGCAATATCGTACACCTCGAAGAGAAAATGCTTGATTGTGCTTCATCCTGCTTTCAAGCACATCAAATTATGTATTAACAGATGGTTGCCACTTTTCTTGGCATTTGAATAACGGCCATGAAGGAATGCACGCAGGGTTTTGCACTTTAAAAGGACAATTTGTCTCCTTTTGCTTAGCTGTCTCCTCGTTCCTACCAATTGTGTGTTTGATACTTATATTTCACTCATTCTGCCTTAGTTCTTCGTGTTTCCTCTTGTCGTTTCCCATCAGGACCACAACTGTCCACGATAACTGCATTCGAATGGGGTACCATTGTGGTAAGCTCAGGTGTGAGGAAGGCCTTCTGAGCTGACCATTTTGGTGACACTGAACTTTGCCATGGGCAAGTAGTCTTGGCAAAATGGCGTCTGCAGAAGTGTTTTATGATGTGATACACCAAAATAGCACTGCACACGGATCGGCAAGTCGCGACCTTAAAATCGCATTTTTGCATGTATCGCCATACTGCGAACCGCGTCAGTTCCTTTATGTGGAAATGGTTCTTCTCCAGTTGTATTTTGCCAGGTAAAGAGTGCATTGCATGTTTTAGGCTTAAGGCATTTCATGTTTCAATTTTGGGGGTCCAAATGTTTCCTCATACCTTGTTGTAGCTTTCGTCTAGCCAGTACATATCGATGTCTATGCATCCTAAAAATATGCAATTAATGCTCCTTTACCCCTTCGGTGCATGGGCATTCGAATCTTAGTGGGTCACAAAGTCGCAATCAATTTTAGTGCAGATTTTCGTAAAATCGAGGCGTAACGCGTTCGCACTCATTGGGAGTTCAGAACAGCTACTTGCGATGACAATGGTGATGATGATAAGTAGACCTTATTTTCGCCTTTAAATCCGCATGATCCGCAGCGTTAGGTGCTAAACCGTATCGCCATTTGGCTTCCCAATGCTTGGTGTTGAGCAATCTAATGGATGAACACCCCTCAGAAAAAGGATGCGTTCTTGTGGTGGACGTCGCAAAAATTCATCAAGCATGCATGACGCTGAAACATCGCTAATTCGGTGCAGATAAAGATTATCAAAATTTATGAGCATTGCTCTGCTGTGGTTTGTGCATTGTATGGAAAATTTAGAACCTTTAATTGTGGGTCGACTGGTAATTTCGCACCCACATAACTTAGGTCGTATGAATATACTTTTCAGGGCCGTAAACGTTATCAAGTTGCCTAACTTCTGGTTGCGTTGCTGTCCTCACTAACTAGGATTGTGTGTCGCTCAGTTTCACGGTGGCAGAGTCTATTGGTAGTAGAACAGGCGCATAACACGTTAATTTGGTGGATTATACGTGTCCTGTGCCAACAACGCAAATGGTCTTTCCATTTGAATCACTCGCATTCAACCCACTCATCAAATTATGCCGCCTTTATATCAGAAGATAGTCCATTTCTGAACTACTCAGCATTCAGCGTTTTCCTTTTGAGCATATTTGGGCAGTTGATCTTCGTTTGCATTATTACGTGCGATCGACATCCCTTAAGGTCGCAGCAATCCTAACATTGTATTGCGTTGTCAGCATTAGAGAGGAGACTAACAAGCCAAAAGTGGTTTACTTGAGCCATTGCTAAGCCTGAATTTGTCTTAATTTGATACAAATGTCCTGGTTCCTTGGACTTACAGGGCTCTCCACGGCCCGATGACTAGAATGTGCAGCAGCTGCGTAGGACAAATGACGAATGCTTTTCTGCGACTCCAAATCGCTTTCAACGCGCATGCAGACTTCCCGTTGAACGTAAGCAGCTTTGGCATTATTAATACTGGTGGTATTTACCTGGGAATTCATAAGAACGTCTCCTCAGTTGCACAGAAGCTGCTAGTTGGATATCAAGCTAGGTACGCAGCAGAAAATAAAATAACAGCATCCACGTATAAAACTTTTATTTTTCGACTCAACTAGAAACAATGCTTGGCACTTGTGCGTTTTCTTTGAAAGACGGTTCGGTTAACTAACAGAATGTTTGGTCATGCAGAAAAGAGCACTGCGTGTGGGAGCGAAGCGCATCCTCACACCTACAGTCGTGGTAGAATAATGCCTGCAGACAGAGTTTAACCTCGCATTAAAATGGAAATCGACTAACATGGGGGATACTTTAAGTGATGAGCAGCTTAATGAAAATGCATGAAATGCATCAACTAATTAAATTATTTCCGTCATGCAGCTTACTTAAATTTGGTTGAATGAAGGAACTGCCAACAGCCTTACTGCCCAACTGACGCAATTCGTTCTTATTCTCCACCGCTTCCTTCGCCCCCACTAACCTCTCTTCTTCGGTAGAGGCCAATCGTTTTCGCTGGACCATTCGATCCGTGCAGTGTTGGGCGGAAAGCACCATCAATTGACCAGAACACCAGTCAGAATACGAGACTTCTTCGTGGGTGGCTGAGTGGGATCATGGACCACTCCGAAGCAAGTATTTGAGGAAAGGCGAGGTGATTGACAGGTAGGTCGCCGCCTTCGCCATCTTTGTCAGATTGCCGCGCCTTCACAGGAGACAGCACGAGAAGCTAAACACGTTTGAAGGCAGACCCCAGGTTTGGTAACAAGTTGTGACACTGGCTGGGGCTCTAAATTTCTCTTCTTAGTCAGCGTGCGGATTTGCAAAACGGATTAATGGAACGCTTCCTTTGCGTGTACAACATTCGCGACTCCCCTTTTCGGCTTGATAAGTTAATTTCGCTAAAGCGTTGATCATTGCACATCCTTGTTACTTTTCTGGTGGGTAAATTTTGCGGTAATGCATAGGCGAGATGCCTGACGATCCAGGACTGGTTTTAAAATATGAGGGCCACAAATAATCGAGAATTAGGCGCGCACCACTTGGGCAGATTTTATGCAATGGTATACGCCTACTCCATAGCAGATATAAAAAATTACGCAACCAGCGCCAATACAACTCTCCTAAATATCCAACCGTCTGCTTCTATGCAACTGATGAAATGTTCATATGGACTTCCTAATGGATGCAAGATTTAGCAAAAATGTCGAAGATACAACGAATAGGGATTCTATGTGTTCGTTGAAACAAGTTAGGTTCGGAGGGAAACTGCGACCGCCATCTCATCGTTTCTGATGAAAAGTGCCTCTTCACCAGTGGAGACGTCAATTGTCTTATGCAGCTGCTGGTCGTCCTTCGTAAATGTTCACCCAGTTGCTGGTCATGTCATTCGGACGAGGTCTGTGGATTAGAACATTTCAACTAGGCCACGACTGCTCCAGATCCTACTTCCCACTTAGTAAGCCTCTTTTGCTCCATTGGTCTCCTCCGTTATGCTGCCGATGCAGCGTAACACTGGGATATCCGGGACTCCAAGACGTGCCGATCACAGCGACCAATGGTCGCCCAAATGCACCGAAGACGAGAATGTTGAGCACTGAGCAATTCGGAAATATGCTGTATTGGAAAATCAGGACAATATGATTTAATACATGATCTGAACGTGGGTGATTTGAATAAGCTAATTTTGTAGGTAAAGTTGCTATCCCCTCCGATGAATTGGTACAATGCGTTTTCAACAAAAAATGCTCCACAATTTGGACAAACAACTCAACCCACCAGTGCATATATCTATGTCATAGAATCCATTATCAAGTGCCTGTTTTAGCATGTTAACTATCCATTCCATGATTAATATTCGTCATCTCTCTTAATGTAGGCAGCATGAAATTCCAGCCGGTGGGCGTAACACACCAATCACGATATGCTCACGCAGTTATGAGACCTTCCTTTCACGCTGTTATGCGACAACCAGCCACCTCACACTAGTCAGCAAATATCCGCAGTCAACACAGTCGAATTTTTAATATGTTAGACTGCAGCAGGATCACGCTCATAAGCCTTGAAAGATGTTTATTTAGGCTGAGTGTGCGCTTAATGAAATTTGCAAGACAGAACGAGTTAATAGCGCATTCTCGCTATAAACATATAAACATTTTATGTTTCGAATTTCTCCCACGACACGGCTCAAATAATTAATGACACCACATCGCGACCACATGCAGCATGGATGTGCGAAGTTGTAGGAAATCAAAATTATGTGGACAAATCGACATGCGCCCATTTTGGGAATCTAAATTTGCACTTCCATTAAAGAAATAAGTGTGTATCCTTGCATAAGAATTCGATTGCTAAATGCATAAGTGGAATGCAATGTTAATGCATAGCTAGCGAGCAGAAGTGATCAGAGCCGTTTTTGGGAAACACAACATCTATGTGGATTGCTTAAATCAGAAGCGACGCTAAGATTTGAAGAATGGAACAAATGCCGTCTCAGAATTTAAAAGCGAAATAAGTCAAACAAAGAAACTTACGGCGCTCTAATTATTCGGCACATTGGAGCCGCAACGGCAACCGCTGCCTCTCCTGGGGGATGCTCCTGTTTGTCGCGCGTAGATGCACACAGCAATTTTACGCTAAGGTCATTGAGTGCCAACCCCCTTTCGAAGATGTTCTGTTTCGCCAAACAATGCAAGTTCTCGCATGTCGCGATTTTGCCATTTCGGCGACCAGCAAAGATGTTAAGATTTTGCAAGGCACACGGTGGGACATCGTAGTTGAGTGACTTCATTCCTAAACTTTCGGTATCAAATCTTGCATAATAGTTCAGCACGGATATTACATTGTGTGTGACTCTCCTTATTTCTCTTAAACAATCGCTATTTACTATCAGCATCGCGTTGAGACCCATCTAAGGCAGGTAATTGTCGATCTCGATGACCGACTTCGTCCACAACCGACACTACGACTAACTTCATTTAGCGCGGAACAAAGAAATCTATTTTCCAGGGCATCTGCATAGTTGCGATGGAATTTTACAGATAAATGATACTACAACACTCGCATGAAATCAGATTGGCATGTGGCAATAAGCGAGCTTCAGCATCGGACATCTTGTTCTGCTGTACGGGTTATCGCTACTGTCCGGATTAGGCGGGAAACAGCCATTTGCATAGAAGGAGGTCTATTCAGAGCAGGAAGCACAACTTCTAAGCTTTGCGGTGGCGGGTGGCTATACGCATGCTGCAATTGACGCATACGCGGGCGGCTTGGTGTGAGTCATGGCTGGCTGACTATATCTGAATCACGTGAGCCATAGCTCATGGCATCATGTCAAGTGGTGACCAGAAGGTACGTGCAACCATGCTGTGCATATGACTAATTTCAAAGCCGGCAAATCGCTACTTCACCTAATTTTGGTGATGATGCTATAACGCAACGCGCAAGCCTAGTTAGAATGCTGTAGTATTTAAGCATTCATTATTGTTGCCGCCTATGCAGACTTTGCTTGCTTTTGCTTGTTCCAATCTAATCAGATGTGACATGCGCTCAATTCAATGTATCACCTTCTAAGAGGAGTGTGTGAGCACGGAGTTTGCACGCGACTCACATGAAGCACCACGCAACTAGTTTTCGAACACGCTGCCTTCCTAAGTCCACGTTATGCCATTTTGGCACTTTTATCATACAAATCTGAGTGGTCGCTGGCAAACATTGAAAATGCAAGCATGGGGACTTTGGAACTATGGTTTATTTGGGGAGAAAATTATGAAAAATGGGGGTACTTTGGTGTAGTTTTGCGTCAGTAATTCAACAGATTAAATATCAATTGGGACAAACGCACACATACTATCTATGCCAGGACAGACGGCGAGTCAATTAGTTCTCACTATTGGATGGAGCAGAGGTCCCCCTTACCAGCATTTCTCCTTGCGGTGCTTAAGTTTCTTTGTTTTACGCTGCAATAACCAACAGCGTTAGAAGTTGTTGTAGTTATTCCTTGTTGTTTTGGACCATCTCACTTCTTTATTACAGGACGTTGGCGGAGGAAGTAATAGTATTTTAACCAACCTGTATTTGTAGGGTTGATGGCTGAAAGGTGGGGATTAAAATGGTGGGACCAAGGACTCCTTGTTGACATTTCAAAAGTTCCTTTAAATTTGCATCCAAATGCATTGGCACCATCACGTTGAAAGCAACTGACCGTCCACACATTTCACACCACAGGACCACCAGAAGACGACCCTTGAGTTTGTATAACTAACCTCATCAAAAGGAATTTGCAGCCTCAGGTGGAAGATTTGTCGGAAGATATATGCTACCCTTGCATGATTTCTGCGTCAAGTGGGTCTCTATTTCATCGAACACAATGAATACAAAGAGCTTAGGAAGGCATGGAGAATCCAATTTGCTGCAAATGAATTTAACCAAATCAACTACTATCAACTAGTATTTGCATCCACCTCTGCTTAATTTTCCAGCTGACGGACTTGATTTATCTTAATTTACGCTACTCATTAAGTGATATTTTAAAGCAGCAGAACGTAAATACAGTTGAGTAGCATTTAGTTGTGTGTTGGAACTTGAAGAGTAAGTTAGGAAATTTATGATGCTCTTGCCTAGATAAGGATGTGGTCACACATGTTCCCTATCAACTTGTACATATCTAGAAGTTGGCTAAAGCCGAAATCGGTGGGAAGCAGCGCATTAACCCTACCTCTTTAAACATTTCATCATCCTCAACATGTCATTAGAAATGCCCATTCGCCTGCTTTTCGGCTAACTTATGCGGTCAACTCACGATCGTGGCTATCCCTTCGATGTCACCCCCGCAATTATTTGTCACATCACTCCACTTTGTTAACTTTGACCATATTTCCAGTCGTATGGTTTACAGTAATCGGCATCTCATTTGACACAATTGTGTGTCTTACGAAGTCAGCCTGGCCATGCATATCCTTATCTTCTGCAAGCGTAAATTGGTGGAAGAATGGTGAAGGTTTGTGATGGTTATCGCTGGTGGCAAGGTCGATGTAGGAATAATCGAAAACATGTGGCTTGAACGGATGAAGCAGAAGTTATTTATGTCACATTTGTGTGCACAGGCTAAGGCAAATGCCACGCACTGATATCCTAGCTACTACTCAAAGATGAAGTACATGACTACAGAGACCCTTAGCGTAATAGAACAAGGTAGTAGTGTGGCGCCACCTTACCTGTTACAGTCCCTACTAAAAGAATCGATGGAACCTGATGCAATGACACGTGACGCAATGCTTGCATTGTCCAATCAAATCTGCAGTGCTAAATTAGTTTGCACTGCCTGATAGAAGCTTATCAGACTTGTTCTACGGTGCAATTGCAAACCCAATATAGTTGAAAGCCTTACCTTACCGGGCCATCAGTTGCAATGGAATGAAGTTGAGTTAGTGAAAAGCTCACTTTTAACTTATGTGTTTAGCTAGAATAGTCGCACTTCATTCCATTTTGCTCAAGCATTTCGTGCCAAATATTGGCGAAGCAGAAGAGTCCAAGGCAATGCTATGAAATGTCACTGTAATATAAGCATCACAACAGAATGATTACCTACAGAAGTGACATGAGTGCATGTGCTCTCACTCTGATTCCTGCTTCGAACATTCTGCGCGGTATTCTGTGCCGCAAAGGTGTGTTTCTCAGACCCCACTTAAAGGGATAAAGCTAGGGGCAGTGCGAGACACCGAAACTGTGGGAGAGGAGCAAAGCCCATTGGAGTCACCCCAAAGTAAACATTCGCGCACTCACAAATATGTGATTAAATGAAGTGACTGAGAGGTCAATGAAGGCTTTCAAGCCACGTAAATTGCAAACATCGCAAACTGTATGTGGCACTACTTTTCCATGCAGAACTTCCATCTTTGCTGCTGACATCTAAGCCGGGCGTTGACATTTGAGAAGTGCGTTCATTTGCGTTTCTTATTCGATAATTATTCGGATCTAGATGCTACAAAATGTTCACTTGTAACATTTTTCTCGGATCGGCGATATGGAAACTATTCAACCAAGTGAATTCCAAACATATTACAGTTATCTGTACGAAGTTGAAATGCATTTTCTCTCCCCTTGCTCATCCCATCGTACTAGATGAGGGATGATTTAGACCAGTTTTGAAAGCTTTGATCGTCGTAAAGTTAAAAGGACAATCTGTAGATCTTACCATTCTTAGTAACGATTTAGGTGTTCGCTTGTTGAATTCTTAAAAAATTGTAAGTCTAAAATGCTAACAATCATCACGGTGTGATAATATATCTGGAAAGAAAACTGAAGTTCATCAAATTTTTAGGGCATTAGAATGCATAACAAAACTCATTTTCTCCCAAATTCAGAAGCAAGTAGCATAGCCTATCTAGTTCGGTTGTCTCTCAAAATTTATCAATAAACGATGGGGTAAAAGTTCAGGCAGTGTTTTTGCACCAAGTCGTTCAAGTTTAGCAGTGCGCATGCTGATAATGCAGTGGACCGCATGCCATTGCCCAGTGTTGTCCACGTCTTCAAAAGCCGTTGATTGACCACTTGACGTCAGAACTGCTCATTTTTGTGACGATTGATTTTTTCAGCCCATGACGCCAAGAACGGAGAAATCACCACGCCACACTTAGCAGACCTCAAAGAATTTTGGCGACGATTGCTTGCCGAACATTGGCCACTAAAATTTATCACACCGTAGACCAATCTCGACACTCGGAAGGTAAAAAGGCGGCACACTGCACCTCGCATTCATTCTTCTCCACTTTTTGAAGTAGGATTCGATGATTCCACCCAAATTCACCTTATCCAACAAACTCGAACCTAAATGGCCTCCTTTTGTCTGGCGAAACGGTGGGAATCGGTGAAGCTCTGCAATAATTCGCCGATTTGATCTGCAGTTAGCGCGTAGCTCAACGCTAACGTGGAGACCATGCCGCTGTCTCTTTCGTACCAAAGCCTCTAGTGCCTCCGCTTGTATTCGGTGCAATGGCGCAAAGCCTTGCGGAGGGGTGCTGGTTCAATCCGCCTCTCTGATCAGTTTTTTTCCACTCCCTTCAGTGTCATCCTCCGTGCCTGCCAGTTTGGCTGAAATTCTACCGGCTCACGTGCTTCCCAAATTGCGTGTTTGGCTGCCTCGCTCGCCAGCTGTCCTGATGTCTGGCAGGCCGCATTTTCCTCACGAATGCCTCTCAATAATTATTACTTTGACCATTAAATAGATTAGATGCAAAGCACACCAATCTGACGGCATTATCAAATCCGATTTGCAATTTCGCTGGCTCGTGATGGTAAGTGCTAGAATAAACTGTAGGGCTCCGGAATTCACGAATTGTGGGGAGGTGGAGGGAATTTTCGTTGTGTGAATTTGAGTAACTTGGAGTAAGGAAGAAAGGTCAGGCTACTGGTGAGTCGATACTTAAATGTCTAATACATTGCGGAGATGGTCCTGTAGGTACTCCACTGGAGTGGATAATACAGAACCTTTACAGGTGCTGTTTTTGACCTTAGTGCTAAGATTGAAACGCCTAAAGCGCATCAAATCGGTAGATTCGGTAAGCCACCCCAAAATTAAGCAAGATATTGTATTGCATCAAGGTGATGCCAGGGCAAATGGGACTTCGAAGCCACAAAAGTCCCCTTTGGCGTAGTTAGGCTCGTGTATTAATATGCAATTCTACTTTCTTATCAAATTCCTAGCCTGCTTTTATGGTTTGTAATGGGGATGGTATCGTAAAAATCCACATTCTGCAGGGTTCATTTTACTGTGTACAACATTCAGCATTAGGTCATGGCATTGCTATGGATCAAATGAAGGGCATGGACTAACATGGCGTTAGCTGTGGTGTGGCTGCGTTCATAAAGCACTGCGAGTTCCGATATAATCAGATTTCGCCGAAATGTTTGGTTGATCGTATGCACAAATAGAGACAGCAATTGTTTGTCCCGACCTCTAATTAGTGAAGTCATAGTAGTTTCTTGAAGGACGATTGATACATTTCTGCCGTGTCGAATCCAGACTCCATTCTACAGTACGGCCAGTAATGCGGGATTCGCACTAATCGGGGCACAGGCTTAGGTTCGGTTCCTATTAAACTCAATATTTAGTCAATTATGCCGCCAAGGTGTTAGAAAGTTAAGTTGAAGACCTGGATCCGTTGATGACATGGAATGTTCCAGAATCTTGCACACACAGAACTGTGCGTGGTTGCCTGCACGTGGATATTATTGCCCGAATAAAATTGGTCCGTCTCCCAGCATTCCTGATGACACCGCCTAGGTCAGCATCCCACCAATACTAGATTTGTTTCAAAAAAGTGTTACGAGCTTTCAGTTACTCTTCTATTTTAGAGCTATTATTCTCCTCATTCACTTTACTAAGTTGTACAATAATTATAGTTGGCATTTAGGGCAAGAATTCGACCATCACATTATAGACGAGGCCCTGAGCGCTTTGATCTACTTCTATTCATTCAACAGTAAGTGAGGGCAAGCATCACCAGGGCACCATCATGTCCACGAGGATCAATTTACCAATGAAACTTAAAGGGGCGACGAATGAACGGGTCTGGACTCAAAGGTACAGCCCATGACATCGACTAACTGCCAACGGACTTGGAAGTAAGAGAATAAAAGCAAGGCGCTGAAGAAGGCAAGACGTGTTGAGTACCACTGGGTAAAAGTTGAGGTCATTAGGTGAGCATGTGAAAAGCCTATTTATCCGAACGCTGTCGGTTGGCGGATAGGGTCAGGTACTTTAGCCATGCTGCACTTGTACCTATTGTCTTAAAAATTCAATCCTGAACATGCCCGACCGCCTCAAAAACAGGTTTGGAGGACACCTATGGCTCCAGAAAAGTTTATGTTTCTACTTCTCAGGAGTGGCTGCTTCGTGGCTGGCTCTAGAATAGTCTAGTGCTTTGCCCCCTGGCTTATTTAAGTAAGTAGTGTTAGAAGGGAGAAAGATTTGTCATTTGCCATCATGCTGTCAAAAATAATGCAAAATTGTCTAGAATACCTGTGCGCTTTGGGATCCTTAATCTTACCAACCTCCAGACCAAATACTCAGTGGGCTACTTCTTCATAGCGTGAGGTTCTGTGCATCAACGTGCGTGAACAAACATACAGACGCGACGTACGTGCATATGGAGCCTATTTCCTTGATAACATATAACGTCCAAGTCATAATCTAAGTTATCCACAAATCCATTCGAGTGCACGCACCGCCAACCGCTTGGTCTTTGTCCCCAAAAACAAACCAATGAAACAGATATACGTGTTAGAAAAGAATCTCAACCCCGATCGCACAGTGCATGCAACAGAGACTCTTCTAAAGGGACAACAAAGGACCGTTTCCAGGACCGTGCATATTTTGGCGTGCCCCTTGCCCTCAGGAGCCAAAGGACCAGTGACACCAACTTCATCCCCAGGTTTCTTGAGTAGCTTAAATCCATGCTCTACGTTGTTTTGATATTCGTCTGCGTCCCAAGAGCGTAAGTGCTGTTTAGTTGGCGGTAGAACAAATCAAAAACTGAGGCTCTAGATACTACAAACCGAGTCTTGTGCACCCCATTTGCCCTGATTGTATCCATTCCCGTTCAAATAGTTAATGAACGAAAGCTTTTCAGCAGACGGTTCTGTAGACCAACGTGTTAGAGCCAGCACAGACGTGACGTGCGGTGTGAACGCAATCATCAGTCAGTCAGGAAAAGCTGACTGAGCATGAGTTCATCTACTAAGATTCTTTGTGAGAATCATCACAAAAGTTGCTGATGTCGCAAGGTTGAGGATGAATGCCATTCAGCTATTGCTCGTGGTCCTAGCATCAGTGGCCACATGGTCACACTATGCGTGGTGTCACAGTGCACGTAAACGCAGTACTCATTTCATAGGTCAAGAACAAGCCATTTCATAGGCTGACATGGGTCTGGAAAATTCTTATTAGCACACCGTGGGTGGGATGCGATCACACCGTTTTCTGAAGCGAGGATGCTGGTTCAATTCTACCTCAGGTTGGTGACAACATTCATCCTGCACGATGACTTTGCTTTCGCAATGATTAAGATGCTTACATACCTTTTACTGACCCACTCTCACTTGCGCACGTGTAGAGTCATTCAGCGAATGAGAATAATCGAGTGATTGACAAATATAATGTGGATAACAAACTATTCAAAGCATGGAAATGGCCATAAATTACTACTGATGCATTAAGTACTTCCTCTCGTTCCTCAGTGCATCACGTCGCATTAGATCGCAATCAAATTGCCTTCACGTCCTCCAAATCAGCTTTTAAAATGCTTCTGAATTCACATATTGCTCTGCAGTAACTGGGGCCATATTGCACCTCTGAATTTTGCATTTCAACCCGTTCATTTGCACGGCCTATTTCTGAGGAACATGAGCTCCACAGAATGCGTAAAGATTATTGGTGTACCACCTCTATCACAAATTATAAAAACAGGCAGGAAATTGAGGAAGAGAAGAATTGCTTCTTTTTCATCCAAACGCTACAAATGAACACCTACAAGTATGAAAAACCGACAGTTGAGGCAACATTTTATAGAAAAACAAAGAAGTGGGCACGTTAACACACGACCCTAGGGACGTGCAAGGGGATTTCGGTGGCTTCGAGGTCATTGGTGAGGATTGATAGTCCAGTTCTACGAAATTCGTGGTATTCAGAGGTGAACCTACTGCTGGAGAACGAGGGTGTCAAGTAGAGGGACTGATCCCATCATTATCGCATGCATTCACAGTGCGTGGACTAATGCTGCCCGACATTTACATCGAGTTGGCTGACCCGTTAATAGTTGAAGTATTGAACGCAAATATATCCTTGTCTTCCAATCTTAGCCCACTTCTATGCAAGCAGCGGTTGTTTCGAACACTTCCACTTTTGTGTTTGAGCTTTTACATCCATCGATTTTTACGCGAACATGGGGACATATTAGGACCTATTTCTCCTTAGTTTATAATCATTGGTCAACTCGCCCTGCTTTCTGCGGATCTTAGTGCTCCCCAGAATGTGAAGCTTGAAGCCGTCGACGTGGTATCCGCTAGCTAAACCCAACGGCCTCACTACCGGTTACACCATTGAATGGAGTATCGATAATGGGGAGCAGAAAAGCATTCGTATCTCCTCAGGTCAATTCTATGCCTTCATGGACTTGAAGCCACAAGCATCCTTTTCTGCCTCCGATTGTGCGCGCATCAGCACCACCTGTAAATCGAGGCTAGTCTATTTTACCCGTTTTACCAAGTGCAGTGGTGTGGTTTTTCAACTTTTGGGATTGCCTCAAATTGGATGTTTAACGCCGTCTTCTTTGTCACAACCATCAAAATCTACTAAGTCACTAATTATTACTTACTGACATGAGTTTCACTGCAAACATTTGAATTACACATTTATCAAGGTTGTCAGACATGCCTTTGATGCAGATAGATTACATGCATACTCAGATGGATATCTTGAAAAGATGTTAATTCGCGTAAAGTAAGGACGGTTTGCTGCCCTCTTTGGGGAAGCTTCCGCAACTCCTGCATCAGTCAGTCAGTTTCTGCGATTACTATGACCGAAGGACCTACTCACACTTATTTAGTCGCCGCGTCTGATGATAAGGAATCTACCCCAGCTCCTGCAATCAAAACAGGCAGATCTAATTCGACGCTCGAAACCACCATGACAGGACGGTCTCCTTTAGCTTCCCCAAGCATCACGATATGGAAACTGCCTCGGCTCCTCTACCCATCCCGTCCACGATATCTACCTTGACTTCTGCGATTACCGACAAGGGGATCTCTACAATGGTTGCCGCAACTATCACTACTACCCAATCTACATCGACCCCCTCATTCACCATGGCAACTCTGTCCAAACTTAGTCCCCCAATCCCCATGACCAGCGGATTTACTTCCAATTCTGCGATAAGCACTACTAATGAACCCCATTCTACGACTGAAATCATCGCTAACAGGGAGTCTACTTCGGCTCCCGCAGTCATAACCAGCGAATGCATGTCGACTTTCGTGATGGTCATGACTAGGAGGTCTGCTTTGCCCACTGGACTTGCAAACTCAATGCGATTTGAATCTTCTCCCGTAATCGGTACGCGTGAAGTACCTACCTCACCTCTTGTAGCCGCTGCGATTGAGGGCTCTACCTTGACTTCTTTATTCACAATAACAAATTAATTGTAATCAAAGCATTTAATTGTCATGACGAAACGATCCACTCCGACTTCTGTAACCGCCAATACGAGAGAACCTTCGTCAACTCCCAAAATCTTCTCTACCCGGAAGTCCACTTTAGAGCCTGGAGGCACAACTAGCGAATCTGCCTTGAATTCCGTGCAAACTGCGACTGAGGTATCTGCCTCGATTTCTGCAATCAGAATATCAAAGCGGCATGCATCGTCCCCTGTAATCACTAAAAGAGGGTGCCTGCTTTCCTCTTCGCAACGGCCGCCCTAATTCAACCTCTGTAATCACTATGATTAGAACACCCACATCGACTTCTTCAATCACCACAAACAGAGAATCAGCATCGACTCCTTTGCACACCTTGAAAGGGGAGACATCCACTACTCCTGCATTCACCACAACTAAAGCATCTATGAGGACTGTCGTAGTTAAAAATACTGAGGATTCCCTTCGATTCCTATTACACAACTGGCAGATCAACATCAGTTCTCACAATCTTTAAAAGTGGCGGATCTCTCTTGACTTATACTTTCAATACGTCTGACGGATTCGCTTTGACGTTTGCAATTTCTGCAATTGTACTAAACAGCATGGCCATCGTCCTTGTGTGAACTTTCACCTCGTAACTATTTGCAGTTCAGACCATGGTATGCCTAATCCTTTGTCATTAACATTAACACCCAAAGCACATAGCATTCACCATTTAATCATAATCCTACGAATTAAGCATAATAAGCATGAATGGCTTCACGTAATTGTGTCAAGGTATCCTTAACTGGTCACATAAAGCGGCATAAACATTTATGCATTCATCGTGGGCTCAACATTCTCAAAGTTGCACGTACGATGTGTATTAGCAAAGAGACATTCAAGGTAGTAAAGTAGCTTTAGCAGTGATCGAGTCATCTGGTAAAAACTGTAAATTTACATGCTGCAACTTAAGCCGTCAAGTGTTGCA
This sequence comes from Taenia hydatigena, assembly GCA_036345935.2. NCBI lineage: Eukaryota > Metazoa > Platyhelminthes > Cestoda > Cyclophyllidea > Taeniidae > Taenia > Taenia hydatigena. The sequence goes on from JADWOT020000005.1 coordinate 1,782,904, forward strand.
AATTGAAGAGCCTACGTGGGCGAGTGGACAGGATCCATTTAATTCGTCGACCAGATTAGTAGATGAATAGGTCATCTGGACAAGCGATCTTAGCATTCATCACGTGTGAGTCGACACGCACGCATGCGATGTGCTTGCAACCGGCCAATGGAAGTAGCCCCGACTCACTCCCTCGACTCAGTCATGCGTACCCTCCGGTGTCTAGTTGGCTGCGGGCCTAGAATAGTCAGTAGCCCACTTCAACTGTAGGTAGAACAGCTTATAACATAATAAATAGCCAATGAGGAGGAGGTGGTTGTGCGGCAGACTTTTGCTAGAGAGTTCGCAGAAGTAGCCACGAGAAGAGAATCGTCAAGAGAGTTAAACGGAACGTTGGCTGGCTTCATGTTGATATGCCAGCAAGTTTGCTCCTCATCCTCCCCTACCATAAAAGAAGCCTGATTTTACCTTTTTGAGACCACACAACAGAGAAAAATATAGTTGCTCGGCTGGGTGAGTTGGAAAAGTCTTGTAAATGGACGATTGTGGAGCTCAAACAGGTAACGCGGTTTCAGCAATCACTTCAGAGAACCTGTTGCAAAGCTAGAGTAGGTGAAGAGAGTGCGTAAGGGAGAAGGAGAGCAATCTGTCAAACTGAACTGGGTACCTTTTGATTAGCTCGTATTCTTGTTATGGTGCTCAATATGATGTTTGGGCGGAGGTTGACTGGAGGAAGTGGCGACTCGACTACATCTTCCAGGGTTCAGCAATTTGTCAAGGCTGGAACCATGATAAACAAAGATAACATGGAACTTGACGCCGCCACAGATTCACGCTTATCTGATTGGCGAGTGCCGCTCATTTTCATAGGAAACTTGACCCATCTGCGTCCACTCGCCTTCGTTTCCTCTCATCATCAGTTTTTTCAGTCCGCATTAAAAACGGAATGTGCTGTGCTCGGAGATGTTTATTAGCCAATGCGTACGTTTCTCCGCTCCTATCTTTTACGAAAAGTGAGGGTGAAAATACAGAAATGAGTGTGGAGAAGTGCAGCAGTATTTAAATGTCCACCTATGCCTATTTACACATCTTTCAAACTGAATTATAAGACAAAGTGGACTCTGAGATGTTTGGACCTGATGAGATAGGATGAGATGGGATGGAATCAGGTTGGATGGAGTCGACAGCATTTATGGCTCTAAGGGTCGCTTGCTGACAAGCTAACAGCTTCTCTCTAATTATCGCTGCTTCTATTCAGACTGCAAGTTTGATATGACAAAAAGCACTAAATACACATCTATGCAGTTTCTCAAATAGTTTCGAAATGCAACTGAGATTAACACCAACCAAGATGCGAAATGAGTTTGTTCACGCGTCTGACACATCCTCCGTCCCCTACAGCTCAGCTACATGGTCTATGTCAGTGTATATCACTAACTATTCCATCCACTCAAAATGTCACGGCTGAAAAGTTGCGTCCCTCGAAAGTGCCATTTATTCATTGCAGATATTGACCAAGTAGACAATGGTCGGTCTTCGCCTTATCATTAAGTGGTCAGCCATAGTGAATTATTGTTGAATGCCAGATACAGATTCAAGCATTCCCCTTCAAATCCACTGACTTCGAACAGAGCTTGCATCTCTAAGCCGAAGTCAAAATAGTAAGCTGGACTGTAAACAGACTAGTTGCTTGGTTTGATAAAGTTTATCGTTTTCAAGGGGCCCAAAATTTGGCTTTAACACCAAGGGTGTCTTCACCTTCAGAGAAGCTATGCGGTTTAACTCTCCAGAAGCGACCACGACTGTGGAGCATTTTTGCAACCACTCACAATTGGTTATGCCATCTGATCGTCTAGATAGTCACTCTGAGGCCTGTATCCATTAACCCCTCCCTCGTCTGCCCGATTCGGTCGACTGAGTCACTTGAATGCATTTAGGTGGAGAAAGAGCCACAGAATCGGACTCAGATCCATCGCAGTATCAGGCTCAAGATCCACTGACCATTCACTGTTTGCCCGCACGTGCGTCATATCGGTTTATTGGCTCGTACGCGTCGATCGGTGTGGTTCTCTGCCCTGAGCCTTAAGTCCACCTAGTGTCTATCTGGTTGAGGTGGCAATGTAACCCACACCACTCTTCCACATGGAAAGCTTGGGCTGCATCATCCTGCCCCTTTGTTTGGGTAATTACGAATGGCAAGTCGTCCCTTGCCCTGTCCATCAATTAAAGCGGCTGTATTCGTTAACACATCTTCCTATTCCGAGTATTTCCTCATGTCATACTCTGAAATTTGTCGCCCCTTTGATGCGTTATTGCCCTCTTTATCAATAAATTTAGTCAAACTCGTGATGTTTATGAGTAAGTTGATTGGATCGGCGCCACTTTAGCACTGCAGCTGCCACTGTCAATCACATTAACTATCCCACCTGAACGGTAGTTGCATCATTTTGTGGCAATCGTTTTGCGTTTTTGCCTTCCTTTTGGCGCCAGTTTTCACGATAGCCTCAGTCACTTAAATTTGCTTTTGCGATAGAGGTTAAATCCATTTAGGTACGCCGAACACTAAAGAAAGTGAAAACTATATAAATTAAGGGAGTTCTCGTGAGCTTTCGCGAGTTCGCCTTTAGTGTTTAGGCTGCTAGTCAATGAGTGGTTTGGGAATACGGTGCACAAGTTTTCGCTAGCTATCATGTTTGCGCTGCAATAAGCACGACTGGACGTAATAAAGATGAACGTTCAAGAGAACATAGATATTTTTCTTTGTCAAAGAAGAAGGGAAAGACAATGCAAAGAGCAATCACAAGGCAGTAAGAGCCATGTTTAATATTAGTTGTTTCCTGTACTTGAGTTTCGATGAATAGGTGCAAAGCAATACGCCTTTGCCTTTTCCGTGTTGCGATGGTTAAATTATTTTAACATTGCGCAAAATGCTATTAATGAAAAAAGGATACAATAAATGTTAATTTCTAAGGAACAGCCCACAAGACCGTTAATAGTTTTGGAACCCAATGATGCAGTTTCCTATCGTTTCCAATCCTACCAGCCACACAAAAGAATGGTAGCTGAATAACGTGCCAGTCAGATAGAAACCTTCGTTGTGCTCTCCGCGCCACCTCTAAATCTTACACGCTTTCAAGTTTAGCGTGGCAATTTTGGCAGCGTGCATGTAAGGTATGTTGGTTACTGAAGTATTAGCCGACTTTAAATGCACTGAACAATAGCATCAACCGTTCAGGAGGCACTGTTTGGTTGTGCGAATCGTCACATAAATGACGGCCTCCATAGCTACGCAGATCGGTCGTCTGCGACTCCATGTAATACCACCTGCATATCTAGCACAATCGATCATACTTGCCAATGGCATGCGGTGTCACGGCGTGCATGAAGGCACGATTTGCTTTGTAGGTCATAAACAAATCAAATCATTGGGTTACATTATTTTACAGCATTTATGCTAATACAGAATAGGTGAGGCGCAAACACAACACGTTTCTGGGTTAGAGATGTCGTCTCAGTTCTGCCTCTGTCGGTTGGCAACCAGCACCTCAAATGGTGATTTTCGCACTAACAATGGGTAAGATCTTCACCTTAGACCCTCCACTCCGTGCAGCACAGGTGTAAAAACTTCCAGCAAATGGGATTTTTTTAAGGATGAATAATCTAACAAGGATAGTAAACATCTTTAACATATTATAGTTGACAACGGCTAGCCTTGGCTACGTTACTTTCTCGCCTTTCATTAACATCACCCAGCACTATATTACAGTTAAATCGACAGGGCACAATTAAGTGGACTCATTTGCTATCTCGATAAAAATATTTTGCATTTACACACACTTTGGAGTGATTAGAACCTTGTTTTGCTCATCTTGCTTCTAATGTATTCCATTAAGTGACAAGCTTTTCGGGAAGGGAGGAAACTAGGGTGCTATTCTGTCTCCGATGCGAGACGTTTGAAAGCAGACTTATCGATGACGGACGGTGCATCCTACAATGCACAATACACAACTTATCGCCATTTCGTAGGTCCACATATGTATGCCATGGCTTCTCATTAATATGCTTACTGCTACTACTGTTTTCAGTCAACTGGCACTGCATCGTTGCACCTCATTTGCTACCAAATTTCTCTCCACCATAATCAACTCTGCCCAAAAAGCGCTTGTCGAATTTTACCCCTAGTTTACTGTCCATTTCATGGAAGAGACAAGAGCGAATGCTATACCCATCTCAAGTTACATCCATTTGAGCTGTATACGTGCCGACTGCCTGCACTTGCTTAAGGTGTGTCCGAACACTGGTGAGCCTTACTGTGAACAAAGTGGGAATGCAAAATAATTTCTTTCTTTGACATGCACAGATTTCAGCCTGTAAGCTGAAGGTGAAGTGCACTTAATGGATCCCATGAAAGCCGGGCCACAAGTAAGCAGAAGCCAAGTCATGCCTATATCTACCTTATTCTGCTACTTATTGCTTCATTTGTGATTCACACCATGTGATTGCATCTAATTTGCATATCTAATGGGGAGGGGGAGGAAGGGAAGTAAAAACAGGAGAGACAACTGCAACATTATAACCGTGGTAATCAAGACCGTATCTCACCCTATTATACCTCGATAGCACCAGCCGACTTGGAATCTCAGTGATGATAAATCATTATTCACAGCCCCTATTTGTGCACTGCCTTCATCGGGATGATGCATGTAAGGAACAGAAATCGAACGTGAACCGAACAAAGTCCTATAAAAGGACTTCACTAGCCTTACCGCCCAAAGTGTTTTAGATGTGTGCTTAATGCGGCTGCAGTTAATGTCTTAGTTAACGATAACATGATGAAGTCCACTACAATCAGTGATTTGAGTCCGAACGCAACGTATAAATGTGCTGTGATAGCAGACATGGTTTCAGCAGATGAACAGGACCGTACAGAATAGACAAGGGTGTCTAATTTGCCATCTCTCTTTCCTGCCATGGACGCAGGTGCGTGTGTCGTGTGCTAAGAATTGCTTTGACTTTTATAGGCAGAACTCATCCAACCTCCTCCTGTCTGCTCTCACAGCCATGTGAGAAGCGACACTTGATGCAATCTACAACAGGGCTTTTGAGACACTTGACTTACCAATGCAGGATGCTGTAGACGACGAAGGCGAATCCGGCGGCATCCGGGTCTTGAGAAGAATCGGCCTTCTCGACTCGCAAAATCCGTGGAAATCTGCAGTCAGCGTCAGTACTGAAGAGTGGGAACATGAAATGGTGTTACCAGACCTATCAACGAAATGCGCGATTATAGCGCGTGGATGGGCAGTGCATAATAGCTTCAGAGCGTCAGCTGATCCTTTGGTATTTGGAGTGGCACAAGCAGTTCTGCTTGCATTTCGACTGTTTCCAATCTACTTGTAGGCAACCAGTAGTTGCTTTGCTTTCATTTAATTTTACACTGTACTTTACCACATGCACCACCATTCTCAGAGGCATATTTGGGGAAACTCACGGTCAAATGAAAAAGTGGTGATTAATTTGCCATCAAACGATCATAGTCAATTTACTCATTCTGTGTTGTTTAGATCTTAATGCTCCGCAGAATGTGGAACTTGCGGCAATCGACCAGTACATGGTACGCATGCTGTGGCAACCGCCGCCTAAACTCAGTGGTTGTGTTGCAGAAAGCAGAAAGCAATCGGTTTTATCCGACCCAATTTTAATGCCTTCGAAATTGCGGGTCAACACAGATCGTTTTTGTTGCTGTTGGAAAACACGACATGTGGAACTAATTCCGGCGATTGAGGGTGGCCATTCAGACATAATAGCACAAAGTCGACAGCAATAAGCTGACGACGTTACTGTTCAACTTGCAAATACTTCTCCTATTTCGACTACCTCGAAGAACATTGCGATAACTGTCTATAACTCAGTCAGCCTTCCTGGCTGACTATTTGCTGCATTAGCTCTCCATTAGCTGCATTTTGAGTGAGCTGCTGCTAACTTTAATCCTAAGGCTTACAAGTCGCAGGAAGACACGGTTGCCAGAGTCAACTAAATGTGACCGACCCAGTTCCCATTCAACAGCAACTAGGTTCACGCGCGTTGACTCAAGCATTACTTGATAAAGCCATCTGTCCGAGTAACCCTATCACCTGCTTATCTGGTTGCGACTCAGATTGGTCCGGCTGGCTCGCTCGCACAGGCCCTCCCAGTTGTGTTTATTTGCCACTCAAGTTATAACATGCAAGTCAGTTTTTTCTCAAACAACTCAACCACTATTGAAGTGAGCTACTTGCTATAATGAGTGCTTCCTTATTATTGCACACTGGGTATGCAATTGCAGGAGATTTTAGTCTAACCTAAAGGTGTGCATGCATGAGTGTCACTGTGGATGGATATTTGGGGAATAAATGATTTGATGTAGTAGAAATACCATCACTGTTTGTTGCAACGAAGCAGTGGAATTATAATAAAGGACGTAAAACACCACTTATTAAGACAGGCACGGGTTGCAGATAGTTATGGGCCAAAAGCTCACATGAAAGCAATTGCCACGGAGATGAGTGCGACGGCAGTAATCACACAAACTGAGGCAGGTCCACCAGAAGTGGTGATAGCAAGGGTTGAGCGAGATCCACCAGACTTCGAGACTACGAAGACCGATGGGACCCTCTAGTTGCAACTGCCAAGCCAAGGTTGGGTGCGGATCCCTTAAATGTGATGCTTGCTGGAGTAGAAGCGCATAGCTGTGTTGTGGTGGTCGGAAAAGTTTGCGTGGACACCCAAACCTTGGCGACTAAGAAGGTGTGGCTAATAACTTAATCCCGATTATCACAAGGTTTGAGATAGTGTCTTCAGTCGTCTTAATTTCAAGAGACGGAGCAAATTGCCTTGTTCTGGTAATTGCAGGAGTTGCAGCTGATCCTTTATTTTTCACAATCAAAGATGCACACACCGTGAGTTCGGTTGTCGCTGGAGTTGAGAGTAATGGCCTACGTAGGACAGCCATCCCTGGGCTTTCATTCGAATTAAGGAGTCCTCTTTATGTCATAGATGGCACTAAATTGTTAAATTAAATTATGGCGCATTATCACTGCCGTATTTGCTACACGTGATTGAGTGCTTGCGGTCGATTTCATTGCATTGGATGACGGAAATTAATAATGAAATTTTTGCGGGATTCTAGCCTAGACTCAATTCGATTGTGTAGCCAGCAATGCTGCCGTAGGATTTAGCTGGTGGATAATATCATATGCTCATGCAAGGATTGATTACCTCAAGTTCCATATTGCGGGATAGACTAAGATTGGCACGAAGGAGAGTGAGTGCATTCCTGAATAGTTTTGTCAGTGTATGGAACTGCATGTACACTCAAGTAAACGGCAATAAATTCGGAAAAGCTAAGCATGGAGTAAAATGAATTTTAATCACTTTCGATTGCGCATGATTGCATTCAATGTGGCTGCATATTTCCATGACGGTTTCATTTGTCGCAATTCGTATTCCCTCCCCTCAGCAATGACGTTGACCACAGATTGTCACGGATTTTAGGTAAATCAAGGGTGCCAATTTTTCTGAACTCTTCGAAACCACGAATACCGCCTTTAATGCCCTTAGAACCCTGTAACTAACTCAGATCCAGCAGCTACAATAGGCAAGTCTATTCAACGCCTGAATTAACCAAGACAAGATAATCTCTTTTACTTTATCAAATTGCAATGATTAAGGCATCTGCTCCAGATTTCCAAACCATTTCATCCCTGCCATTTGCTTCGATTCGTCGATCACAGAGACTGGGAACCCTATACTGGTCTTTGCAATTGCCTTTACTGGCAAACTTATCTTGACTCCTTTATTCATCACGGCAAATTTGTCGGACTCTCACTCGCCAACCATCATAGCCAGTGGATCTGCTTTCAGTCCTAAAATCACCACTACTGGAAAACCCTATTCTGCTACAGGAGTCTCAAATATTAAGGGATCTGCTTCGGCGTCTGCAATCACCACTAGCGATTCCACCTCGACCTACTTCGCCTCTTTGAACCACAAAATCAAAGCAATGTGCATTGTCTCCTGTTATCGCCACGAGTGAGGAAACTGTCTCCCCGATCGTAATTTTCGCGAACAAGAGATGTGCTTCGATTTCTGTACCTACTATGAATACGGCATCTGTCTCGACTTCTTCAATCACCACAACTGAATAATTTCTATCGACTTGTCCACACATCCAACCAAAGCATCTGCGCAGACATTTGTAACCACTAATACTGCGGGTTCTCTTCCGATTCTCGACTCAAATATTCATTGCATTGCAGTTGTCCATATGCAAACTGGGCTTTCTGCGTGAATCGGTGATTATTCCTCCTCTCGCTTTCGATAGCTCTAAATTAGATAGTCAAGGGGTGGAAACTTCGCAATAGAAGTTCTAGTGGATTAGCATACGAAGGCAGACTTGAACAATAGATGCGACGTGCATAAGTCTACAAGCTTACCAGTGGATAGTGAGCGTTTGCAGGTAAGGGGTGGGGACTCCTTGATTATGTGGTTCAGTCTGACTCTGAGCCATCCCACTAGCATATTGAAGCCTATACAATGTCTACTGCTTGACCTCTACAACTACTTGGATATTAGGGTAACTAATGGCCAACTTCTCCTGCACTTAACACAATCAATAGCCAAACAAAAGACACTGGCTCAGCATGAGACCGGCTTCTAGGATGTTTCACGATTCTTGTCGCAGGGACGGAGACTACCACAATGCTGCGGTACAACTCGCTTTCGCTGTCCCAAATGACCCCAACTGCGACTGAAGAGTACGTGGCACCACTATGTGCATGAATGCACCGCTCGATTCGCAGGTGAAGAGCAGGTTGTCTCATAGGTGAGCACACTTATGCATCTTACGTACGAGCACAACAGAGGTGTGAACGTAGCCAATTATATAATTGAAGGTGTTGCTTCGCGTATGCCTACTTGCGATTGCAGATTTCCTACTGGCATTAGGAATAATGCCCAAATTCCAATGCACCAATCCGACCAGCACACTTTTAGGAAGGATGGACCAATAAAAGTAGTGGCTTCGCCGACAAATTTTACACTGATGGCCAATGTTCTACAACATGGAAATAGCTATGAATGCTAGTGTGACAAATGATCAATGCATCTGCATCAGTATGCTAACAGGGGGACGCGAATTCACGTTTTCTATTATGCAATTCCACCTAATGATTTCCATGCGTTGACATTATACTCTGCCACGGCCCACATTCTCTTGAATTCTTAGCATTCCTTTCATCCTGACGCTTGTGATTAGCCTTAGTTGGCAAATATGGATGCTATGCTTATACCCAATTAGCACGAGATGAAATCATTACTTGAGCGCTTGTGTGAACAGCGGCGAAAATGGTCTCTTGTGGCTTCAATCGGGTAGAGACATGGTGATTACTTGAGTAGAGTTTGATATTTTTTGCCATAAATACCTACACTTCATTCGATGGCATAGCTAGCATTGCAGTTAATGGGCTTGGCTGGCGGAAAGCCAATTACGTTAATTTGCATGCTCTGGGAGTAGTAAGATCTGCATGATGAAGGACGATGATATTTGTTAATATTGCTGAAAAGGAAGGTGCTTTGGCTTTCCATAAATGATGGATGTAAAACGAATGAGAAGACAGAAGTAATGAATGAATCGCAACAGCTAGATGAAAACAGGTGGAATCGCAGAGGCTCGAATGAAGACAGATCTGCTGGTGTTCATTACAACTTCGAAGTTTTTAGGATTGCCGCCTTGGTAAGTTGCCTCTAATGTCAGCTTATGCATGCCTATAACTAGTGGACAGGAGAATTTGGAGCAAAGGTAGCCAATCGAAAATGGGGTGATTTGCCCTCCTCTGTATGAATTTCGCAGAATTTGCCATAGAAAATAATGGTAAAGGAAGATTAGTTAAAAAGAAGAAAACGTCGTAACAGGTGTAGACAATGTTCTATCAGTCTTGGAGCGAAGAGCCATTTCAAGTAGTTCATTACTGCAAGGTTTAATTTCACGCACAAGCAATCAGTTGCATCCCCTGAGCCAAATAATTCTGTTTTGCGCTGCAAAGGCGACGAAGTTTGAAGGCGTCGCACTTTGTGTGGGTGTGGTGTGTGCGCCCACGTATGTGTGCTTGTAAAGCAATAGAAGCGTGACTGGGTGTCAATACACACGCATAGTGGGTAGCTCAGTAGGTCAGATATAATGTCCTCAGCAGATTTGGAGGTGCATCCATGACAACTCATTTGTCGAATGCGATCATTGGACGCAAATTTGAATCTTTAATTACACTTTAATAAAATGGCTTCTTATTTATGCATGCCTCTGCCTACGCGGGCATTGCAGCCAGCTTCCACCGGGAATGGCAATCATTCGTCACGGTCCTTCCACCTCTAACAGGACGTTCGACAAGATGACGACGACATATAAGAACGGAATTGTCGACCACCAGTGAAACGACCCTTCGGCATTTCACCTTCCATGAAAACCGCTAGATACAGAAATCACCAACCTATTATGGCAGAAAACTCCACAACGAACTGGCGAACATTGCAAAGGTGTGGTTCATGTAGAAAAGTAACTGAGAGTCTGTTACAATCCGCATTGTTTTGAAAAGTAAATGCACAGTGCATTACAGTGTCCAGTCAAAATGTGTAGCATTGCATTACCATTTAATATTAAGCACAAAATTAGTCACTTGTTATCTCTTGAAAGGGAAAAAAAACTTTGCAACTCATTGCTTTGCTCCGTACCTATGTTCTCATGATAAATGGCTAAGCTAGGAAAAACAAACCTCATGGAACATGCAATAGACACCGAAGAATCTGGACAGAATCGGGAGCTACCCAGATGTAGAATCACTTTATCCCCCACCGATCGCTCTGACAAAAAGGGAAGATAGAGACCTACAGGAAACTAAACGTAGTAACAAAGCAGGATGCTTTCTGATGCCTACACATTAATAGTTCTTTCGACTGTCTACGCAGGTCAAAGTGGCAACCCATCTTGGTTATGAAAGCATGATACTGGTGGGCAGAAGCCGCAGCAAAGGGAAAGAAGAGAGCTTAGCTGCTTTTAATCAAGCTTGATGAATTCTAGGCAGTGCTTGCCGTAGTCGGCGACACTTTGACTATTTTGATCCGTTTTGTTTTCGGAAATTGTATAATATGTCTATATGACTAGATTGCCGTAGGCAGAGATACACGGCAGCATGAAGTCTTGCTGGGATTAGTGATGGACCGTCTACGAGAAGGTAGTTGCTAAAGGTCGTGCTCAATGAGTGGATACCAACCAGTCAGCTTACGCTTTGCAGTTTTCTGGGCTTGCAAAAATTGTAGAGAAATGTGTTTGAAATGATGGCAGTGAAAAAGGATTCATTACGGGATGGCAAGAGTCGTAGATTTTATGAGGCGAACGTTCATATGAGAGCAACTGCAGTGCAGATGAGTGCGGTTGCAGTGAGTGCAGAAGCCAAGACTTATCCGCTAGACGAAATTAAAATGGAAGCAGAGAGATCCGCCAGTTGTGATCGTAATACTTGACAGGGATTTCATTGTCAGGGGCATAAAGGAAATCGGAAAGAATTCTGAGAATGGGCGGTTAAAAAGTCTGTGCAGATGCTTTAGTCGCGGTGATTGCAGGAGTAAGGGGAGTTATCCTAGTCGAGGTGTGTGGGGGATCGATGCAGATTCTTCACTAGTGGTGATTGAAGGAGTCGAGGGAGAACCCTTATTTGCGGGGTTTGCAAGCGAAGAAGCAGGGACCTTACTTGTAGTGATAACAGAAGACGATGCATATCACTTTGATTTTGTGATTGCAGGGGTCGAGGTAGATAAACTAGTCATGACTTGTACAGAACTTGAAGTGGATACGCCAGTTGTGACCACAGGATCCGAAGTAGGCACCCTATTAGATGGGGTTTGAAGGTCGAAAAGGGTTCCTTCGTAGTAGAGCAGACCGCTTATTCATGGTGATTGCAGGATAGATGTAGACAGAATTGTCATGGTGACTGAAGGAGTTGAGAGAAGTTTGCCAGTGCTGGTAATATCAAGGGCTATTGCATATCTCTCTGTCTCGGTAACCACAGAAGTCGTGGCAGATGTCATTGACGGGATGATTAGAGAAGTAGAAGTAGGTACATAACCGTGGCGATCGGAGGAGACGAAGGTGATTACCCTGTCATGGTAATTTCGGGCGTCAAATTAGGTCCTCCTGCTATAGTCGCGGGAGCTGAAGTAGATTGCATTCCATTGAACGTTGCGATTATAGAAGCAGAAGTAGATCTTCCAGTTGTGTTCACTGCAGAAATAGAGGTAGATTTCCTGATGTTGGCGGCTGCAGAAGTAGCCCGTAATCGAGTTTACACCTCTGAGGTAAATGTGGGCGAATGGTGCATACTACACTTTAGTCATGGAAATGCCAGCGATTGCTTGTGATTATTCCTGTCAAATCTCCATAAAGCTTTTACCTTATGACAACTATTATTGTGTCAGTAAACGCCACTGCATTTTGAGTGCTTTAAAAATTGCGATGAGAGTCGCTCTCAGTCCACCGCTAATCTCTCGCTAACTCTCACGCGTGAAGGAGCCGACAGGGTGGCTTGGACATCAGCTCTGACCCTCGAATTTCTCCGATGATTATGCGAATATGGAAGCGGTGAGGCACAGACCACTCGTCCACATATAAGGATCAGGTTGCATCGCCACATTCCCTTACCATCACAAGATCATGTCTAAAGTCAACGTGAACTCTTGAACTGGTGGCTATCATTAAAGCAGACACATTCGACATGAGATAGATGAAGTCAAACGCCTTCCGAGCATGCTTGACTTTTCTCTAGGGAAATTGCATGTCCTAAAACGTCGCACTCAAGTTCGTGCCTTTTCGAAGGCGCTAAAAACCATGAACCAACTCCATCACCGCATATTTGTCAGCTTGTTAACGCTAACCGAGCATCACTTTCACTCATACTCGCCTACTCATTAATTGCTCGGTTCGGGACTGTCAGTACGGATGACTTATAATAGGAACAAGTAAAGAAGACGGCAAAAGGAATCATGGCTGCGTAACTAAATGGCATAGTGGTCCATTCGAGACCTATAGCTCAGCTCTGTCGACTATCTTCAGATTTAAAAAGACGTGCGAAACCTGTAGCTTGGATGCAAGTTGCATTAGCTTGGATGTTGCCTACGGAAAAACACCTCTTGTGCACGAGAGAATCGAGATTTCGCACATATAGATGCACAGATCGAGGGCATCAAAGGAGATTGTGGTGCCTTTGAGGTTTGAGAAAAGTTGGCAGTCTCGATTGCCACAAGCCTTGGCATCCTGCAGCTATCCTCACTGCTGAGGAGAGGGAATATGATATGGGTGAAGTTGAACCTTTTTGCGAAACATACGGTCACCGTGCGTGGATCTGTGCTGCCTGACAGTTGGGTAAAATGGCCGATCCTTTGTTATTTGAAAAAATGGCAGCACTTCTGTCTCCTCCTCGCTAATTTACTCGTGTGAGATCGACAGCAGTTAATATTCATCATGCTCCATGCCTAACTTTTATATTTATAGCCATTCACGTTCATGGATATACTCAATCCTTCCCATAACATAGGTCTTGGCGAACCTCGGAATGTGGGACTTCAAGCAATCTACCCTTGCACGGCGCACGCGACATGGGACTAGCTGGTTAGGTTCTAGAGTCAACTGCAGTCTGGAAGATATCTTGCAGGAAAGGGTTCATCTGTCTTCAAGAAATTTATTGACTTTACTGATTCCAAGCCGACGCAGAAAATTGCTAGCTCTCTTAATGTGCACAATCAACCTGAGCCTTCGGCGCAATCTTAAGTGCTTTTGTGTGGTTGACTACAACACCACTAACACGAGGATAGTCCTCTCTCCTTGATTAATCAATGCCCTATCATGACTTGAAAGCGACCATGGTAAGAAGATTCAAAAAGTAAGTAAAATTGCAAAAAAATGTTAACTTATTATCACATCTACGGACCATAGAAATAAAGTTAGATGATCTTGTTTATGCACGGCTTGTTTACTGCTACAGACATGCGAACACCGACATTCATGACTTGCATATTTTGATTCACAATCCTGAGGAAACCACCTGAGAGTTATCAGACTCATAAAGTGCCTGGCGACCTGTGGTCAAATTTGCTGCTAATATACAGGAGGACCAAATGTAGGGAATTAATCAGCTACTCACGCATCCGGTCACAGTACGTGGACCGAAATTGATTGGTTTCTGTCAAGGCGAACGCATATCCGCGTGCTATTTATTATTGCCTTAGAATTTCAAACGCCCACTCGGGCAGCTGTATTTATCCACGACTGACAGGACTTGAGATTGAAATGATCAGCAGCCTACATAAAGCGTAGCTAACAGGATGCTAATGCAGCAACTAGCCAGTCATAAAGGCATGACTGGCCTAACACTGGCAGAAGTTGTCACAAATGGAAATATACAGCAGGATGGATGAAAACGCTGTTAGAATTTTACCCTCAACTTCTGTAGGCTATCTTCATGCTTCTATGACAGAATGTTTTCTCCCAATAGTTGAAACTGGACTTAACATTCGTGCCAAAGAATCGAAGTCAAACCGATCTATCTTACCAAATCGAGACCGGCCTACAGCATCTCAACTTTGACCTGCCACGTCCTGAATTCGCATCGAAAGACAAAGTTTGCGCATTTGCGCCTTCGACACTCTGTTGAAATGTGTCCAAAGAAAAAAGTGAAGCTACAAGTACTTTGTTTGGCTTCAGCATCTTGGGTCTAAGGGTGTTGTGTTTGTGATGAGTAGCAGTAGCCAAGAGTGACGGTAGGCAGGAGAGGGAGAAGACGTCAGATCAATGTGCGCATTCACAAAACGGCGCTATAGTCATACGTAAGGCATCCTAGGGTACATTGCTCTTCTGCAACTCGCTTGACTTCCTATGGTCTGGTTTGAAGAGGATTTTTCTCTTGGTCTTCTCTCCTCCTAGCTGGCGTGTTACTCGATGCAATACATTAATAACAATAACAGCAAAACAAAGTCATACTACAATACAAACGAGGATACAAAACTTTATTTAAAATTAACATGGAAGAGTCAAAGGGTAGAGAAAGCCAGTTGAGTTATCGGGGCAATGAATAAGTTCACTCAGATGCGCCACATTGAGTTAACTGTGATAAGATGGGAAGAAGAAGTATTTAAGCCATCACTAACAGTTTTCAGCCATTTGGATGCTGAGAAACGTTAGCTATCCTAGTTGGATTATCCGTCCAAACAAAAATAGCTATTTGCCGAATGTTTTTACACGTGCGCTGTTCATAGCAGAGCAGCGAAATATGAGTATCTTACCGATTGCTAATGCGGAATCACTGTGCAAGATGGAGGCTGTCATACAAATGAGGCAGAGTTGAAACGACATCTCCAATCCAGAAATGCCTTCTGTATGCATCTCACTCAGTCTGTGCTTATATGAATGCCGTAAAATCATATGAGCCTAGATTTCAATTTGCTATTGTCCCGCAAAGCGAATTATGCATTTATGCACACCGTGACACCACGTACCATTGGTTGGCATGATCGATTGTGCTGGGTGTCTTGGAGGCGTCACATGCAGTCTCAGAAGACTGGGTTTTGCCCACTTATTGGAATTCTTATTTTGTGGCAATTTATACGATTGATCATAGCCATCTGAAAGGCGAGTGCTAGTGTCAGGTGCAATTACAGTCGGCAAATACTGGTTCAAATAGATAGGTTGGTGCAGTGTCTAAACAATCTGCAGTCGATGGACTTAAATATGTTGCTGAAGTGGCCCAAAATCTGACTTAAGCGCATCCTGAGAGTCTTTACCCATTAAACTCAGGCTATCGTGTGCCCTTACACACGAGGTGCTTTCGCGTGGTGGATCATGCACGACTTCGTCCGATGGCCACTTGGCCAGGAGGACAATTGAATCTGGATCGCTGTCCAAACAACTATCGTAAATTTTGATACTTGGTGGTGATTGGCACAAAACACTTCACCTGCTATTTACAAGGTCTGTGGGTTATTAATCAAAATAGACTCATGCAGACATTCAAACGTCAGGTTGACCTCCACGCCATTTAATGTAGGCTAATTCCGGTAATAGGCTCCCTAAAATGAGAGATGGTCCACTGGATCAATGTGTGCGAGTCAACACGCTGATTAGCAAAGACTGCCTCGGCACGCGTCCAATTCTGACTCTGAACCTGATCCTCTGCCAGAGCAACTCACTCGTTTGGTCTAGTCGCGACCGCTTATTGGTGATGGGCATTTGCGTACCATTACTGCACTTAACGTGATCTCACATTATGAGGAGAGAAGGAATGCGTAAGAACTCAGTTACTAGGCTGCCTTATGAAGGTTGCCACCAAGCTGAAATGCCCTAGACACTTGCGAACCTAGTACTGTTGCTACATGCCTACACATGGGTACTGTAGTGGAGCAGAACCTTCCTAACATTCCGAATGGCACAGCCATCCACTTCCAAGCAAAAATTACATTTTCACGATTGATGTGCTTTTTCAAGTGTCTGCATTTTAAGCGTGCCGTACAATTTTGCTTTCGGTGCGTCTCCTATTCCTACGTCACGGAAGTTAACTGCACCACTAGATTCCAAAATTACCAATAAAAATAGTTGACAGTCCTGTCTCTCTTTCTTTAGGCAGCAAGTCTTTATTGGCTTCTCATGCGCATTATGACGCAACATTCACATGCATTTTATCCAAAAACTGAGCGACTTAACCATCGTAGCTCAACTAGAAGAAACAGTTACTGTAAATCCACCTCTCACAATTGAATGAATGTTCTCCGCGTCCACAACGTTCATGTTTATTACACACCGATATGTCCACTGCAGCACAAAAATATCTCAGCTAGTAACAAGTTGTGCATTGTAATTTTACAAATGACCCATTGACTGACAACGTAAACACCGTAGGTGAAATTGCAAAAGCGCACAACATATCTTTTCATTAATACAGTTTTCAAAGTCGCTGCATTGCTCAGCACGCATAAAAGTGTTTAACCTCAATTTTAAAGGCATGATGAAGCAACAGAGGTTGTTGCAAACGCCAACACTAGATGGAAGGAGGGAGGAGTGGCAATATTGACAAAAAATAATGCAACTAATGCTTGGGGGTAGTGGTTGTAACTGGAAATAGCAGCTGCAGAGCTTTAAGACGGTAACAGCCCAATCAATGCGCTCAAGTGTGCAAGCAGACAACACGGGTCCGCCCACAGCTATATGGCAACAGGGAGAATATCGCATCAAAGGAGTGACAAGGAGAGCAAAGGACTTTGGAGACAAAGTGAAATAGGGAGATTTGGTAAGCAGCACAACTGCTCTACTTTGTGGGCAGAACAAACCAAACAAAAGCCATCTGCCGATTCTTCAAAATAACCTAGTCACAGAATGGCAGCCTATTGGTGAATTCAGGTCATGTTGATTTCTTGAGCTGGGTGAGAAATGACCAACCAGTAGGCAAAGGTTTTGACTCATGCATCAGTATGTGCCTTGTGGGTGTAATTGCGTGCAGGTTTGCGGATGGAGGCACGAGATACAACTTTTGCGCGCATAACGAGGGGATGGCCCAAGGGTGGTTCCGAAAGGAACGGAAGATGCTTTTAGTGCTATTGGAAGGAAGTGAAAAGGTTTAGCGGTTCCCACAAGGATTGATATGTCCAGAAAGTGGAAACGGAAACATGCTTAGGGGTTGCAGGCATCACAGAACAATTGCTATCGAGTTTGTCACGCACACCAAAAAGGCTACATTTGCCATTTTGCGTACACTGCTTTAACATCTAACGCACCTGCTAAAATGCATCAAGTAATGTGATGAGAATTCAACGCGACATTTTCACATGTTTATCTGATGGCTTTGCTCTTTAACCACCGCTTTTAATGCCCCATACTTTGGAGGGCTTCATTGACAGCTTCACAGCCTCACACATTTGGCTGACCTTAATCCTGTATTGACAACAAAAACACTCGGCATACACCTATATGAGATGCTGACCAATCAAAAGAAATTGTGCCAGGAGCCAAGAATTCAAATTTCTAGAAATTTGCGGTGATTATGGCAAATAATTGGAAGCGAAACAGGGTAAGGCATTTTAGGAATGCAGGGATTCCAGATGATTTCATGTGATCAGCTATACTGAGAGTTTGGTATTCGTCACGAAGTATTCGTAAGTCATGACTAACCGATCATGTGTGGGTGTAATTTGCCTTTCTCACTTGTCAAATTGTTGGTCACTATGCCTGTACACCAATCACTACTATACTGTTTCATTGTACTTTTCCCCTTAATCCACTGTCTTAGGGCAGACCTGGTCACCGACTTTTGCAATGATACCTACTTCATAACAGCTTGGATTCTGCATCGGACACATTTTACCAAAAACTTGTTGGTCTTTAGCACTTGTCCTAGCTTATGTATTCCAAGGAGGCGGTTGTGCACAATTCAAATTAATGATTGGCATCCTAATCAAGTGCCCTGTTTGCTCTAAAATATCGGAAAATGCACCCAATGGTGCGAGCAAATCTTGTACTAGATTCTTCAGAGTTTTTTGACTTTAGGGCAGCTAACTAACTAGTTGAGCATCAAATCTGTAGTGGATCAGATATAATGCAATTTACTACACTACATATAATTTTTTTGGTTTCAAACAAAGTGACTAATGCACTGAACGAATCGAACTTCAGACTAACCCTTACTTACGGAGAGGTAGCAAGATTAACGTCCAAGGGATGATGTGGAAGTGCTATACAAACTTGTTGGAGGCGTTCATCGGTGCAGGAGAAAGGCATGACCCTTGACTGGACAGAACAGTTCACCCAAACATACTATGAACATCATGAGACACCAAAACGAAGAGCCAGATTGGGACAAAACCTTTTGCGTTAATCCATAATCTGCTCCTTGATACTCGTAGGCTTGCTCGCACTTGATCACGAATTCAATCAAGAAGCAGCCATACTCCTACAATACTAACCAAAATCACAAATTTTATTATTTTCAAAAAACTGAATGATTTGTGAGTGTTTGCGTAACAGGCGCCTATTACCAAAACAACCCGCAAAATGAGCGGTAGTGTTGGCGTAACAATAAAGAACTGCGTAATCAAAACATAAGGAAGCGCAAATGTCTGCGATCATTTTTTGGTGAAAATCAAAAATTTGAGGTTAAGGATAGAATGACACACCTGCCTACACATTTATCATAGTTTCGTAGACCATAAGTAAAGCGCACTTTTTTGAAAAGTAAGAATGCTAAATCCACTATAAAAAATGCGGCTTTCGCTAAGATTCCCTCAAAGTCGCACTCAAAACCGTTTGCGTCGTTTTAATTTGGGCCCTTAACATAAATCATTGGCTTGAATAAATGTCAAGGGCCAGTCTGATCACCACTGCTGATAACTCTAACAGGCGACACTGGTAGCGCACTGAAAAGTGATGTGTGAACATTAAGAGCACCAGTCGCGAATGCGTACAAACGACTTAAATAACTGCCATTTTTGAACATTTAAAGACGATAGCAAGTCTACCGGTGAGAGGCCGCATAGCTAGTGCAATGGGAATTACCCTTGATTGGAAAAAAGTACAGTCATTGACAAGTTTAAAAAAATAAACTGCGTAGTACATTGAGACTACTTTCCGTAGTCGGTTTCAACTATTCTGGAGCATTTCAGAAGTGCTGATGAATCGCTTCACACAGAAGCCTTCCGAACATTTACCAAACAAGCAGAGCGGCGGTGTAAAACTTAAGCTAAAGATTGCTTCAACAAGCAGGCCTAGTTTTTAACCCTATATTTTTGTTCTTTCCTCACCAAAATCCCAAATATTGGTTATGCTAGAAAACTCGCTTTAAAACCACGTCCATCTTCTTGTCATGCTAAAGCATAGCAGCGCCTTACTGAAATCATCTAAGCAACCACTTGATTTCATCCGCGTTTCCGGCCCATTGCCATTTTCAAGCAGCAATATTTATGCAATTCTTAATTACATGCGGAGTGGAGTACAGTCTGATCGCGAATGTCATCTCCTTTGCAGGAGCTTTTAACGCACCAATCGCGTACAACACAACATAAGACGCATCACTCTAGTGGTGCAAATAACTGCAAAACTGACAGTGTGGAGGACACTCGCGTTCCTGCACAATCAAAATTTCGATGGGTTGGTTCCCTCCAACTCTTTTTTAATTTCGCAAGTACAGTTAAAATGATTGGCCGGTTTCATTTAGGACCAAGGTTTGGCTTTATGAACCTGCCTCATATTCCACACACATCACAATATTCTGCTTTGAACCAATACTTTCATGAGATCCATGTTAGAAAGCATCTGTTATTTTAATTCATGGCCATCAGGGGAATCAAAAATTTTGCTGGCGGCAAAGAGACGTTCACTCAGTTTGTTCAAAATTTTTTGAACACAGCTGTCATCTGGGCATGACGTAAATCGCAGTTCCTGCCCGATGAGGAAAGAAGGGCGCGCGCCGACAGCAGAGTAGGTCCTACCCGCTCGTCTCCCTTGCCCATGCAAACTCCACCACCCACACACCCCATTGTCCCCTTCCACTAGCCTTTTATTATGCCCATTCCTTAATTACGCATTCCTTGCACAAATTTTTACCCTTGTTTCTTCAATTCTCCCCTCCTCTCCTCCAAACTATACATGCCACTTTCCTCCTCCCGCTTATACTGTCCGAGTAGTAGTAGTAGCAGTAGCATTCCTTTCCCTCTCACTCGTTTATCCACTCGATCGCATGCACCTACCGAGTGCACCTTTTAGCCACTCCGCTCCTACCACCTCTTCTATCGCACCACCACTACTTATAGCCTGTTAGGAGAAGTCCTTCTCTACCTCATTCATTCACTTGCATATTCATTCAGTCATTTTGTCCACTTCACTTCTGCTTTATTTTACTAAGGCTAAGTTGTTGAGCAGTTACTATCCTCCTATTATGACGTTGTTTCACCTCACACTTTTCACATGTCCTCCCTTCGTCACACATACGTGACACACACATTTATGAACAATTTACAACTCTCCTTCAAAGATCTAACCACTGGCACCGTTTTCTTTTGCCTCAAGCATACGTTCATACATACACACCTAACTGTCTCTTCTTCTTCTTCATCCAACCCAACATCTCTTACTGCATCCTCGCCACTAACAACACCACCGTCTGCCAGCTCCCAAATCTCTCATTTGTAATTTGGTAAGTATCTTACGGTTGCCAAACAAGTTTCTGTGTTTTTCATTCTAGCAACAATGTTGCCGCTATCAAGTCTTATTCCTCATTTCGTTTTCTTGCCACACATGTGTGACACATATATTTGTTCACCACTTTTTCTTTTTCCTTTGCTTATGCAACAAACAGTTTCTTTTGTTTCTTTCCTCAACACTGCCTACTTCCGTCTTTTCGTCCATAGAACGCTACAATTAGATGCTTGCAATTGACTTGCCTACGGTCTAATATTCGTCAGCTATCCATTCAACGCAGAATTCTCACTACTTCTTCACCTGCAACACGCTTTGTTGTTGTTTATTTCCTTCTTGGTTTTGTTTGCGGCTACTTGGGTAGCCATATTGTAGCTTGTCTCGTTTCAACATGGCACGTGATTCACAATCTGAGGGCACTCAATCCCACCTCTTCCTCCTTACCTTCTCTTATCACTTCTACAAAGGCCTACACTTCCTATTTCAACCCACTCGCCCATTTCGCCACAAACAATGACTGCTAATCAGCAATTCAGACGGGTTATTCCTTCCTCCCTCCCAACATGCGCAAAGGCAGTTGGTGCCAGAAAAATGAAGACGACGCGTAATGTTGAATGTCCCTCCACCCAGGCCGAATATGCATTCAGTGCTACGTTAGGGCCACTGAAGAAAGGAGCATGCATGCGCGCAAAGCCATGCCAGCACGTGCCTTGCAGCTAACCTTTTCCCCATTCATTAGGTCCTTCTGCCGTTCTTCACTCAACACACACACCTTGCCTCCCTTATCAATCATAATAATAAAGGCAATGCACGAGTATGTAGACATGAACAGAATAATTCCCGTTAACTTAAGCGTGTCTCCATCTTGCCATTGCAATCGCAGTTTTTTGTGAGGCTGCGATCTTACGCAGTTCGTCAATTCGACGCCAACTATGCTCGTTTCCTCTGGCTTAAGCAAATGCACCCGCTATCCACCCGATTCGACGATGAATAATAGCAATAGCAAAGGCTGTCCCAAAGGAAATTACTGCGCCTACACTTTCGAAGGAGAGTACTCCTGCTTGTGCGCAGTTGTGTGAGACTAAGTTGTTAAGGTGTTGCAATGCCCCCGCAATGGGAAAGTACAGTTTTGCTGGGGAAGAAGTCGACCACACTGACAACGCTTAGTCTACAAGAACATTTACAGATCAACTCATAAATATACCTACAGATGTCTTCTTCCAAATCAATGTTTAAATTTGTTAAGGATCGCAAAACGAAATGCAACAGATCTCGCCCTAATACCCTGACTGTATGAAGGACCAAAGTTAGTGACCCTGAGCCCTTTTCCCCTCCTCCACACAGCTGCCTCCACATTTTATCCGAAGCCAACTTGGAGGTTATAAGGCGAATAAATCCAGTGATGCCTGTACGAAGAATGATGCCCAACACAACAACTACTAAGCAGACGTTGAAGGATAGGTGGATGGATTTAAAAGCAGAGATCAGTTACCAAAAGGCATCTGTGAAGGTCACCTCCATGACTTCTCTCCGATCATTGTGCTTTTGCTTCCACAGCATATCTACACTTCAAATTTTGAGTGTGTGCGTGCGTGTGCATATAGATAAGTTGACTCCTTCACCGACACTGAAGAGCAATCTCACGAGTACAGTATGGACGATGCTTTCAAAGTGGTAGGGGAGCGTATTTACAGGAGTGTCCACACTTCTCGTCCATTCTAACTCAAGTAATAGCATTTGGCTCTGAAACGGCAAACCAAAGGACGTATTGCATGACATGACTCAAAAAACACCCCTTGTAAAGCGAGGAGGAGAAATGTCCCATTCAACCCACGCCCCGATGACGTAGCAGGCGATAAGTCCGAAGAAGTGCAGCAGCAACAAAAAGGGTAAAGTTGTAAAGAGGGGCATAGGACTTAACATCCTCTGTGAACTAAGTGGCGGCACGATCTACGGGTGCATTTTTTCTTGCCACTATTGCCACCATCGGTAAGCAACGATGGCAGCCACGATATGACGTTAAAAAGCCTCCCACAACCAGAACTTGCGCCCTATTGAGGCAGCGGCTGCAGCTGACTGTTTTAACACACAGAAGCACTGTGATGGGTAACAAGACTAGCGTGCAAAGCTAGCACCCGGTGCTGTTCACTCATTGCTCTGTGGGGAGCAAATCACCTTCGCCGTACTTTAGGCCTGCAATGCTTTTAGCACCGTGTAAAGCCAAGTGAATGGCAGGCTGTCGTCCTTCATCCTGCCAACGTATTAGGCCTCACCCACCACATCCCTTCCAAGAAGTAGCTTCTCATTAGGGGCCTCGTTAGGATATGAGCTTACATGTCTGAGTTAAACAAGTTTCGGCTGCTTACAAAATTACCAACAGGTCACAGCGTATACACAATATTATAACTAACTTTAACTTGTACGTCTTTATTATTATTTCAGGTTTTTTAATGGCCACCTTTCTGCAGTAGCGCTAACCATCATCTACAAGCCACTATAAAACAAAAGTCAACAATAAACATTTGCCTTATTAACACCATCACCATTTTCACAAAGCGTTGTGAAGCTTGAAGCAGGAAAAAATTGAGAAAATAAGAATTGTGATAAGTAACAGGAAAAGTTTCATGATAGTCATATCCATCCGCAGTAAAGCTAAGCTAGCACGCACTTTGGCACCGACATGTCTTTGACATCATATAGTTGCAATGTCGGTTGTATTTTGAAGCAATCAGGATTAATTATGCACTGACTGCGAAAGCACAAGTATCCGTTTGGGCAGTCGCTGCAACTTTCTCCGTGGTTGTAAGGTTTTTCATTCAAATGATTTCCTCTGGAGGAGCAATCAATGCATTTTCAAGTATAGCAGTTGTGATTACCAACGAATGTGGACAGGTCGAACTTACTCAGGCCTGTACTGACAAACGACCAGATATTGGGGATTGCTCCAGCCACGTCGGAGGTCATCGCATTGCCACATGGCGCACCCCAATTCCTTCGATGTTGCCCAAACCATCTGTAGAGTCAAAAATTATTGCTGACAATGCATCATGCATGACAACATGCTAGTGGTTTGCCCACAGTGACATTAGATTGCATTGAAGATACTCAGACACACGTGTCAACTCACCTGTGTATAGGGGTCGCAATTACCAGTACAACTGTTATCAAAGTATGAGTAAGATTGGGATCCATTTTTCCATCCACAAACGCCCTCAGTCAGAGACGGTTTAAAGCCGCTGATGAGCGCAATATTTTGTCCAATTCCACGGTAGTGCAAATATATATTCGGATCTGGATGTCCAAAAATGCAATGTCTAGCCCAATGAGCTGCTAAGTGCTCCAACTCATCAGAGTACTCCTAACCAAATCAGAAGCAGAGTTAAAAATGTCATTGGTGGCAAAATCAAGTGGAAGAACTTAAAGTGCTAATGAACGCGGTGTTCTAGCAATTAAATAAAGTAGTGATCAAATGTGAAAATCTAATCGTGTAATATCGCTACGCGCAAACACACCATAAATTCCATATTACTAGCAGGAGGATACACTTTCTCTCGCAGTTGCAGGTGAGCCTCAAGAACTTGTGCCTTCTCAGCATACGTAGGTAGATCACATGTCGCTGCAGCTACCAGGGCGATAATGCTCAAGATCTTCCCAAAGGGATCTGAAATTTTGTTTAAAGAGGCAATCAATTCAAATTACAAAGAAACCTAGATTATCACAGCATTGTAACTCACAGAGTGTGGATAGCATTTTGCAAAAGTGCTGTGAGATTGGAGAATACACCCATTTACATCTGGACACCTTTTATATTTTTCTTACTGACCTTGTATTTTTATGATCCCATCATGTGTTTTTAAAGAACATTCATGTCTGTTCATGCTTGTCTTTGAACTTTGTGATTTAGCAAAAACAGCTCAGATATTATAAAGCATGCAAATTTAAACCTTTAAGATTTTGTTAGTTTGATGGTTTAGTTTTGCAGCGTGGAATTTCGGGTGTAATGGACCTGATCTTTATAGTTCACCACCAAAACGCATAAGTAATGCCGCACCTCATACATTGCATGTTTGTATGAATGCGTCCTTGGTGACATACAGTCAGAGGATGTTAGCTACTAGCCGAGCACACGACATCGCTTCTGGAGGCGGATACGAGTATCTGCCTTCCGGCTAAGAGGGAGTCCCAAATCGAGCAATAAGCGATGGCTTTTGCCAACCACGCCTGCTAATTTAGGAACCTCAAGCAAGAAGCAGAAGCAAGGAGTCAAATTAGTGCAATTTCTTGCAAAGTCTACTAAAATTGGTTGTTTTATAAACCTTTGAGGGAAATTTCTTTGAAAAACGCTCGGTTTGTGCTACTATTTGATTTTACTAAAACATTATTCGACTAATGATGACATTTAAGAAATCAAAAGGGTAAGCACACCAGGCAAACAGAAGTTGGCGTTGGAGTGGGATTTTATTTCGGTATACTTTGGATAAATTAGTCGGGACTGAGGGCTCATTACACATCCAATATACCAACCTTTGGTGCCTGTTTAATAGCCAATTGATAATTGCATGCGACTTCTTTATTTTTGCCTTCCGCTATTGGTTCTAGATTCACCAATAGGGAATACTGATCAAAGGAAGACATGCTCAGTAGTGTGGGGCACGGAGTGGTCTATAAATTATCGCGATGTTATGTGGAAGTCCGTGTCCGACTTAAAAGTGTAAATCGGCGGCGCTGATCCCGTATGGCCTAATGTGGTTTCTTGTCATCTAAAAGATTTAACAAACCAAACTTATTTTGTGCCTAACTTTAAATCTCAAAAGGTTATCCATCTGAACTTACCATGGTTGATCGAATGTACTTACAGCCCTAAGATCATTAGCAAACACATCTTAGGTGAAATGGTAGCAATGGATCAGTGATTACAAAGTTAACCCCTTTCCAGTTCATGTATAAGCATGCCTTTTCTAAGGAAAAAAATCCAACGCAAATTTTGGTGGGGCTGGTCTCGTTAAATTGGTATTTCACATTTTACCATTCATATTGCTAAAGCTGTCCAAATGTGTAGTAAACTTGTTTTGATAACTCATGCATTCTATCAGAAATTGCTTAAAGGTGGGAACGCTTCTATGCAAATCAGGTGGTTCACTCAAGGTGGAAATATAGTCAAGTTGTTAATTTAAGGCCAACTCTTATCTGCCACGATTTTGAGGGGAAAGAGCTGCATTCAAGAGCTTATTCACGGCCAATCTTGGAAGGAATATGGAGGGACCGACCGTTTGGAGAGGAAGCTTTCCAGCATTAGGACATATTTGCTGGATCAGTAGTAACCTCTATAAATCGGTATTTATACTTGTTAGCTTGAATCCTATTGGGTTACCACCCGCAGTACCGGTGGGTATAGGCTCCAATAGAGATAGCGTTGATGCCGATGGAGTGGGATGCGAGATGTGTGCAGGAACCTAAATTTGCTCATTGAAGAAGCATTTTACAAATGATCTTTGAGCTCGATTTCCATAACACGCAGAAGCAATCATACCCTCAGGCACACGCAATACGCTAGAAACATTAATAGCTGAATCGTTTAATCAGGCTCTCTGAAGTGTCTGCCTAGATTAGCCCAAGGTGCAATGATTTGGAGTTCTAATGTTCTCCTTAAGGTGTTGGGGATGTAGCAAGTCAAGAATTACTGCAAGTTGGGCCATGTAAGACGATCACAATGGATTCCATGTCGTTAAATGCTTTGAAAAATACCCCCACGCTTAAGCATCCGACTGCCTGTTGGCGTCCCTGTTCATGCTTGATGAATACGGTTACCTAGATGCGCATTACTTCACTACTTGAAAAGCATGCATTTTATTGCCAAGAAAAGGCTTGACGTGTAGACTGGATGAGTAGCCGCTGTACTGGATATGTTCTTCCCCAATTTCACTACAGGATAATGGGTAGAAACCATGAATCAACCGTCGTGTTACTTTTGGCACGTAACTCAAATAAAAGTGAAAGCTGACAAAATTTTTGTGAGCATGAAGTAATTATGGACAAGTGCTTTGCCAGTTGTAGCTTTCTTGCCACACCATTGCACGCAAGCAGTCTTGAAATTCCCGGAACAGTTAGGGACATTTTAAGACAACTAAATCGTCCTAGAACTGGTGAGTACTTTAGCACAAAATGCACATTTTCGTAGCTAACAATGAATTAACGTCCCTGCATGGATGTTGAATAAAAGGTGGCATCACGTGGCATAAAAGGTTATGCATGTGGAGCAGGAGGTAACTAGTAAAATATCCAGCTCAGGAGCAAGTACAACTTCATAGATGCAGGGGACTGACTGGTGTCGGTAACAATTACTTAGTAATGTAGCATGAAATCGTGATTTCCAAACTTTCGGTTTGACACCTTCTGCTTTGAGCATTGAAGATGCGCTCCAACTCAAGGCAAATATGGACTTGACACGTCGCTTCTCCTTAAAGTCGTTCATCTCGATTGTGGCTACAAATATTCTGCCTTCTTTTGGTAAACAACATGCCGGAGATGGTTAACCAGTGGACATAAGTCTGCACAAAGGCAACTCAAGCATCCATTAGGCGACGCATTTAACCAATTTCTTCAGCTAATCGCTTTGTGTTAGGCACCAACGGGGATGAAGGAGATGGTACCACTTAGAGGAAACAACTCAATTCAATTTGTTGATAATTCATAAGTACTAAGATGCGGCGAGTGACAAGGAAACGGTTTTTTAACAGTTAGCACCAAAAAGTCGTTCAGATCCAATAGCTAAGCGTTTTATTTGATTCGTGTGTGTGACAGCGTATCTGTTTCACAAGTATTGTGTTTTGTCCAACTGAATAACATTTCAAATAACACATGATTACACTATGAGTTTTTTGAAATGCAAAATGCAGCGGAGATTTCCTCCTAACAGCAACAGTGAGACTCACCATCTCTTGGACAAACTAGTATTTGCCCTTCTGATGCAAAAAATCCAGGAGTTGCTCTGATTTCCAAAGTGCTGCACGCATAGAGTCCTTGAACACACCCCAAGGTACATCACCTTCCGATTATTGGTCTGGAGTCTTTTGTAATCTTATTCCTTTTTGCTTCAACCAAAGTGTGGTGAAAGCGAATGCCTATTCTTCCAATTCCTTCGTGTGACATATGTATAAACTGCAGAAAGCTCAAACCACTCATAAGCATGTGTTCGCCTATGCTTCTTATCCAGACAAACACATTGCCGATGATCATCATAACTAATACCATCACAATTGAGGCAATCCCTGCAGATCCCAACGATTTGGAGCAGGGCTATCATTGGCAATACAAACGTCATATTGCATGGGTGTGGACGCCGCAAAGTGACTCTGCAGAATTCCGTGAATCGCAAAACATCACGCTAGTCAAGTACAGTGGTTTTCATTGAAAAATCATTCATCTATCTGCTGCTACGACTTGATCGAAGCCCGGTCACGGGGACTCATGCTAAATTCAATCGTAGTTAACGGAGAGGTCCTGCTATTTAATGGCAAGTTCGACTGGAATATCAATCCCTATTTTAAAGAAGAAGTTCGCGAAAAATGTTGGACATGGAGAAGTGATAACTCAGATCGGTTGAAGATTTTTAGTGACGTTCCCTCTTAAACCCGTAGCAATAATCGCTACCAAAACCATGTTCCTCCCCTTTGAGGTGCCGTGATCGGCATCAATTAAAGAATTCGACTCGGTTTGCACGGAAGCCCAAGTGCAATTGTGGCCACTGTTTAATCAGGATTGCTATACAGAAGTTGAAACTCCCGTACCAAGCACTGCCAAGAAGATTCCTGGTGTGAAAATCCCGCCAAACGAGGTTGTGTTGAGCTTATTTTTGCACTATTGCGTGATGAGGTCATCACCCAACGCAGAGCAGAAGGAAAGTAGGGAGGTAGCCTCAGGATAAATCCAAACCTACCTATCACTTCGAGATGTGAAGGGTCGCGGTGTTTATGAGCAGAAGGCAACCAAAATTACCCACACCTAGTGTTACAGAGTCGGAGTACTCTATTTGGCAAAGTTGTTGACGGTATCATGACCTCATGCTCATTTGAAACCATTGAACTTCCACCTAGGGTCAAGCGTGAGCGAGATGCCGTTGTCAAATGTTTCACCCCAGTACTTGGACCTCATTTTAGATAGAGCTAATTGTATTCATTAAAGGCATTCATTCATTAACGCGTGATTGCTCAGTGAGACACCGTCAATGAAGTGAATCAACGGCCAAAAGTTTCCTCTGGGGAAACGGTGTTCTGAGGTATTAATGCCCTTAAACCTAGTGGAATGCCGAAAGCACAAGGGCAGAGCTGCCATGCATTTTTGCATTTATGAATATCCTACGTCATACTTCTTTAATTTATGGAACATTCAGTACTTACACATTTCTCAAAGCCAGATTTTTCTGAATAGCTGTAATCGTGGATAGATTTACATTCTCCGATTCAATTTCCAAGTAGGAAAATCAAAAGGTAGATATTTGTGTCGCAACTATTGGTTTCAATACCTCAGAATAGACTGCTATATACCACATTTGTAGGGTGTTTCCTAAGTAAAATTGGGAAATCAAACTCCTGATAACCGGTGCATTAATGATTAGCCTGCAACTACGGTATAAGCTTTGTAAATTTTGCACGGGTCGCGAAGTACCTTGCTCTACAACAAAAGGCAATGATGCCATTAAAGTGACTTTTGTGTACTGCAGCATGGTTACGTGCAGAAAGGGATAAATTGTGCTAACATGAGAGTTCTCACTACTATCTTTTCTAACGCCTCACTACTGATTTATCTCATTCCGCTAAGTGTTAGAAGAGTCATGTGCTCAACTTCAAAGATGTGGCTAAGAAATCAGTAGGGCATGATCGTGAAAATCACTTTAGTCTGCGCGCACGGATGCAGCATAATTGGCTTCTACTTCACCCGCACAAGTCGCACAAGCTTAGTTCACTCTTAACTC
Source organism: Taenia hydatigena (assembly GCA_036345935.2). Lineage (NCBI taxonomy): Eukaryota > Metazoa > Platyhelminthes > Cestoda > Cyclophyllidea > Taeniidae > Taenia > Taenia hydatigena. The sequence continues at coordinate 1,813,110 of JADWOT020000005.1, forward strand.
ACCCTTGGCACCAGCGATGATAGCCGCAAAACTTATAGATTTTCCATCATTTATGCTTGCCCGAGTTAAGACGACGCATGCCTGCACCGCAGTGAGAGTGAGTTCTCGCCTCGGCTTGTTCGAGAAACTCGCGGTTTTGAAGTAGAGAAGAGTGCGCAGAACTAAATTAGGCTAGCCAACGAGAGAAGGATAGCTTGATATTTGGCTCAGAGGTGGCCGCTTATGCTTTTGAAGAGATGGTACTGCCGTTCATTGCCACCATCCACATCTACCGATCCCGCAACTGGCATCGCTCTCTTTTCTTATTAAGTAACATAAAGTAAAATGCAATGAAAAAGTAAATTGCTCTGCTTCTGTGCAGACTCTGGTCGATCGGAGGGTGTTCGGATTCGCTGCCAGTGGTTTCGTAACCATAACATTTCCATTGATTTCATTTTAATGCTGTTACTATTTCCGCCAAAGTCTTGAAATAGTAAGAAAAACAGCCCACGATTCTAATCAAACGTTTATGTGCTTGTGCTCGTTCGGTTTTCGTTGGAACTCTCAACGCTGCGATTTGAACGCGCAAACCTTGCCATAGTGGAACAGGGAAGTTAAATTTTATGTCTTAAAAGCATGAACACTATGAAAGTTCTTTTAATTACTGCTACTGTTGCCATTTTATACTTCTGTATTTTCGTTCCATGTTTGAAGAAATAGCTAAAGCATCTTTGCCTAGCATTTCCAATTCTAACTTCTTTTGGAACCTAAGGTAACAGAAGGGGAAAAGAGGGAAGCGACCTCGCATGGGTCCTCAGACCCATCAGTTAAGTGAGTAATCCCAAGCCTGGCTGAACTCCCCACAGAACTAAAGAGAATAAGGTATCCCACTACAGGCTGCCTAGAGTCTCTTAGACAAACCGAAGGCCGCCAGCAAAATGAGACAGATTTGAAATGCCATCTTCAATGCGGAAATTCATTCAATCGCAACTCCTAGAGCAATAATAAGAACACTGTCTGATAATTCGGCCGGGAAATTTCTGATTTTTAGCCCACGTATCCACTTCTGGATGTACGCACCAAGCCTACGGTGTATTGTTTGGCAATTAAAGAAATGGAAGCAAAGCGATGCGTAGATCCCGTGCTTGTGATTTACATGACCCTGAGGCGACAGCAATCAACGCATAGCGTTCATTGACATGAGTCAAGTGGCCCTAGACAGATGGGGTGGCATGTATGCATATGACCCTAGTGATGAGACACGAGATTCTGGGGGGTAGCACCGCTTCTGGCATAGCTCCGGAGGTGTTGAATTACTTGATCGCAAGGATCGACATAGATTGGTAAATCTATCCACAGTGGAATGCTGTTTTAGTTGCATTGGAGCGACATGTTCCATACTACACTCGCCGTTTGTCTGACCCTTGAATGTGTTAAAAGGCCCTCGTTGTATCTTGGCCATTGTGCCATATTAGGATAAGTCGACACCTAAAACATGACAGCAGTCCTAACGCCATCTGAGTAAACACATTCAGTGCATTGCCAGTGCGTAATGTCATTCCCCGGCCTTATAGAAAACGCTGCCTCAACATCCTCCACTCAACTGTTTTGTTCGTCGAGGGGAACGGATTCACGGCAATTCACAAATCTTTGGTGTATGCTGATCATTCTATGTGCCTTTATCCTTCCCTGCTCACAATTGTACTCGGCAAACACGAACGCTGCTTTCGCAACTCGGGGCGGCCGTGCCATTACTATCACTAGTAAAGATGCATGACTTTGCTATACCACCTGGCAATTCGTGTGGTTAAACGGTGGTGCTGCAAGTCTGCTATCACCAATCACAAATTGCACTGGGTTTAGTGCTTCATGCTCTAAGCCTCCGGACTCAAGTCGAAATGCCTCACTTTTGCCACTTGCATTCGTACCCACACAGGCAGTTGTGGGCCAGATATTGCAGCTTAGTACATGATGCGATGCAGCATGAGCCAGGTCTGCCGCCAGAACTGGGGCTATGCAGCTGCCACCCATCCCTAACAACTCTGATTATCCAGCTGAGTTCCCACGCACTTAGCTCTTACCACTCTAGAACTCACTTCTCTATATATCGGCCTCATTGCCTCTGCAAACATCTAGGTAATAACAACCCTTGCCCTAATTCTCTAGGCATTTGCCTCATTTTCTTCCCATGTTCTGGGTTCCATCAACCCAGAACTTATCTCCTCCTCTCCACCTCACTCCTACACCCCATTTCTGGCTATTGTCACCTTGGCACCTGATTCTTCCCAAAACAGCCAGCGTTCGCCTGCTCACATGTATCGAACGGGCAAAAGAGAAGGCTGGAGGGTGGACAGCCGACAAGTAAAACCTCAGGAGGTAAAAAGGTGCATAGATATGATTAAAGGTCTGAGGATCTAACCAAACAGCAGGTAAGTAAATAAATTGAGGCCAGTGACCTAACAAAATAAACAAGTAGAAAGGCAACGAACTTACCACTTGCTCTATTTCCACAATCTTACGAGACGTGGTCAAAGTTGCATAGTCCTGCTGGCCGTGAGTCTTGCAGATGGCTGAATATGAGGTTACATAAAGTCTTTCATCCAGTCGCACGAATGAGCATTTCAGAACAAGTATGGGCCAAAACCGGTCGCCTAGTCGCCTCTATCCATTTGGAAGAATGCAGCAAGCGTTCATTGCTAATAAGCTCCGGCAGCCCAGGTTCCGTCTGCTTGAAGAGGGAAATCGGTGAGTGGTCTCTAGAAACTATTTGTGAAAAAAAAGGGATTTAATCAAAGTCGCGCAATGCTGCGTTGTTGGAGAATAAAACAAGTTATTTTATCATGTTCCAATCACTCAAAAAGGATGTGATTTCACACTCTACTATAACCCAATTGAGTAGCATGCTTACCACTACAGAGCTCTAGAAGCCACCATATTTAGCCAGCAAATGAATTTGAGGAAATTATTTAGTGCGAACTGCAATACTTTTTTTGAACTACCGGTTCCGAGCAGAATCACAGAGGTGGCCAAATCGCTCTAGCTGCGTAGGCTGGTCTCCGGGCCATGCCAGCAGCTTATTGCCCTCTGCTCGTTGAATATGTACATATATATATATATATATATATATATATATATATATTCTACCTTAGTATTCTGCTTCGTTTGCCTTTAAAAAAGCCTCGAATAGCTACATATACAAACAAAGCATTGCAACATAACTATTACACTGAGCTATTATGGAGATGCCTAGGAATAACCCACATTCTCATAGCAAGGTTGGCGGAAGCAAAGCAAAGCAAAAGGGTGAAATCATCTGCATTAACATTAATATAATAATAAGTTGTCGTAATTCATTATGCTGGTGGAGTGGATTCTTCGTTACTTTTATTAACCTCTGGTATTCGGCTGCAGATATCGATGAATGCGCATGAGGGACAAAAAATGTTTCAACGCAGAAAAAAATGCTATTTTATAAAGTGCACTTAAGAAAACTATTTTTAGAGTAATTAGGATGTACCAATCAGTATTGTGGTTAAGTTCGTTTTGTATTTTAAACTGACGTATCTTCTTAAACAAAATGCTTTAGATTGCAGCAAAAAAAACCATTTAAAGCTCAAAACTAGGTATTTGTAATGAATCTGTCTTTCGCCTTTTCATTAGAATTAACATTTTAAGCCGACAAAGTGTGTTGTTAGTCTTCCTAGTTTCAAGGTCACTGTCCTTAGTATATTGTCTGTCGGTACGGTGGACGTGGGGAGTTATAATGACGGTTGGGTTTAGATCAGATAGGCCCTGATTGTCAAAAGGAGCTAAACTGTCCAAGGGGTTGCCTAGTAACAAATAATTTGAGGTTGGGTTTCGTTAGTCCTCCCTACCTTTCTCAGGTAAGAAGGGTATCTGGTCTGTGAGTCGTTTTGATGTTTTCGTTTCCTAATGGACTCTGTGTACATGTTGTGCTAGGGAATCCGCTCTTCCTCTTTTTTTAGCCTGAATAAAACTGCTTTGTAACTGTTGCGCTGTTAAAGCTTCTCTAGTCTCTACTTTGGCATAGCGACCCGTGTTTATTGGACACGGAAGGAGATTTGAGTACGCTCCTCTCCACTGGTGAACTACGTCATGTCTTCCGCTACTTCAGCAGGTGCAGCCCAAACAAATCCAAGTCGAAGTGGTAAAGATTCTGCTGCGGAGGAGTCGTTCACATGCAGCCTACGTCGCCTTCAGATCAGGTGTCGATCTGTCTATTTGGTAGGTAGGGTTGTAGTAGGACTTCACTATATTGGCGATTGTTACTCTGCATTTTCTTTGTTTTGACAGGTGTGGATATGTTTTTCGGGTTGGTGACTGTTGAAACTGGCACTTCGAACTCTGCAAGTTTTTCGAAGGACACGGACCTCGCCGAGACTCTACTGCTTGTCAGGGCGTTTTATTGATTGGCAATCGCTGACGAATCTTCACTGGGAATGCTGGGGCTGCAAAGTGCGCTGCGATACTTTGATTCCTGCGTTCGTGGCGCGGTAGACAGAAAGGACCAGATGTTAGTGCAAATGAAGGACGTGGATGCGTGGAGGAAGAGACTTGCTAATTTGCAAGCCCTCATAAGGGTAAGCTGGCTGGCATTGAAAAGCCCCCAAATCATATGCAGTTCGTTTGTCATCTATCTACTATGGTGAAATGTGCATCCCCACCGTAAAGTGTAGCCTTTTTCATCTGGCGCAGATGCTGTCAAGTAGATTGGAATCGCATGATGGGAATTCCTCTTTGATGGCTAGAGACTGTGTTGCTCTTTACTTTTCTGTTTTCTATGTGGTCCCCTTGTTCATGTGGACCTTGAACGAATGTCGTTCTACTGCTGCCACTGTTGGTGCTAGTTGTTTAGGTGCGTCATATGTACGTCAGGTTTCGGCAGGACTGATTTTGTGGTCATTATCATCCGATCATGCCATTGTCTGATTTTACGCATTTGTGTCACAGACCATGCCTCCTGTTTTCATTGTCCGTTTAAAGGAGTAACTGGCCTGCCTTAGCCTGTTACTTGCATAATTGTTCTAGCCTAACTGAAAAGGGTGATGTATGGCGGGGTTTGGTGTGTGTGCATGTGTTCTTAAGCAATTATGATCACGACCAGTTGGCAGAGTGTTTGTGTCAGTATTCTGGAGCTACTGTTACCGAATTAAGCTTACTGCGTGTTGGTAAGCAAGGGACAGTAATCTGCGCCATAACATGCATAAATATCAGCGGTGAAGCATAAATTTTATCCTTCCCAAGTTGGAACTGTAGTGCAGGCACTATGCATGGGGCATCAAATAAGCATATTCAAGTAGAACTTTTGAGTAGAAAGATTACTCCTGCTTTACTTCTTATTGTTCTGCGTTTTCGAAGGAAGCCTTCTTAAAATTTACACGCTATTTGTGGCATACATAGGTTTTGAGGACTATCAAGCGAATTTGTTGGTTGTTTCTGCTAATATCATCTTGTTTATCAACGAGCAAACAATCAGGAAATGGGGCGAGAATTTGGGTGGAAGTGACTTGAGTCAGAATCACTTTGCACTTGTCGTGGGTTCGCGTTTTCGTTGTTGTCTTCTTGCAGCCGAATAGGATTTCCATGCTGTTTTTCAATGAACTGCCGAGGCACGCTACTCCGTACCGTTTTTGTAATGGATAATCGTGCTTTATTCTATTTATACCTATTCCAGGTTTACATTAAGGATATGGAAAATCGTCGGAACCAATGTTAGTGCCACTGGTGTCTCACGTAGTAGTCCGTGTTTTACGTGTGCCCAGTGCTTTAAGGTGTAAGTGTATGTGTTCTGCGGAATGAACCAAAGTTATGCAAATACCTTTGCAGCCTGCGTAGAATGTGATGACGCTGAAAAGAATTTGTTGTTAAAGCGGACGAACTGTCCCGTTACTTCCTTTTGTTCTCCAACCACCGTCGAGATGTATTTGTCAATCTCTCATTGACTGTATTCTGGGTGCACAAAATCATTCAAACTGCAATGATTTGCATTGCCTGTACAACTTGATTCCGTTGTTGAAAACATTTAATCTATCTGTTTTCCTATTTCTTAAGCATTTTCAGGGTGACAGTAGTGATTCAGATCACTGTAACGACCGTGGACGTCGAGAGGATGGAGAGAGGTAGTGTGAGAAAAAGAGGAGGTGGCAGAAGTTCAGCTGGGGCATTATCATCGGAGAGGGTGGGAGCGGTGTTTAAAACGGATGCTCTGCTACGGACACTACCACAGCCACCCTAAGGCTTAATTCGTACGAAATTACACAGAACTACTAGGGAGGGTTGGAGACCTCCTGTCAGTGCTTTCTGACGCTCAGAGCTGCAGGTCTCGCTGGACTCACTGCCGTGCCTTTGACGACAAGGCCCGGTGGGGTGCCCTCTTCCCCCTTTTGGCTTGCATATAGATGCGTTTGTGTGATTTGTCTGCGACTTTTCGGGTTAGACTTTCTTTGCCTGAGTCTTGGTTTCTTTGCAGTCGGCGGGGAAGGAAATGGAACCGTTGGGTGGGTGTTGGGAAGCTTGAGAGTGTTTGGTTATTTCTCAACATGAAATTGGTAATGACCAGTGTAAAATGGACATCTGAAGGATCAACCCTGGTAGGTTTTGATTCTCTACCATCGTTGAACTATGCGTATGCATTGATATGGTGGGGTAAAAGTTCGCCTAACAAAGAAGTGAGTACACGGGAATCCCATGTATGCCATTGGTTTGAGATGCTGATAACGAGCCCTTCTGTTCATAAAATTAAACTTATTGCATTCATTTTCCGTGCCGCGGTCGTTTCTAGTCCGCATGACCACCTGTGATGGTTGGTTTATGAGAGCGAACTCCTCAAATGAGGGCTAGTAGAGGTCGAGGACGTTGTTCGAACCATGATGGACACCTTACGCTGAGATTCTTTATATTTTTGGCTTACCTTTAATGCTTCACGTTTTGACGTCTACAGTATGTGCCATGGAAGTGCTAGCGTCACCTGTGCTGCTTACCTGGGCCCTTCTTATACCTATATAATGTCTCCAAATGTAGCTTTGGTCCAGACTTAGTCGGAGGATGAGGTTTCTTTGCATTGGGTTCTGCCTAGGTGGAGTGACTCATGGAATGAGGTGTGAATGTGATCCCGACGAGGGGGTTTACAACTATCTGGGCGCGCCTAGTTTTCTCGTAAGCCATTTGAAACAAATTTCAGGATAATGAACGTGGAAATCTACGTACAGAAAGTTTAGAACTGAAGACCTGTCAGATTAAAAAATCACTAAAAATGCAATCATGTGGTCTGGATGGTCGATCAACTTTTTCATACTTTAGAGTTTCATTACAAGGGGTCGCTTGATTGTTCACTTGGTATGGTTACAACGTCGTGGCGTCAAGTGGTGCTGATGAGGGCACTACAATGGATGCGTAATATTGGAGAGTAATACTGCAGATGGGCTGGTTAGCAAATCACATGAGCTCCTAGACAATGGGAGGAGATCGTTAGTAATGAAATAAAAGTGATGTACGCGCTAATGCTTCTGCGGCGTCTCCACGATTGGAGCAGCGAAATGTGTAAGATGGTGGGGGTAGGGAGGGCAAGGCAGTGAGGAGCTGCGTGAGGAAAGTTAAGATTGTGATGGATGCTACTGATTAGTTCTAACCTTTCAGCACTTATGAAAGCACACCTCGGCAAGTTCGACAGCGTAAGTGTAATTTTAGCGAGCGATACTACTGGTGGACTGCTTAGTAGAGACTCAATAGTAATAAGGGGATGATGCAGAGGATCATGTGTGGGCAACCTGATGCGATGGACAATGGGTAGGTACCTCTGTCGAGCCTTGACGCTTTAGGCAAGGGCGTAAAGGCGATGGCGTGAAGGAGTGTGGCGGGGAGGGGTAGCGTGAAAGATGTTGAGTTTACACAAATTTGTATGGTCTGCATCGATGCAGCTCAAACTGTGCCTACGAGCTGTTGGTGTTTGGCTGGTCTTACAAGGACCCTAATGGAAGGCAAAGGCAAGTATGGAGGTTGAAAGCGTCACTTTAGCGTAGGCTGACAATACGGCAATTTTCTGGGCTGGGTATGCTACGCTGGGCTAAGCTAAGGCAAGCTAAGGAGGCATAAAACCACTAAGACCAGATTCGCTCAGAGGACGTGAGGAGGGCAATAGCGAGATTCAAACTTGCAAGCTTGACATCTCGCCATTCTGCATAAATGAAGAGAAGCACGACGATTTGAAGGCAGTGAGATGGTAGAGCTGGATCCCAAATGACCATTTTAGGTGCAGTTCGTCAAATGAAAATCCGGGCGAACGAATTAATGCATTTTAAAGCGAGATGTTCAAAACCGGCAGCATTGTTCGTATCGGATAGATGCGGCGTGGAAAAAGGGGGAATGGATGAGAGATAAATGTACAGATGGCTGGTTTAATAAAATCTTTGTGTCAAATTTGTGCAATTCTGGACAGTTTTAGGCGAGAAAATTAACGAAAATTTGTCAGTTTCAGTTGAACTAGTAGTTTTGTCATCATTTTAGTAATATCTAGGCAACGTCTTTTTTGGGACTCTATGGCATGGTAAATGAACGGGTGATTACTCAAAGCCTCTTTCATAGGAAACGCGTTAAAATTAAGCCATGCAAAGATGTCGTTTGTTATGTCACGATAAAGGCGATAGAGAGTCAGGCAAGAGTTGCAATTAAAACTCATCATAAGCACAACACCCTTAAACCCGAGATGCTGAAGCCAAACGAAGCACTTGTAAGCTTACATTTTTTCTTAGCCTGATGGTACTTATTTTCCAAATTTATTGGCTGCATGAATTTGATTGACAACCGACACATTTCAACAGAGTGCTAAAAGCACAAAATGCACAAACCTTCCCTCTCGATGCGAATTCAGGGCATGGCAAAACAAAGTGAAAATGTTCTGGTTCTGCCTTGGTTTAGTATGACAAATAACAACGCACTAATCAGTATTTCTTGCCTGGGAAGATCGACGATTCACCACTAAGAGAGGCACTACAGGAGACTGAGGCTTGTTTCGAGTGCTCACTTAGCTAACGGGACCCTTAGTCTCACCAGTCTCGTCAGCCACTTCGTGGCGTCATCTTCCATGCGCACCGATTCGTTAAATGATCAAACCTATTGCCAATGCGATGATTTCACTCCGAATTTCCAATCAAAGAAAAAACAACAAATGTTAACGAAACAGAAAAGTGTGCTGAAAAGGCCTGCATTGAAGAGATTTTAGAGGCAGAAAACTTCTTAACAGTGTGCTCGTGTAATCTGGATAATTGATCAACTTCCTTATTTTTTACTGATCCTCAAACGATTTTGTTTGACTGCTCGTCTAGTAGTGTTCACACGGTGCGGCGTCAAGTGGCACTGATGAGTGCACTCGACAGCTCAGATGTGCTTTTGGAGAACAATATTGCTGATGGGCTAATTAGCAAAGGAATGATCCGTTACAGATGAAGAGATGCTTGATAGTAGGAAGGGGATATCAAAACTAATGCTGTGTAGCCAATGTGTTATAATGGTGAATGGGTGGATATCTTTGCCAACTCTTGACGCATTAAGCAGGGAGGTGAAGCAGATGGTGAGGTAGGCAAGGCGGTGAGATGCAACGTAAAGGAAGTGATGTTTACGGTGACAAGATTACTTGATTCTTGTCTTGCAAGCCTTGCAAGGTGAGTATCGACGCAGCGCAGGCTGTGTCTGAGCGCTGAAATTGTTTGACTGGTCCTACAAGGGCCTTGGTAAAGGACAAAGGCAGGGTAGGCATAGAAGAAAGGGGATGAAGTAGGGAGCACTGACTCACTGATGGTTGAGGGGGTAGCTGCTGTCTCGACCGCCATCACGTATCAAACTTAACAAAGTTGAGCTAGGATTTGCTACGCTAGGTCTTTTTATGCAAAGCCAGGGTAAGCTAAGCTACGTCAAGGCTTTGGGCGCTGCGTCTTGCCATTGTGGTGGGGAGGAATGGAATGAAGGTGTTCCAGTCAAGGTGACATTCACAGTGATCCATATATTATCACACGATGGGAAAGTCCTTTGTGATGGTACAGAAGGAAACTAGTGTCTTGCTTTTGACTGCCTACACTAACCTACTTGCAGGCATAGGGTTGACGAGTGGTACGCCAGCTAACAAATCGGATTACCACCCACTGGCTGACTGGCCAACCAGGCTGTCGACCAACAACAGATTAATCAAAATCCGGTAAAGAGTGATTCAGATCAGACTGCCTTCGAATAATGAGGTCAGAATAGTGACGCTATGCTGCAGTTATTAACTCGTGCTAGGTTCTACCTCATCGCATCCACCTCATTACAAACTCTCTCCCACCCCTCCTTACTGGCGGTTCCTTGTCCCAGAATATCAGGTGGAACACTCAGCCGTTGAGTTTAAAATGTAATATTACCTGCAACGTTAGCTAGCCATTCCGCCTTTTGCCAATAAAGGCGTATTTCACACCTAAATGCCTAAGTTTCCCAAAGTCCTTAAAACCTCTAGCGAAGTGAACTCTATCCAAGCATGGCTGTATTAAAGCTTCTGGATGACGCCACCTCGATCACAACTACAGCTGCATTTAGGACATCGTAAATGATAAATAACTGTGACTGGGCCTGGACTTGACTGCCCGGCAGACATAAGAAACAACAAATCAAAATAAAGCAAAAGCAATAAAATCTGGTAAGATAAAGTTCCCTATTCTGTTTGCATAGCTGCAATGCCACAGACGCAACGAAGTGCGACTTCTAGCATTTCAGAGCACGGAAACTAACTAGATTTAACCACAAAATAGCTTACTTGTGATTAAGAAAACGCAATAAACCAAGAAAGAAGGGAAAGCAAGGTTCTGCATTTTGGGCGGTACATTCATGTCCTGTCACCGTCAAAATGGTTGGACTTTGTAGTGCATTTTCGTTTATTGCTAATGGCAATGACAATCGATTAACAAAAACAGGCACTAAGTTTTAAAGGACATTGGGTTTCAGTTGCATTTCTAGCTATAGAAGAGCTTCACCTCTGTGATACCATCAGCTAATCTGCTTGCTATGTGTAATGTGGATTAAGCAGACGAAAGAAAGACCACACTACACACTTAAAGTTGGCACATCCATGCGGGCTTCAAGTAAAGCAATCTTTGAAGCAGTTTTGACGATTTGCACAGGCACAGGATTAGGTAAACTTACTATGGATTCACAGTCGTTCACTCACTGGTGATATTTGTGGACGAGTGGCCAACAACTTTTCTTGCATTACACCTTTGTAGCATTGAAGTCTGTTTTCAATTACCAGTGCAAACATGAATTCTACAGAGGACGTAATGAATTACAATTACCTGCTTCGTGACACTTGGTTGGCTTGTTGGATGGATAGATGGTCGACTGAGTGGCTAACTGCACAATCAGCCAAGATGTGATAAAGACGCTTCGTTTTTGATATCTAAATAATCGCTCTGCGGGATGGCATGATGTCTTTGTAAATGCACATGGCGGCTTGTCCACATCCACTGCACTATAAAGAGTCCACTTTTATTCAAGGAAATAGTCAGTTTTGACTTGTCAAGGAATCAGATTGTTCTCTTTTAATGGTTCAGCTTGAATAGAGCAGGCCATCCAAATAAATCAAACTAACCAATCAGAAGCCACCGTTACAGTGGGGCGGTTTTATCGATCTGCAGTGGTGGGGGATTTCGTCACCAGTCAGACAGACAACCGGTTAAGCAATTGGCTCAGCTCCTCAGACATTACCCTCTCATTCCTTAACCTTCGCAACGTGTATTTGTGTAGAGCTGCATGAACACACGAAGACACAGTGAATGAATTTTCGACTAATGAGTAGCAAAGGATGCGCGCATTCTTGCAAGTTTTGTAAGGAGTTAGGCACATAGACCGATTGAAGGGCAAAAGATTGAACACAAGCAATGTGGTAAGCAAAAGTTAGTTTAAACTGCGAATTGCAAACTAAGAACAGATCGACATGTTCATGACCACTCTCGAGAGTCGAATGGGAGTAGAGACCACATAAGTGGGGTCTGTACTAAGTTGAATTGGTAGAATGAAGTGGAAAACGTGTGAACTGTCATGAAACGGGACGAGAAGCGATGAGACATACGATACGGCCATCCAGAAAGTGTACTGTAGTCCAGTATGTGGCCAGTCTGGTCTGTAGCAAGTGAGTGACGGAAGTAGATAGAGATAATTAAGGATGCGTGGAGCTCGATAAAATGACATCGTTGAAAACAGGCGTAAAAATGAAGAAAGAGCTGCAAGAGAATAAAATTTGCTTTGGAGGGTGTTGAAGTGAAAACAAGCAAGTAAGACGCAGAGCTAGAATGGGGTCTGGCCTCGCCAGAGTGCAATGAATCAAGATGAGTGCGCAAGACAACACCTGCCCATTGGTTTTGTTAAATGGACGAAAGAAATTGGACCTAATGTGCTGCGATGATGCATGGTGTAAGTGGCAGTGCTATAGAAGAGTGGAAAAAGTAGCACTTGAAGAATGAGACACTTAAGGAAGTGACGCAGAGCTAAGCCTTGTTGCAGAAGGAAAATTTGTCTTCGCTGCAAACCCTGTGTCAAGTGGTCCTACGTGTGCATCCTGTTTCTAAAGGCATGGGAGACAAAATGGAGAAGCCTCATTTGACCTCAATGTCCTTCTGTGTAGCCGAGTCTAATCTGCTGTAGCCAGACTTTGTGTTCGTTTACTACAGTGCAAGTAGTGTAATGCAATATGTAAGCTGAAGGATTCGTGCTCATAAAAGTATTGCACAGACGCACAAATGTGACGCAGGTATAGATTGAAAAAGGAATCAACGAATCGTCTCTGAAGATTTTGACGCAATGGACAAATTTATGTTCTCGGTTATCTCTTTAAGTCTGTGCCTGAATAAAGCGTCGATGCACATCGGAGAGGAGAGTGGAGGGACCTCGAACTCTTCCAATGATAGCGAAAAATAATGACAGTGCATTTTGAGGTGCTCGAGGAGTAGAAGGCTGAGGAGGAAAGAGAAGGAAGAAACTAAGGGGAAAATGAGGAGATACAAAGCCAACTTTTGCTCATGCTGATGCAGAAACTTACAAATCGCTAAGCTTTTCATTTAATTCGTGTATGTGACATTGTACCTATTCCACAATTATTGTGCTTTGTCCAACTGGATGGCACTTCAAACAATACACGAATGCACCATGGGTCCTTGAAATGCAAAATGCAGCAGTGATTTCCTCCTAACAGCAACAGTAAGACTCATCATCTCTTGGACAAACTAGCATTTGCCCTTCTGACGCAAAAGATCTAGGAGTTGCCCTGATTTTCAAAGTGCTGCACACTTCGAGTCCTTGAACACACCCCAAGGTGCATCGCCTTCGGCTTATTGGTCTAAAGTCTTTTGTGATATTATTTTTTTTTATCCCACCCAAAGTGTGATGAAAACGTATGCCTTTTCTCTCAATTCCTTCGTTTGACAAGTGTATAAACTGCAGAAAGCTCAAACCACTCATAAGCATGTGCTTGCCCATGCTTCTTATCTAGATGAACACATTACTGATGGTTACCACAACTGATACCACGACAAATGAGGCAATCCCTGTAGGTGCCAACGATTTGGAGCAAATTAAATCCCTTCAGAAATTTGCAGAGCTATTATTGGCAACACAAATGCCCTATTGCATGGGTGTGGCCGCCACAAAGTGACTCTGCAGAATTTTGTGAACTGCAAATCATCAAGCTGGTCAATTTTAGTGGCGTTCATTAAAAAAATCATTCATCTATCTATTGTTATGGCTTGATCGAACTCCGGTCATGGGGACTCATGTTGAATTCAATTGTAGTTAACGGACTTGTCCTGCAATTCAATGGCAAGTACGACTGGAATTTCAATTTCAATTTTAAAGAAGAAGTTCGCGAAAAATGTTGAACATGCAAAAATTGATTAATCAGCTTGGTTGAAAATTTTTCTAATGACATTCCCTTCTAAAACCGCAGCAATAATCGCTACCACGACCATTTTCTACCCCCTTTCAGGTGCTTTGATCGGCATTAAATGGCAAAATCGACTCGTTTTTCACGGAAGTCTAAGTGCATTTGTGACTATGTTTAATCAGGATTGCCATACAGAAGTCGAAACTCCCATATCAATCACTACCAAGAAGATTCCTGGTGTGAAATTTCCTTTAAAAGAGGTTGTGTTGATCTTATTCTTGCACTACTGCGTGATGACGTCATCACCCAACACAGAGCAGAGGGAGAGTAGGAAGGTAGCCTCATGATGAATTCAAACCTATCTATCACTTCAGTATGTGAAGGATCGCAGTGTTTGCAGTGTTTCTGTGCAGAAGGCAACTAAAATTACCCACACATGGTGTTACAGAGTCTAAGTACTCCATTTGGTAAAGCTGTTGACGGTATCGCAACCTAACGCTCATTTGAAACCTCCCGATCACAAAGATGGCGGTGCAGTTAAGAACAACGTTAAGCCGTCTGCTGCATACCATCGAGATTCAACCGAGGAGGCAAGGCGAGACATGACAACGTAGGTCAAGCATGAGCGAGATGCTGCTGCCAAATGTATCACCCCAGTACTTTGACCTTATTCCAGATAGAGCTAATTGGAATCATCAAAGGCATTCATTCGTAATCACGTGATTGCTTAGTGAGACGCCGTTGATGAAGTGAATTAATAGCCAAACGGTTCCCCAAAGTACACGGTGCTCTGAAGTTTCAATGCCAAAAGTCCAGGGGTAGAGCTGCCATGCATTTTTTGCGTTAATAACTGTCTTGCGTCATACTCCTTTAATTTATGGAGCATTCAGTACTTATGCATTTCTTAAAACCAGATATTTTTAATGGCTGTAATTGTGGGTAAATTTAGATTCTCCAATTCAAATTCTAAGCAGGAAAATCAAAAGGTTGACATTTGTGCCGAAATTAATGGTTGCAATACCTCAGGATGGATTACTATCTATCACATGTGTAAGGTGTTTCCTCGATAAAATTAAGCTGCTTTAAATAAACTCAAAACGCTAATGCGATGTGAAATCTAACTCATGATAACCGGTGCAATATTGATTAGCCTGTAACTACGGTATACACTTTGTAATTACTGCACGGATCACGAAACACCTTGCTCAACTACGAAAGACAGTGATGCCGTCAAAATGAATTTTGTGTATTGCGGCATGGTTACGGGCAGAAATAGATGAATTATGCAAACTTGTAGGTTTTCATTGCTATCTTCCCTAACGCCTCACTACTGGTTTATTTAATCCCGCTAAGTGTTGGTAGAGGCATGTGCTCAACTTCAGAGATATGGCTGAGAAATCAGTAGGGCTTGACAATCGCTGTAGTCTGTGTGCATGGCTGCGCATAATTGGCTTCCACTTCACTCTGCACAAGTCGCATATGCTTAGTTCACTCGTAACATACCCTTGGCACCAGCGATGATCACCGCAAAACTTAGAAATTTCCCATCATTTAGGTTTGTCCTAGTGAGAGTGAGTTTTCGCTTCGGCTTGTACAAGAAACTCGAGGCTTCGAAATAGAAATTGGTGTGCAGAACTAAATTAGGCTGGCCAACGGGAGAATGATAACTTGATATTTGGCTCAGAGGTCGTCGCTTATTTTTTTGAAGAGATGACACTGACGTTTATTGCCACCACCTGTACCTACTGATCCCGCAACCGGCACCACTCGATTTTCTCATTAAGTGATATAAAGTGGAATGCAATGGGAAAGTGAATTGTTCCGCTTATGTGGCAGACCTCGGTCGATCGGAGGGTGCTCCGATTCGTCGCCAGTGATTTCGTAACCACAACAGTTCCATTGATTCCATTTTAATGCTGTTACTGGTTCTTCTGAAGACTCGAAACGGTAAAAAAAAGCACAGTTCACGAGATTAATCGAGCGTTCATGTGCTTATGCTCGTTTCGTTTTCGTTGGAACTTTCAACGTTGCGATTCGAACACCAAACTCCGTTAGCATCTTCTCTTCACTTGCTATAACAGCAAAGAACCAAATTAATAAAACCAAAGACTAATGTTGTTTAAGGCATTTCGAAGTAAATTTTGAACTTTAAATGTCACCTCCGGAAGTGAACGGCTAAGTGGGACTAAGCAAATGGAGTATCTGCCCAAAGTGGGTTAACCAATATTACGATATTTGCACAATGCTCTTGAGAGTTTAAAAAAGCAGACTGCTCCATCTTATAACACTGTAAACACATAAGTAACCACACACGCCCCAAAGTGTCGCTAAATGATGCGCAAGTTGTCATGTCACATTGCACTTCTCTGCGTCCCGCCGTATGGTAATGCGGTAGGTCATCGTTTCAATTAAATGACCATTTCTACGCGTGATCGTAGGTGCCGTTGGGCAAACGTTGCAAACCTAACTACGGAAACTGTTAAAAAACAGCATTTTACAGCATTGATACTAACTAATTGTTTGAATTTTTGCCAAGACAAATATGAATTCGTTGGAAACTACATCATAGAGCTGATAGAGCATTGGTCTAACGTTCGCACTCCAATTTTAGCATGCCGCATAAGGATCACATTATGACAACCTCTAGCATGTGACAGCATACCATACGTGTGCGACGTAGAAGAAAGCACGGTCAGATGTAGAAGCTTTATAAAGGCGTCAGGAGCTGTTAACGCAAAGTACTTCTGGCTTGAATATGGCCTTTCCATTCTATCACATTTTGCTGATTTTCTGCATTTTGTCTAAAGGACGCACAGAAGAATGTGGTAAGATGGCTTCTGAAGTTTAACTCCGACCACCATAAAGGAGGAATCATTTAACAAGTATTAGTATTCGTTATATATGAGAAGTTTTCAGCATGGTGATGCTTCACTTAGGAGGAAAAGAAGGAAGCAACCTTGCATTGGTCTCCAGACCCATCAGCTTAGTGAGGCATCCCAAGCCTGGCTAAACTCCACACAGAACTATAGGGAATAAGATATCTTGTCATAGGCTGCCCAGAGCCTCTTAGACAAACCAAAGACCACCAGCAAAATGAGGCAGAATTGGAACGTCATCTTCGATGCAGATATTCATTGCAATCACAACTCCTAGAGCATTGATGTGAATGCTCCCCAACATTTTAGCCAGGAAGTTATCAATTCTCCGCCTACGTATGAACTTTTGGATGCACGCACCAAGCGTACGATGCATTCTTTGGCAATTGAAGAAATAGAAGTAAAGCGATGCGTAGATCTTGTGTTTGTGAGTTAAATGACACTGAGGCGACGGTAATCAATGCAGAGTGTTCATCAGTTTGAGTCACTGTACTTCGCTCGCCGTTTGTTTGCCTCTCGAATGCGTTGAGGGGCCCTCGTTGTATCTTGGGCATTATGCCATATAAGGATAAGTCGGCACCTAAAATATGACAGTGGTCCTAACGCCATCTAAGTATAAATATTCAGCACATCTCCAGTGCGCATTGTCATTTTCCGGCCTTATAGGACACGCTGTCTCACAACCTCCTCCACCTAACTGACTTGTTCATCAAGGTGAATGGATTCAAGGCAATTCACAAATCTTTGGTATGTGCTGCGCATTCTATGTGTGCCTTTATTCTTCTCCACCCACAAATGTATTCGGATACCCGACCCGTTCCCTTGGGTTTTAAGACAAACAGGTCGCATTAATCTGTGCGGTAAATGGGAAAATTTGAGCACTCATCTGTCACATTTAGTCTCGCCTTTGCAGTAGCTATCATCGACGAACAAATCTGATAGCATTTGCAAAATAAGCAACTTTTGCGCTAATTTTGAGAAGCCTGCAATTCTTGAATAATTCATTTTCTAAGATGCAGATGCGATTTAAAGCCTTACCAAACTAAAGTCCGTTACCGCATCTAACCAAATCTCGGTTCAACTGTAGTTGTCATCAGTCACATGACTCACCAAAGTGGGATCGATGCAATAATTTGTGCAATCACCTAAAGGCCTTGGTCACGCGATTTATGCCTAATTAATCCACCTACCGATCTCACGTAACACATCGATTTGTCACCTTCTAGAGCCACAACACCCATCATCAAGTAAACAATGTTTTGTAAAGTGCAGCATTTTTGGGCTGCTGTAATTGCACCGACTTAAGTTCAAGAATCCGTGTCACGCTTCGAAGGCTGACGCACATGGGCAGGTGCCTTTGCAGCCGATTTACACCGATTTATATCTATGGGCCAAGTTGCGGGTATCAATAGCCGACAAACATACTGATTTTTTCATGCCTTGCAAATTCTAATTGGCCTATGCAACAGTCTGCCAAGGCGCACCCTATCGATTAGGCTCAAGGCTACTCGATGCTTTCAACAAAACCGATGAACAGTGAACAGAATATTTTGCTTTCTAAGCAGCACACATGCCGTCGGTATCGTGCGCCTGGGCTTCAGAAGAAAGTCACTGGAAAGGTTCTAACTCTACACCTTATTCGCTCCTACTTTTCCTTCCAATTACTCA
The DNA here is from genome assembly GCA_036345935.2 of Taenia hydatigena. Lineage (NCBI taxonomy): Eukaryota > Metazoa > Platyhelminthes > Cestoda > Cyclophyllidea > Taeniidae > Taenia > Taenia hydatigena. The sequence continues at coordinate 1,831,548 of JADWOT020000005.1, forward strand.
CAAGTGACAACAAGTGTCCTAGCTCTGTCAGTAGTTAAGGTTTCCTGCTTGAAAGGTGACATGCTAAATGTTAAGTGGCGGGGAAGATTTTGGACTGTTTCCGCTAACTTTTGAAATGGCGACACATTTAAGTGCTAAGGAGGAGATGGGAGGAGAGGTCTCTGGTCTTGTACACACCAACTGGATTTCCCTAGAAGCAGGACAGAGAGGCCAACACTCTTCTCCGTTACCCACTGCATCCCATTGCTGACCCACATCCTAATGGTTTTGCATACGGGAAGTGATGCTATGATAAAACTGCTGCAGGTGGTAGACTGCCGTAACCCTCACCCACCATCCAAACTGCCACTGCTGATGGAATCGACCTCTACATCACACTGCTTAGATGGAAGCCAAAAAGAGCGGCTTGATTTGAAGAAGGCATCGATCAAAGCATTCAATCATTCCATGAGATGTAAACCATGAGAAAGGTGAATGGCTTCGGACTGCAAAAACAACGGACATTACCAAAGACCCCACCCGCTGTTTTTCATGATTTCTGGGCAGAGTTTTGGGACTGCAGGGGCAAAGACGGGGACATTGTAAGGTTGCATCAGTGCTGAGAGGGAAGAATATAGGGACAGAGGCGGAAGGGAGGAACCGCACATGCAACTTACGGAACACCGGGACCTCACACTCCGTCACCATGTCCAAGCCTAAAAGGTTGTACGACAAATATGAACGCTGCTTTGGCGACTCGAGGCGGCAGTACCACTACTATCACCAGCAAAGATGCATGACTTTGCTATACCACCTGGTAATTCGTGTGGTTAAACGATGGTGCTGCAAGTCTGCTATCACCAATCACAAATTGCACTGGGTTTAGTGCTTCATGCTCTGAGCCTCCGGATTGAAGTCGAAATGCCTTACTTTTGCCACTTGTACTCGCACCCACGCAGGCAGTTGTGGGCCAGATATTGCAACATAAAGCATGATGCAAAGCGGCATGAGCCAAGTCAAAGGCTAAAACCGGGGCTATGCAGCTCCAATCCACCCCTAACAACTCTAGTTGTCCAGCACCTAACTCTTACTATTGTAGAACCCACTTCGCAAAATATCAACCTCATTGCCTCTACAAACATCTAGTTAATAATGACATCACTCACTAAGTATTTGCCTCATTTTCTTCCCAAGTTCTGGGCTCCGCCAACCCAGAACTTATCTCCTCCTCTCCACCTCACTCCTACATCCCATTTCCAACTATCGTCACCTTTGCACCTGATTTTACAAAGCAACCTTAGTTCCTCTCTAAGTATCCAGCAGCCTTCATGCTGAAGCACTGTTCTCTACCTATCTGCCTCAGTTCCTCTACAGCTATCTAGTTTTGTCACCGCATAGATTGAGCTTCTAGACATCTATTTTGGTAGCTCACCGTCTCTGACCTCTACTTGTGCCTACACTTTGTGCGTCAGAAATCCTCACTAAACCACCCAGCGTTCGCTTGCTCACATGAATCGAACGGGCAAACGACAGGGTTGGAGGATGGACAGCAGAAAAGCAAAACGTTGTGAGGTAAAAAGGCGCATAGATTTGATCAAGGGTTTGAGAATCTAATCAAACAGCTAGTGAGTAAAACAAATTAAAGGATTAGTGACCTAACAAAATAACCAAGTAGAAAGGCAACAAGCTTACCACTTGCTCTGTTTCCACTGCCTTACAAGACGTGGTCAAAGTCACATATTCCTGCTGATCGTAATTTTCAGAACAAGTATGAGCCAAAATCGGTCGCCTAGTCGCCTCTATCCATTTGGAAGAATGCAACAAGTATTCCTCACTAATAAGCTCCGGCAGCCCAGATTCCGTCTGCTTGACGAGGGAAATTGGTAAGTGACCCCTACAAACTACTTATACAAAAATAAGGAGTTTTGGTAAGAATCGCTCTATGTTGCGTTGTTGAAGAATAAAACTAGATATTTTATTATGTTCCAAAGCGTTAAAAGCCACCATATTTAGCCAGCAAATGAATTTGAACGACCGGTTTTGGTCAGGGTCACAGAGGTGGCCATTGTGGGGGGTTCCTTCTCTCTCTTCTGGTCACCCTTGTTAGTAGAAGTCTGAGTACGCTTTGAAATCTTTAATATAGAGGGTGAAAATTATGCAGCTAGGCAAGATGTGGGATTCAGGCCGGGAAAGAGTCACGCTCCTGCGAGTCTCCACGCTGCCCTGCCAAAAGGTTCAAACTGTTTTCCCGCCTCTAGCCTACAAAGCACATTTAAAGATTATAAGTATTACAGCCATATTGCTCTAGCTGCGTATGCTGGCCAGCAGCTTGTTTTCCCCTACCTGTTGAATATGTACATTCTACCTTAGTATTCTGCTTTCTTCGCCTTGGAACAAGCCTTTGGGTGCTGCACGAACAAACGAAGCATTGCAACATAACTGTAGCGTTCCGAGGCTTCCCCGAAGGCAAAAGAAGGCAGAATGCTAGAGTAGAACCTATATACTCAACGGGCAGAGGGAAATAGGCTGCTGGCGTGGCCCGAAGGCCAGCCCACGCAGCTAGGACAGCACGGCCACCTCTGTCACCTTGACCGAAACCAGTAGTTTTAACAAACAAAGAACTACATTGCCCCTCTCCTCTTTCGAGCGTCACCGCCTACCGCACAATAATATCGCTGTAGGTTCATTTTAGGGAACGTGGTTCCACAGGTCTTCATTCACGTATGGAAAAGCAAACTACTTAAGACAGCGCAGAAGGAATGAGATGCCAGTAACATGGTCCGAAGGCCATGCGCTGAAGTGAATTGCAGCTTCTAGAGAGCAAACCATTTGCACTGCTAAACTCACAGTTATACGATTCATCAAAATATTGCGCAAGTTCTTTGTTCTTCCAAGAAGTAGTTTTGTAGGAATGGAACACTTAGACATGAGGCCTTTGTGCAGTGCAAATTATCCCATAGGTGTGGCAATTCACTCAGTAAAGAATGCGATGCCTCATGTTGTGGTAATGAGGTGATAAGGGGTTGCAGCTGATTAGCAGTATGCCAGCACTAAATGCGGCGATTCGTTCACACATAGACGCTAATTTTGCTCGCCTGATAGCTCTAGAGGACAGCCTTATTTAAGGTGGCTTTAGCGAGCTCCTGTTGACATTTTGTTTCCTTACTTTTTAGCATTCATAACTTTCTTCGTGAAACAGTGAGTTTGCAATGAGGCTTCAAGGTAACCGCATTAGTTGAAAAGTGCAGGCGTGAGGGGTGTGGAACTAACACTTTTACGTGCATCAACAAAACCATTCTCGTCTTGGCTGTTCTATTCACAATAATTCACATCGGTGCACGGAATTGCATAGTGCAATTAAGTGGATGCAAATGATTTCTTGAAGTAATAGCACCAGAGAAGCACTAGACTGGGTGGCATTTCTCGCTGCCAAGCTTCATCCCGATGCTGTTAAATGGGTGCAGACTAAAGCCTCGGCTTCGTTGGCGACACTGGATCGACTTCGATATATAGGTCGGCCAAGCTCAACTTGTATTCTGCAGTCTAATCTAACGCTCTGCACTACTAAGGATTTAGGCAGGAGGAGGGCAGTGGCAATAATAAGTTAACCACATGGATAATGGTACGCATGTCTACATATGCAAACAATTGAATGCAAATTTCCGTTTCTTCCAAGTGACAGTAAGTCAACGGATAATGAGATATCGAGGACTTTGCAAAATAAATGACCAAAAACATCTTAATTACCTGCCCAGTCCTTAAAAAATGCTGTCGACAGGACATTAAATCAACGGCTTCATTTCCGAATGTGTTGATTTCACGCTATCATTACTCAATGCGCGTCATTTAACATTTTAAAGTGGGATTCAGAGGCTTTTTTGGTTAATGTAAAATGAACAGCAGTCCCGGGTTAGCGTGCGTGGAACATTGGGCTGCAGTACGTGTTTAGATCTAAGCCTGAGTCCATTTGTGAGTGCAGAAACCCAGTCACTCGGTAGACCAAGTGACTGAATGACAATGGACTTGTAGTGGCTGGCATTGCACCTAAGGTGTTGTTAACGGGCTAACCAGATAACCGGGATTCTAAGACAATGAGCTGGTTAGCATGGTGAGGGTGCCTTCTTATAGAGTTACGGCGTATGCCCTCGTCTATGTGACGAGCTGCAATATTGTGAGCGGGTAATTAGCACGCAATCACGAGAAAGTCAACACGAGCACTAGAACCATAAAAGCAAATAAGTTAGCAACGCCAAATTCGGTAGATGTAGATCTGCTGGTTGCAACGATTGTAGGAATGGACGCCGAATCTTTAGCGTAGGCATTAAGAATTGATGGTAGATCCACTCAATGGGTGCTTCTTCGACATTCGTTTGAATTATGACGCGCTACTATTATACCTGGAGGCCTACACGTTAACAAGCACTTGGTGCTGCATAGTGGATGAATTCGTTGCACTGCCTGTGGCTGATTTCGTGGTGGGAGATGATCGAATTGTAGCTGTGACCAAGGAGCACGGCTTACCTTCCAATCGTGGATCGAACTTTGACTAAACACCCAAAATGGACTAGTCCCTTCCTTAAATAGATGCAGCTACTGCCCGAACTTTGCGGTGGTGACAAGCAGAGTGAAATAATTTATCGAAATTGTGGTTATTTGTACACAACAGCGACGGTAGCAATGGCTTTTCAATGAGCTGAGTTATGAAAGTGACTCAAAAGGAGGATAACTATCTGCCACCAGATATGGGGAAGCAAATCAATTGTGCGTTGCGGTCGCAGTTGCAATCATCACTGAATGATGGAATGAGGCGTGGATTGTCATTGTTGGAAATAACTCAGCATTCAGCGAAGGTGCATGGCCATTTAGCCACAAACCGTCATCTTGTCGTCACTATACTATGAGGCGGCATATTCTTCGCTGGGTGAAATTTCACACCTACATAACCACTTTGGTGGCATGAAAACCACATGCGCCAATATTGCATCACCAAGAGACTATGCCTTAATGGAGTAAAAGAAGCTGCGTAGTAGCCAGCCCTTCATCACTCTCCGCAGGCTGTACTGTTGCTGCTGGTCATGGTTTTTAGGCCGTCCCGATGGCCTCTAAGACCCTCTGCAGGAAAGTAGGTAGTCTGTTCTTCCATAAAGCTGCAGTTTATTGTGATCACGTTTATGCGCCTTTTCGGAACCTGTTCGATTCCCCACGTTAGATGAGTTTGCAGGCATCCAAAAACTGAAGTAGCCTTGCATAAGTCACCAATACGAAGATGCTGAAAGCATTCGATAATGTGGGATAATGTGAAGACGTAGAGGTGTCTGGACTAACGTGGACTAGTGCACCATCGGCTGACGCGCTGGAGCGTGTAAATCAGCCATGTGATCTAGGAGCGGACCACTGTCTTGTACGCGCTTGACTGCTCTAATGCAACCTCTTCATGCTGAAGCGTGAAATACTTAGATATTACTTTTTATTGTATTGGCAGCCAAATGCCTAACATCTTTGCTAGTCTAAGAAGCCCTAAGGTTGGCCTTATTTCAGGTAAGCTCATTAAAACCTTGTCGTAGTCCTTTTTCGCTTATTCCACAACTTTCCTTGTCTTTTTCTTTATGAAGCATAGTAAAGCTCCAGCAAGGCTTTAAATAATGCTTTCTCTCTGAGGAAAAGACAAGCGAACACCTGGTGTAGTAGCACGTTCTGTCCTCAGAAACAGTAGGCAGCCCCTCTCCGTCTCAGTCGTCACCTCCACGCCAATTGCTCCTTTCCCTACGCACTTGCCTTTTTCTGTTAAATGGCATCACAGGACCACAGAGAGGTTCTGCTTTTTAAACGTTGGTTTGAGGCGCCATCGCTCACTGGTCCTTAGAAAGTAGACAATTTCGGGTGGATTCAGCAATGTCCTGAAGTGAATTTTTTGAGAGTAAGGGATTATAATCAAGTCAACCCAAGGAAAGCCGCAGTGGAAGCCGAGTGGTTTAAATGAACAGTAGCTTTTATGACGGGTGTGCAAGAAATGCTGAATAAGGAGGTTAAATGACTTCATTTGTTCAGTGACCCAATTGGGGCGAGTTTAAGCACAAACGCTCCGCCACTAAGATAAAAACTGCCCACGGTTTTGTTCGAAGACGTACCACTTGTTCATCTCGAACACGGGTTGTGCAACACTCAGTCGTCTGATAAAATGAGTGCCTCGGCGTTGTGATTGACAACCATCACGGTCAGCGCCATCACTGACAGATGAGTTGCTGTTCAACGTTCCATCACCTTTGGCATCCATGCTTTGTACGCCATCGTTGAGTTGACCAGAAACCACAGCACTGTGTGCCATTTAACGAGTAATGCACCTAATGTCCGTCTTCTCGTTAGCATTAGCAAAGCAGACCTGCGATGCATATGTCGACTGCCAGTGACTAGGCATGTCTTCCACGGTAGTCTAGCTCCTCACACGTGTACTATTGAAGGTGATAATCTGGCCCGAACTCTAGTCGAAAATCCATCCATCCGAGGTATATCCGGAAATGTAGAAGGTTAGGAGTGGTGGCTAGGAATAGAAGTCCGCAAACTGGCGCATGCCACGAACGATCTTGGCCACTCCACCTACACTCAAGCAAACGAATGAGCCTCCACGAGACTTCGATTTGAAGACAGGAAAGTTTCATAGTTAAATCACTGCAAGTCATTTGAACTTGAGGCAAAATAAGTGGATCGGATTGGGGAGAATTTGCCTGAGGTTCCATAGTTAGCAGGTTGAGAGGTAAATGCACCAAACATAGGCAGATTAGAGATCGTGATGCATTTTGTACGCAGAATTGACAGCCGAATCTCAACGATGATTAGGAAAAAGCGTCGACTTCTTTGTGCGGTGGAAGGTTGGGTGAAGGGACTGCTCCGAAGTGCATGGGCAAATCATCAGTGAATGCGGCAATGGTATGCGTAAGCGTGGGAGGTAGATGGATGATCGAGTGAGCAAAGTTGGCCCTTAGTATGTGCAGTTACTTGTGCCGTCGCAAGTTCATGAGGATGTCACCACAACACTCGCAAGTTTGCCATTTAGGTGGCTTCAAGCGTCCAACAACAGAACAGCCTCAATCGCACACTGAAGAATGCGGCGACTATAGAGGGGTCAACGACTTCAACAATTATTCTCGATCGAATGCTACTGAACTAGTTGCGAATCACTCATTGAAAGGGTGGGTGGATGCACGGATGAAAGGGAGAAAGGAGCTTGCTCTATTTTACTGACTGCGCGCAGTATGGGGAGAGATGAAGTGGTGGATTTGTAGATACTCGCGAAAATTAAACCAGCATTTGGACAGGCATGAATGAAACAAGTGAAGAATAAAATGAAGAATAAAGGCGAGGACGAAATATAGACAGGTTGGGTAGGGAGTTCTGGGGTTTCACGCAGCCTTGACTAAAATGGAGGGCCAGCTAAGACGGTAGATACGCAGTCCATACGTTTTATACTAGGCACGATTGTAGTAGTCCGTACAGATTTCTTGCGATAAGATGAATTAACAAAATAACTGCAGATCTTGAAATGCGAATCAATGATTACTACGATGGCTGAGGAAACGCCGGACACTACTTGGACTTTTCCACATGTTTTTGGTTCTCGGCGAGCCACCATCTGCCTCCACTGACCTGGTCCGCTCTAGTTTCCCAAACCTCATCCCACCACTCATCAAACCCTGCTGATTGTCTCATTTTTCGACCCCTGCACAATCCGTTGTGAACTCCCATTCGATCATCAATGGCTCTGACGCGCATTTTAAGGATCTCATTTTTACCATTTCATTAGGTGTCATCACTTCAGGCAGTCAAATTCATGTTCCACCCTCGTGAGCAACTAAACTGTCCACGTTTAGGGATCATTGTGTTAAAAGCAAACTTAGGTGTCTGCATTGCAAAAAGGTGGTTAGGTAAAGCCTTGTCGCACGTCAGCCAGCAACTGCCGCCTTTACTGATCGCCGCCACGAGAAGTCTGATAAGCCTCTGAACCACGCAAAATGGGTTGCATATTTGGGGCAGACAAGTCCCCTATGCTTTAGCTCTTAACTTCGGCTCCTTGACCCACAGATTGCCATATAATTTCGTCGACACGGCCCTTGGCTTGCGTTTATAGATGTCGAACAGTCCTACCATCAATTCGAAATTGCAGAGCAGCTTTATTCAGGGCCAAATCCTGGACATTAAATGCTTTGTTTCAAAGCAATAACAAGGAATGTCCACACGATTGTTCGACGTTACCCATGATGAGTGTCTAGTTTGGGCCAGTTGGCCATCCATCAGCGCTGCATCTCACCTTCGTCAGAAATCGCAGATCCCCGAGAATGCTAAAGTGAACGCTTCCCTCAATCCCTGACGTTTAAGCGGTGCAAAGAATAGCGAATCATTCAATGCATTAACCTGGCATCAATATTCCCATCCCTTATGCAAAACTGAAAGGCTTTGATTTCCAGACAATTTACAATATTTATTTTTCACGATTTGAAACCCTTTGCAAGCATTGTGAACATGTCCATCCCGGCCAGACTTGCACATTTATGGTGCGCTGTCCAAGTATCCCTTATACATTTCATAAAGGAAGCGGTGGAGAATATTGGCGGATGGAGGGATGATTAAGTGGACAGAAGTTTGGACAGAGAGCTGAAGTGGTAGTTGCGGCATTCAAACGATCACGCTGATTATGCTTCATCACCCGGCTTCTGCCTGCACGACCTAGGCACATCCGAAGGCTAGGATGCTTCGCACAGCCTCAAAAGTGTGGATCAAACGGCACAAGACTCGGGCACACACTTTTTAACGAATTCGCCAAATCAACCACTGCTGTGTTTTGCACCTATTTGAAGAATGACTCAAAGGGGGCCACCAAACAGGCGGATGGAAATTGTATTATAACGCAGTCATTGGTTAAATTGTACAGGCTAATAGGATTGCTTAATGGCCAACTTTGTTGTTGCCTTGAATACCATTTTATTCAGCCTGTTGTAACAGTGAAGTTTGACTCGGTCTTGTTCATTAAAGAATATGAGTGAACTGCAACCATGTTGGTCCAACCGTCAGTAGTAGGGTGGGCGGATCCCTCGGCATGTGAAAAATCTCTCTTACCCTCTCTTGTCTTAACAAAATCTACTTAACGGCCATTTTACCAAGGCGTCGTGCCCTTCCTATTAAAGTCTGCGCCTCGACAGTTTGAATTCGCACTAGCAAGCCTATAATGCATGAATTGCAGCTCATGGGTGGAGACTGGTGAGGTTATGCAGCAAAGATGGGAGAGGATGCTCAGAGCCAAGTCCACTTCTCCATGTTCGCATACGAAACCATTGATAAAGGATCTACTTTAGTCTTCAATCGACGCTTAACGCAAAATGTCTCCGATGTTATAAAACGAAATATGAGTTGTCGTGCAGAAAGTCACCCAAGATTCGCGTCTGAAGTAGTGTTGTCATGTTGTGCGATTGGCTTCTTGCCTGTCCGGTAAGGCGACCACAAAGACAGTGCTGAATGTCAGGCAGCGACTCTGGATTAATTAATTTGCTAGAGTGAATTCATGAAGACGCAGGCTCTTCACTGTCCACTGATCTACTCCACTGCATAATGCTTTAGCCGTTGCAACACTTCTGCAGCTCTATTTAGCGTAAATGACAAAGCCTTCAACATGCTCAAGTGGCTCAAATCTGGAGTTATCATTTCTCCATTCAATACAATCCAAGCCGAGCAAATGTCTTGCCTTCCAAGAAAGACAAGAGGCGATTAGGTAAGAGAAAGGACGTAAATCACCAGATGCTACGCGTGGATAAGGAGGTATGAATGGTGGAGTCGTGTCAGCACGAATTTGGTTGCAGAAACTCGGGTCCATTGCTTTAAGCCTTTAAGGTACCTCCCATTAAGTGTAAAATTCGCTTAAAACCTTAGTAAATAAGGTGTGAGGAATTTGGTAAGTATAGCTAGTTGTGTTGTGGACGTTGTCGATTAAGAATCCACCAAAGAAACGCCCCTTAACTTCAGAAAAGAGGACCCCGACAGAATGCTACTGAAGACGAAACAGTGGAAAAACCCTACCAACTGTTTTGACCAAATCAAATGCTGTTTTTTTGAGAACAAATGTAGCTCACAGGCCTTGTTCTTCGTCTTCCATGCAAGCATTTGGCAGAACATGTCCGATCTACAGTCTTCGACTGTTGTTAGTTGCATTCATAGCTCACAACCATATTATTCTGTGCCAAGCAACATATATTTGCATTAATTTAGGCTTTCTCAATAACCCGTTCATGGTAAATTTTGTGTACCTTCTTCCCTCATTGCCTCAGGGTGACTAAATATTAGCTAAGATCACCAGTCCCAACTCAGATTTTTTTGTCATTGCAATCTCCCTCCCCTTGAATGTTTAAACCAACGTTGAGTAGGCCCTGTCTGTAGAATACCTGGCTGAAACTCCCGCTGTGTGACGTGCATAGTCCAGAACCACTAAGAAATTAAATGAGTTTCGGTTTCGAACGATTCTCACGTATGGTGACTGCGTGTCTGCAAATACGTTGGACATATGGGTTCGAGTGGCTCACTTCTCAGCTTATAAAGCTTTCTTAGCAACCATAAATTGGTAATGCCACTTAGAGGCGTTTTCGGTTCTCTTCATTTAAGAATCATGACCATTTACTTGTATTCGTGGACTTTTGATGAGCATGAGGCGAGGACTTTGATTTCTATCCCTCCTTGCCTCGATAATGTTCTTACGCAAAATCCGAATTGGCCGACCACTAACAAAGTCCTGCGATCAATTATTTGCCTGAACTTGCTTAAGCAAAGAAATTCATTAGCACTCGGTATGCCTGTGTGACGAGGTGACGTCGCTCCGAAACTAGCCCTCGTCGGTGCGCAACATTACTAATGGAATCCACTCCATTAATGCCTCGAACTTACACACAAGACCCTCGAAGCCAAATCCGTAATATCCTTAAATGTTGTCTCTCGCATTCCACGATGGTACTGGGTGCCACATTCAGCCTTCGTGATGAAAAGTTTCTTAACAGTTCTACACCTTGCCAAGTGGATCCGAATTTGGGTGTGTTCTGTCCGCGCGGCTCTAGTCAACCTTAACAAATCCAATCAGTTCGATATTACTAACTCAACCTCATGACGAAATGAATGTGCGAGTTGGACAATTTTACTCAAAGTAATATGAATTACATCCACCGTAACGCTAAAACTAAAAACCTCTTCAGTACTTCCCTTTCGTCTCATCTTTGTTTTTCTTCAAGGTGACTTCATTGTCACTGCCATCAGATTCGTCATAGGTGAACGCTTGCCTAGTAGAAAGCAATACTGACCCAATTTACCAAAAATCTACTTGACCTTAGCCTTCCTGAATTTGTGACGAGATAGATTTTGCGACGATACAGAGGAAGCCATAAGTGACACAGGCCGCGAGAATAACGTGGTATCCTTGGTTAAAGGCATCTCCTCAAGTGAAAATTTTGGTCATTATTACCTTCACTATGAAAAATAAATCTACTTTCATTGGTCTTTGCCCCCTGAAGGGTCATCCCTAGGGCAAACGGAACCCAAACAAATAGCATACACGGTAACATGTCGCATAGCAAATCCACATTAGCATGGCGCCTCAGCAGCAAATTGACCGATGGAGAGGAAGTAGAAAATTCAAAAGTAACTTTAGCTGCAGGAAGATTTGTCATATTACTTATTAACCTTGCCTAAAATGCGAGTGTTTCAGAGCATTTGCCAACGTATCCATCTTATGAATGAATTTTTGCCTATTGTAATTATGAGGAGAAAACGTCAATGTTTTGGAGTATCATGCATAAAACTGGCCAACTGGTAATAATTTTTTTAAGCGTCCGATGAAATTTACTTTACACTGATATGAAAGAATTTTAGGCTATTTCTTTGAATTTAACAATATCATTTCGTAAATCGCGAAACAAAAATTGACGATCGCCAACAAGTTTTAGGAAGCATGGACTGTTGTTGCTAAATGCAAAATTATTAACCAACAAGTCAAAAGTTGTGCCACGGACCTTCGTTTACGCAGATTTGAATTAGAGACACATAAAAGCTAATCAATTTAAAAGCAAGTTTAATTCCCACTAGTGTTCCTACCCAATATTTTTGCTCTTTTGGAAGAACTTACTGCATCGCCATCTACGTCAAGGGTAAAGGTAATGTCTATTCGAATAAACCCACACGGGGAGGGTGAAGTATCTGATACGTAAAACTCACCCTTCAAGTTGTTACTATTTGTTACCGCACTCCCACCTTCACACATCTGGAACAGCATGTCTCGTTGATTGTCCAAAGATGTCGTGAAGACCTCTGTCGTCTTCATCGAGATTTTCATGTTACGCTCCATCAACGTCGTAATTACACCACCTTCCATCGACGAACCCAGTGATAGTGGTGTCACTTCCATCATCACCATTGCCTGTTTATCAATCAGATTAGAAGCTAGCAACTTTCCTCCATAGACTGCTGCCTCGTCTGGATTGACGGACTTGTTAAAATTACTGCCATTAAAGAATTCCTGCAGCAGGTGCTGCACCTTCTAAATACGTGTCGATCCACCCACTAATAATACTTCATGAGTATCGATATTGTGCAACTTCGCATCTCCTAACGCCTTGTTTGCGGCATCCAGCATTCCGCCAAAAAGGTCCGAGCACAATCGCTCAAAACATTACCGTGGGATAGGCACGGCGAAATTAATGTCCTCGAACAGCGGTTCTCTATTGATGCATGTGCTCTCAAGCAAACATAGTGTTCCTTTTGCATTCTCTCACGCCTTTCTTAGACGACTGGTAGCCTTTGCATTGGTTGTCGCATCTATTCCTGCGTGTCCTTGCTCGGACTTGATGTTGTGATGGTGCAAATAAAGCAGTGCTGAAGCACACACTGATTGACTCAATTTGAACATCTCCTAGGCGTTGAGCTGCTATGCTTTTTCCCCTTCAACCCGCTTCACTTCGCCTTGCTTTACTTACTCGGCTATTAGAGTTGCCGCAGTTGAAGTGTCGAACACTTCGGTGCTTCATGCTTTCCTTATTGCTTTCCACTGCCATTTGCATTTGTGTGTGCTTCGTCATTTCTGGCTTTGCCACCCTTTACTTTCTAATTTTTAAACATGTCATTTGCATTTGACAAGTAGCAAAAGGCCATTGCATAGGGGCGGAATCGGAAATGTTGGTCCTCTCCATGTCTGTGGCAACGTCCCTTATACTCCGCTGATTTTAGCAAACGGATGGACTTGTTACTGTTGTTAATGCGGAGACTGCCTGAGTGGATGCGAGAATGTGAGAAGTGATTTGTTGAACAACTGGCAGATGACAGATATTTTCATTTTAGGCGACTGGTGTTATGTTCGCACACTTTCCCAACCTTTTCTTACCTAGCACAATTAGGACTACTGGCCTAAACAGCGGATGGATTTTTCTACCTCACTGATTTCATCCGTTCATGCATTGAACATCTCCCCACTGCTGTGATAACAAGCGCTTTAAGAGCAGGTGTTAGGACTGGAGCTTTTCCAAGGCTTATTAAATCCTCTTTTTTAATGAAATTAGTGGCTTGCCTCAAATTCACCCCATCAGCTGCTTATTTGCCTGTCTTCTCCACCCAGTATGTTTGTGCATCACCAGATCTTCTCTGCTGTCGAGTTGCTTGGATGGAATGATCCAGTTCTTATTAAAATGCATGATTCGGTAGTGCGCTACACCAGATGGTGCTTTATCCTATCACACTCAGCCGCACTGAGCCGAACCGCATCACGCATTTTTGCATGGTAGCGTTATCACATCCCATCCATCATCATGTCAAGCTCAACCCAACCGAGGAGCTTCATGCTTTGCCACAATTCAGCCTCCAGCCCACATCCAGCCCAGCTAATCAAACGACCATGTTCTCTACCTGCTTCTGTGCCTTCGCTTTCATCTCCGTCTCTCCTGGTGTGTGTAGCAGTAACAGAGAATATTATCGAAAGAACTTACTAACTACTATCCATCAGTGCTTATAATAGAACCAGGAAAATCACCGCTCATAGCAACTTAATTTTAGAACAAAGTCTTGCAACAATTTCTGTTGTCTTTGCAAAACATGTGACTGCTCCACCTTTTTGCCTTGCTTTGTGTTAAAATCGTACAAACTTATCTTTTGCCAAAGTATATGGCTCTAACCAATTTTACATTGCCAAATCAAATTACAAATTATGTAACTTAAAAGTCGAAATGGGACTTGGACACTTCTTCTCCCACTGGTAAGGTAGAAGGTAGATTTAGTGTTTAGGACTCTTTGTTTTATGCAAATATGCGGCGCAGATATTTTCAGCATGATCTGTGGCGTATTAACCAGTGCAATCTATTAGCATAAAGGTTCCTGTTGCGCTGTAAGCACAAGCAGAATTACTTTTGCAGTCTACATTGTATGCAAAGTTAGTCCTATCAATGAAAAGAGAAAAGGAGAGGTGACTAAAGATCCGTTTTTAGGCTGCTTTATGGGCACAAAATTATATTCCAAGTTGCTTATAACTGGTAAAGCGTTAACATCTTAGTAAAATTGACACGATGTAAGAATTGATTACATTTCAGTTATTTTCAAATTCCTTCCACAAGGTCTTGAGATTAATCACTTTGAAGGCTAGCACAATTCGTCAATTACCTGCGGGCGTCAAATGAGTAAAAAGTCTTAGCTTTATCTGCGTTTGGAAGAAAAGTGCTATCTCATGCTGACATCAAGGACACAGAGGTTGGAGCTGGATTGACAAATGGCTGTGGAGAAACTGCACATTTGGCTGCAACGACTAGCAGGGAAATCATAAGATCGTCCTGTGTCGGGACATAATACTTGACTGCACCCTACTAGGCGCATTAATAAAATCTAGCAAAACGGATATTTGTTGCAAATCCTAATATAGTATTTTAGCTTAAGCCTTGCTTATTCTTAATATATTTCCCCTTAGCGAACCACGTTGTGGCTTCTTCTACTTGTATTTTACACCATGAATGGAACTGATCATAACTAAATGACTTCACATATTTGCAAACGGAGCCATTCGGGGTGACATAATATACTGTTTCTGGATCAAAATACGGTGAATTAAATCAGAACCTATGAATAATAAGCTAGCAGCACTGTAATCACTAACCAAATGTCCTAGATAAATGTACAGATAATCCTCCATAATGCTCTTATAGGTAACAAGCCTGACCGCGCATTTTTGGCTTGTGGAAGAGATGCACTTACTATTGTCTGTTGTCAGGCCGTACCACATTACTGGAACAACTGATCACATCGATAAAGTCGGATAGACACAAAGCCTTTTTCACAGTCATTCACAGGTGTCACGCTGAGGATCGTTGCAGCGCTTGTTTTCTTTTTCCATTTCTCAAGTGCGTATCTATCAATGCATTTTGAATTTTTACTAATGCTATTGCTTTTGTTGCCATCCGTTCTCGCAATGTGCCTATTTTTGATGGTGAGCTATCGTTTATCATTCGCGGAACAAAAAGCCGTATCGATCACAGCTGGACAACGCTGCCTATAGTTTCTACTTGGCAAAAGTCAACACTTGGTAATTTGATGCACGTGTTTTGCACGGCGAGCCACCATATCTTCTTAACATAATTGGTGGCTAAGCACATTTTGCCCAAATGAAAGTGGTTGCAACCACAAATCCCAATCAGAAAAAATCAACAATGCTCTTGTTGCAGATGATGCGGCAGTGGACCTACAGCCTGCGCTGGAATCACAAATCTCTTTTACGAATTCCTGACCCTAATGCTGACAATGTATTTGGAACATCTGGACGAATAGTAGCAGGATCGGGTACGAAGCTGTGAGGTAACTCACAATCCACTAAAAGTAAGCACGCATCATCATGTTTGTGCCATTATAGGATGGGTCGGGTGTTAATACTCCCCAATCTTTGGTCTTTGACGTCCTTCGAATAGGGATGGGTGATTTATTGGGAACTAAATGTGCACAAACTGCTTGGCCGAACTGGTGTGGGGTCGAGACCTTGGAAGTAAATTGAACAGTGAGAAATATGGCAGTGCTGAGCATTGTAACTGATAGCATGTCTCGAGTAACTCTGACTGATTTCCTCCTCGCTGCACCACTCTGCGACCCACATCTTTCTCATTTAGAGAGTTTCACGTTAACTATAAGCTGCCCAATGCGCAAGCATGAACTCTATTTGTTTAAATTTATCAACTAATGATAAATTCTGCTTGCGGTGCGATAAGGTGGCATCTCCTTTCAATCCTGTAGTCACAAATGACCCGTTTCGCCGTGTGCGGAAACTGCATGGATTTGTACCTATTCAACATAAAGTGCACGCAAAAACTTTGAAAGCGCAAGAACTATCAAATTGAGTTAGGCATTATTATTGCTAGGGAGACAAAAAATCTCTTTAGCGTCCTGAGGCTCCCTCAAAGACAAAAGAAGGCAAAATGCTAAAGTAGAATATATATATTCAACGGGCAGTGGAAAATAAGCTGCTGGCATGGCCTAAAGGCTAGCCAAAGCAGCTAGAAAAATGCAGCCACCTCTGTGACACTGATCGAAAGTGGTAGTTCAACAAACAAAGTGCTACAATCTCCCTACGTATTTTTTAACTTGCTGTAGAAATGAAAATCATTTATTTACCAAGGACATTTGGTCACTACCTTCAAGCTCAACTATGCAGAGCAACTTCCATGGCAAATTTATTATCAAGGTGTCATAACGCTCCGGAAACAAAATCAAGGTCAATCGCATTTGTTTCGTTAATGGCTTCCTTGATGACATTGAGAATCACTATGACACATCGCCGAATACGCTAATTCACCTTGTGGCAACATGGTGCCCCTTTCTTCCACGTTACTTTTGACAAAAGTTTGTCATCAGAAACACTTTGCTTGCATTTTATTTTTGCCTTGTACAATTGGTCAACATTCAACCAAAACTTTGTTGTTTTCCATTAAACAGATATAACTTATAGCACCCAATTGGCTAGATGGACTAATCATCCCAATCGCTCAAGAGACATAAGCGATTTATTAATCTTTTGGATAAACCAACTTCCAATGAGTTTCAAATCATAAAATTCTGTTACCTCAGGTTCTCTTTGGCAAATTTTTGCAGCAGTGCTAATCAAAGTAAAGAAATCAAAGCAGAAGCTAAAAGCAGGCTCTTCCTACATTTCGAAGTGTAAATATTCTATTTGTGATAGCGTGATGTATTCTTCGCCTTGCTACTTGAAATCGCCCATCTTTTATACATCGGTAGTTTATTTCCGATTGGGGCGTTCTAAAATAGTGAAATGAAGTCACCCGATGCAGCTGTGCTTTGTCCATGTTAATGCAAGGACGTAGCAGCCATTTGGTTTGTGTGGTATCAGTGGTCTCAGTCATTATTGACCTTCAAATAGTTGCTAGTTGGGATCGGTCCATGGGTTGTCAGGACTTATTTACGGCACACCAACTCACGAGTACTTTGTCGTCTGGCCGTACCTGCTTAAACGATCTAAAATTAGGCACTATACAGGAACTGTAATGTACCTGACATTTTATGACTTTGTGATGGCAATGTGAATGCCTTTCTCGTGCCCACATTGCACTTTATGTTTTAGCCATCATGGTCAGTAGAATGTGCTTTCTCTCATTAAGCTACCACCAGCATTGGCTGGATATCATCTCTTTCTTACCCCTTCTTCCACGTGCCGTGTTCGCCCGTCCTCAGGCCTACCCGGGCGCGTGTCAAAGCAAGTGCTAAGCTCACCACGTAACTGCTACTGAGTGTTGATTTAGTAGTGAAGACGTTTCGGTTCAGAAGTCGGCAGTAAAGACGTCGAAGGAGGGACGCGGTGACGCATGGACAATTTGAGTTCCGAAAGCAAATTTCCTCCCAACTCTCTACCAGCAGACAATCAAAGCCTAAACCATTTAAATACTACTGTTAGGATGGTGTTTAGAAGAATCGCTACTCATCAATCAAATGCAGGCACTTTTGTGGTGAAGGTGATGGGGTCTTGAGTTGGCATAGGTGAACTCTCACGCCGATCATGCGAGGTGCAAAATCAGTCATAATAGAAGGCAGTGAGCCTTAAACAAGATCATCGACGGTGTCAATATGTCGCCATTCAAGAGCGTGTTCTTGTGAAATGCACAAGGGTGTTAGAGCCAAAGTACATCGTCATCCACCAACGTTGATCTCCCACTATCTTGGTAGACGTGAGTGTGTTTGCATTTGGGAAGGTGCATGGGCATGTGCGAATGTGTGCCTGTCTATAAGGAGTTTTAAAAGGCAAAATGATTGTTTATTTAATGATGTACATCTTCCTTAAAATTAAAACCGGCTTATTTTTGATACTACGAAACACTTGTGATAACTCACCATTTCAAGCAATAGACAGTGTGAGTACCACCACCCGCGATGCTTGCGCTCAGTAACTCTCCGATTTTTAATGCTAGTAGCTAATCAGACATGTAATATTTTCTATGCTGGAATTGAAAAGGTGTGAGAAATATTCGGTGAGGCATACCACCTCAGTGACTTGGAAAATCAACTTCAGCTTTACTCACCTGATTAGATGAGCCATACTAGTGTGTTAAGCGAAGTGTGAACTGCATACCAAAAGTTGAAGTGGATGACAAAAAGGGGTCTCCAGTTAAAGAGCAAAATCGCGTCCGTTGTCTTTCCTTCACGCGTCCACACGAGAATGTAGGCTACTGTCACCACGTGGCAATATCATACGGTCCACTAGTACCGCACAACCCATCATGCATTACCATTAGTAATCCACTCCGAACACCCGACATGCAGTCGTTTCAGTTTGCATAGGGAGTGCTGCACACCCTTTCGTTAGTGAAACAAATAAAGGCTTTAATGCTACCAAATAGGCAATAAAGCTGTACAAACCCATTTTGATGATGCAAAAGTCACCTCACTTATTCACTGACGTCAGAGAATAGTGTTTTTTTCCTTTATTTTGCTAGGATCAGTGTTCTCGTACCTCACTGGAATTTACTGATACACCTCATGCGAAACTGGTGGCAGCACCTTCGGACTTCCCACCTCCTTCTCACAGTACTTGACAGCCTCGCACTATTCAGCAGAGCAGCACCATTAGTTTTGCTGCAGCAACTAGAAAAATATGCTATTAATAGGTCTAGTCAATTGCTACTCGGCAGATGCATCCACTTCTGAAGCAGTCTCCTTCCTCACCTTCTCACAGCATGCAGTACATACACTCATCGTTAGGTCCATTGCTATACATTCATAAACGAGTCATCTCAACAGCTGGCCTCTTTATATCCATTTATTAAGAATGCAGTAAACGAGGCCGCCTCCCACTGCCACCGCTCAGAGCTAGTAAATTGTCAGGTTTAGCTAAGGGAAATTGCGAGACCAGATCCGATTTGGTTACCTTTTATGCACATTTGAAGTTTGGCATCGGCTGCAGAGTATCTTGCGAGTCGATGTAAAATTAAGGCCAATAGACGAATTAGCACTCTCTTTACCAGGAACACAATCGCAAAAGCCACTTAGTGAGTTCATTTTGGTCAAGAATTTCGCTTATTAGGATGCACGTTTGAGAGAACCCTCTTCGTCCCATATGCGGTGAAGCAGTGATCAGCGAGCGCTTATCGGCCACTGAAGCCATCTCACGTTTTACCAAAGCTGTAAGCACTTTTTCTTATTTCCTAATATTTGCCAACACTTCAGTCACAGATGGTTTAAAAATCTGGATGATAAAGGGTTTGAACGCAGTATTTGGCTTTATTCAATACAAAAACACATCAGATAAATAACAAATTTAAATAGTAGAACTAGTATGTGTAATGTCTCATTCATAGGACCAACAAAGCATCTGTCATCGAATGTTGACAAGCCGAGGTCAGCATTTGATTAAGTAGTTATCTCAAGCAACGGTGAAGAGGAAAAGGGACAGCCTTGAGAGGAACGAGACAAAGATGTCACGATAGGGTCTTGAGTTCAATAACAATCGTCAATGTGGCAATGCAGCTGGAGCTTTCGCACAGCCCATCCACAACTGAGGTCCAGAATTGTGCATCCAATGAACCAAGTGCAATTCAGCACAGCCCAAAGAGCAGCAAGGTCATTTGTAAGGGCTGTGTATGGAGGCAATGCAGCATTGCACATTCTTACAAAGGTCAAAATTACTTCCTTAAGTGGAAGGAAGAAGTATTCTTCTTCCTCTTGGCCTCCCATTAACACAACTAAATCAAGGGCCACCACAGACAGTGGTTGAGTTATCACAAAGCAGCAAACACTTAGATGGCTTAATGAGCACTACATTTGCCGTCGCATTGCTTGCAAAGAACGGTTAGAGGAGGCTGAGCATTCGAGGGTAGGACAGTGAAGAAAAAGGATGTGCTTGCATTCAAAATGGTGGCTGTCCTATCAATAACTTCAACCATGGTTGCTGCCGGAGACATCACTCGCCTGAATACCACTTCAATGCGCCATGATGTAAGGCAAAACAAGGCTCTACTACCTTACGTCTTTAAGGATTTATCACTTTAGCGAAAGAGCTGGGCATCCCTTAATGTCGTGACACAAACTTCACCTCCTCCAGCACAAGCAGACAGGGGAACGTCTTGTTTACCCAAAAGCATTTTGAGCATCAGATCACGCTGTTTACTTTCATGGCATAAGAGTCTTATGTAAAGACAAACTACCAGAAGGCAAGGCTAGTTAGGTAAATCTCATCGATTCAACAACTAAAGTGTGGAAGCGTAAGTCTATACAAGGGTAGCCACTATTAAGGGAACACAATTATGGGAAGACATAATGAGTATGGCACAATCAGGAGGATCAACGGAACCTTCATTAATCATAGGTATTGAATTGCTAAAAATGACAGCTCATAGCCTTTGTTTCATCCCATGTTCTGTAGACTAGCAGAACCGTTTTAGCTATTTGCAGCCTAAACATGAAGCGCTACTGGTCCGCAATGCAAAAATAGTCAGCTGAAACACGCGGCACACAGGAGGCGTCCTCTTTGCAAACAATATTTCGTCTTTCGCAGAAAAACTCGAATTTTTAAGGAGCCGATTACTTCGATTACGACGAAGGAGGGATTAAAGCACGCGACTACCACTCGTCTGCACTTTAATCACATGCAATATTGAGGACAGATCCAAGTGGTTCTCTTGCACACTCTTTCATTTCATCGCAAGCTCTGTTGCAAGGTCTCGCGCAACTCTCCCTCCTCTCCATAGAAATGTGTGACCATAGGTGCACAAGGTGCTCTGCGACATTTACAAGCAAAATCGCAAAGCTTGCACATTTGGTTCGCGACCATCATGGTAGGTGTCGTTCATTTGTACGTGTACACGTGCATGAGCATGCATTTGTGCATCGATATTTGTGTTTGCGCATAGGGATTTTGTACCATGTCATTAGCAAATAAATTGAATTGAGTGGAAATGCGCTTTTATTGAACTGGATGTCAAGAGAAATTTTCGTGGCATCTTTACACATATTTGACGTGTTTCAGCAAGGTTGCGTCTGCCTTGTCCGGTTTGCCCAATGTCTCGCGACACCCTAGGCGAGCTCTTATGGCATCAAAGAGGTAGGAACAACTGCTAACTCTCTCCATTCTTTGTCTTATATCCTCCTTTGTGCAAAAGTAACAAAAGTACTTTCTTTTGAACCTCAAAACAGTCTGGAGGCACATGCTGTGCAGCTTGTGCTTCCGTCAATTCATAACTTATGAGAGTCTCCTCAGCCATTTCTTTGAAAGCCATATTTGTGAGTGGGTGTCTGTTTGTCTCTGATTCAAATCCAGTGTGTGCTCTGCTCTATAGGCACAGCTTTTGCTATGCATGCAAACTTCTTCTATCTCTACGCCTCATTTTACAACACTTTAGTTCAAGTGACGGAGGATTCAAGAGTATGCATTTACTGTATAGAATGCCTTGCGGAACACTCAACGTTGGGTGCAATGCTTGAGCACATGGAGTCGCATCATTTCTGTAGGTACTTCTTCGACTACCAGGCATACTTTGCAGTCAAAGCTATGACGCCTTGATCCCTTCTGCTTTGCAGATATTTGGCGCAGAATATTCGTGAGAATGCAAAACAGCGCTGTTATATAAGCAGGAAATGCAACCTTTCTTGGTATCTACGTGACACTATCCCATTTTCGCTTGAAACAAAAACACGGTAAGGCAAGAGTATTCAGCGCGCAGAGATTGCTTGCGTGAATTGTAAAAGCTCCGATGCGGAACGGTTTAGTTGTGCGAAATTAATTGAGCGTTACTCGGTGGATATGATAAAGCAAACGGCGCATCACATTGCGTTGCGTCACATCGCATCGGTAGTTTGGATGGTTCAGACTTTGACGCAGAAATATCGCATGATCAACACTTAAATGCACACTTATAAGCTACTAGGTTTTTAAATAAGTTGTGAATGCAAAAACAAGTGCGGTGATTACAAACCTATTTGTTTGCGTTTCAGGGCTCTCTAACGAACGCACACCCAGCTTTGTGCTATACGAGTAGAATAGCGCTCAATACAAGATATAAATTCTGCATTTAAAGCTGTTGCTTTTGTCCTGGTCATTGTTTCGCGCAAGAGTGGATCTTAATAAAAGTGTTGAGGGATTGGGATGGAAGAGCAAAATTAAATAAGGTAAAGTGAAAACAGCACAATAAGAGAATGGATTCCTCGCTGTTGTGCTGGCTTGACGCTCCGTTGGTTTATTTTATTAAATCAATGACGATCTACCCGCAAGGGCTGTTGGCACCTTAGCAAATGCTTTCAGTGCTTACCAACTGCTAAAATGCATAAGTGGAGGCGATGATCCTGACAGAAATACAATATGGGCTCAGTAGCCTCCAAGAAGCGATTGCAGCATAAAGCAATTAAGGGTCAAATTAACTGAGAAACTGTGTTTATTGGCCTGGTCTTACGCCGAAGTAGTAAACTCATGCGCAGCATTTAGTGCGTACTTCCGCTTGCTTGTTTTGAAGTGGCTGCTGACTTTGTGCACAATGAGCATGTAAAACCAGCCGTCCATCCATTCTGATATCGTTTTATGCAAAAGCATGTTTGTGTGCAGTGGAAAAACAACAAGGACAGGATGTAACCTTGCAAGATCTTATTATTACCGCAAATATAGATTTCATCACTAGCTAATGAAGGGTTTTACAAATGTCAAATGGAAAATAAACTGTTGGTGCACCACTAAGGTATAACTCCAACTGTCTTTTATTTCTGCCTCATTAGAATGGGCGTATTTAGTTAAAGACGAGGACCATTAAATTCGGCTCCGAGACTTATCTGGCGGGTCTGTTCCAGCCCTATCCCTTTGCCAGGATTTCCCCTGCGTGGCATCAGAGAGTTTGAATTGCGGTTCGATAGGTGGTCAATTTGTAGCGTAAAATATGCTGGGGCTTATAAAAATGAACAGTTCAAAATGTCATTATGGGTGCTATCACTCGGAAATCACGTTTAGTCCTCACCCTCTATGCGTCACTCTGCTTTTTGATTAAAGAACGCACTCAAGTACACGTCTTAAGGCCTCATTTAAATCATTAGCTTATCGGTTTTGCAGTTTTTGGACTTATTTGTCAATTTACTCATTTTTTGTTGTAGCCAAGTCGATGTGAACAGTGTAGCGTGGCCTTTGTTTTGGCATCCCGTGTGGTGAAGGAAAAGATAGTTTCTCTGAATTCGCATCTACCTTTAGGCTGTTATTGAACTGTCTACAAACACGAACAACCCCCACCGGCCCAGGTACCCGCCATCAACCCGCCTAAAACATAATTGGTCCACACTTTAATAAGTTTAAGGAGAGCGAAAATCCTTCATTCACATAACTTGGGGTAAAGGAGAGAAGAGTGGCCTTGTTGCGCTTCAGAAAGTGCGGCTTTGCGCAAAGAAGGTGCAACTGTTGCTTCCTCATTCAATAAAGCACATTTGCATGCCATGTGGCTCGGCTAGCAAAGTGGATTGATAGAGTGAACTAATCAATTTGACTACATACCTATTCCAGCTGCTGCATCGCACTTTCCTACATAGACTGCAAATGGAAAATAGTGATCATTTCGCCGGTGGTCATGGTACACGTAGCCTGGGATAAAGAACTCATTGAATTGCTTCCAGTTAACATTTAATGGGTAACATTAAGCGCCAAGCTCGCTTTAACCATCGTAGGAACGCATTGTGCCAAGATTGCCTTCTTACATATGGGTGAGCTTCTAGGGGTGGCCGATGTAGACAAGGGGATGTTGCAAGAAGAGTGCAGTGAGATACCCGTGTAAAATTAGTGAAAAGCCTTGGGAACCTCACCCACCAGCTTCAGCTGTCCTGACACAGAGCATTACCCAAAGTTTGTCTGCTCAGTTTTTGCTGCTTCTTCACTCGCACAAGGTTCTTGTTGGCTTCAGTAGCTTCTTCCAATTGTGACATACCTAACGCTGAAGAATAGCGCCGAATTCGGAGGCGTGCCTCCAGCTTTTATCACATCCACTGCTTTGGTGCAAGCGCAAAACTAGCAATTGACAGCTGCACGAACCAATCTGACATGGACATTGAGATTGAGCAGCAGGAGTAAACAATGATTCGTGCTTCTGATATGGTATCACCTTAAGACCATTATGCATTCGCGAAGTGATTTCATGGGCTTAGTAAATCAGTTCTTCAAAAGCTATGCTGATAGGCGCAAAGACGGCTGCTGAGAGAGTATTGTGTGGTTTGATGTGATGCCTGCACAAGTTAATTATCATGAGGCAGTAAGACATAAAGGAGAGAATAGCACACTGCCTTCCGCTTTCTTCACACTATTTACCAAGGATATGTGGTCGCGGTAAAATTTGGTCCCTGATTGGGCATTCTACTGCTACTGACCACTTTCTTTAAGCAAACGGTGTGTCAGGATCTTTTAGAATCAACAAAATAGTCAAAAACAGATTTGTGCGCACTCTCCAATCGCTTGCGCTTTGGTATTTCGAATGATGCGAAGTAAGGGAATAGAGACACATGTAATTTTCTGCTATTTGGACTCCAGTACTTTTTCGCTAGATGTAATCTCTGCCTAATTTGAATGAATGATTTGAGTTTGTGTAAAGCTTAGGTTATTTAGCATGAAAGGCAAAACATTTGATTAGCGATTGATAAGCATCTAAGGCATAGTACCTAATTCGGTAAATCCAGTACTTTGAGTCACAGCCATTGCGCTGGTTGCAACAAGTTCAGCAAGCACAACAAATGGACCCACTTAGCAGAAAAGCTGAAAAGTCTATTAAGAATGCTCATACTGGTCATAAAGTGGGTCCGGTTTTTATCACATTTGTGCAAACACGGCCCATCTTTTGTGTTGTAGGTAGTGAGCACATGTCAGTTTTCTGTTGCTTAGGCCACCTCAACAATTGACTTTAAAAGCATCCACAAGAATACATGTTTCCTCTAGTTACGTCCAGGCATTTTTACAGTATACAGATATCCCAGAATCCCAGCCATCCAATCCCTGCATCAGACTGGCATCGCTTATCCAAAGGATATGCAAACTAATCCCCTCTCCCGTGTATAGGCAAGAAGGAGCCAATCATTTTGGAGGTGCCTCACCGAGCATCCTCAATGCCAGGTTAGAGAGAGCTACATATCCTAGCTCTTTAGTGCTAAGTCGGAAGAGTGCACGCATTATTAGCATGTTTCCACTGTTGAAATGGTTCACCTGATCTACAAATGTGTAGTCTCATTAATACAAAAATACTCCAGTTTGGATTTGTAAATGTTAAGAATCACTGATCGGTTCGAGTCGCAAAGCTTCAAACACACACATCTCAAATCTCTGCGTCAATAGTCCTGTTTGCTTAATAATCAGCTTTACATTAACTTTAGATGCTGCAACGTGCAACTTATTTCCAACGCCATTTGCTTATCCCAATCCCCGTATCTGCTGGTGGCTCTGAGCACTGATGCTTACGTGACGAGTACTGACGCAGTGTCAGTCAATTTTAACTCTGTTGATTTTTGCTTGCATCAACATTTGGCTTAAGCGACCATAGTCATTCCATCAAAAAAGCAAGCGCCAACCATGTGCTTGGTTATTGGATGATATTCCAATTATTTTTGACCTTATTTACGATCCATGTTACTCGAAGTCCAAACTCACTATTAAAATAGGTCATCAACTGATCACTGCAGCACCTGCTTACCACCCGAATCCCCCTGCCTGCTGTTGACCCCAATATGCCACTGTTAAATGAATGCGTACTTATGATTGAACCCCGTGCAGTCATTGCTGACTCCTCAACCCAGTCCAATTCGTCACACGTTTCCATTGGTAATATCTTCTAAGCTAAATGTTGTGAGGATCTTGCGGTCACACATGACATTTTGCCATGTCGTGAAGTACGAGACCGATTCCTACCGTAGACTACTGTTACTATTTGTGATGGACTGAATACCTGACGTAGCGTCTTCTCTTCCTATATGTTAACAGTCAATCGTTCTCCATGCATGCGCGTAGTCCATTCAGCACTCCCTCAATTAACGGCATGGCAGACGGATGTCGACGTGCCAGCTACTTGGGTTTATTTTCTTGTCAACTGTTATGAGTCAACTGCTACCTAATTTTACTCGCTTCAGATAGCGCAAATTGCATTACCCACAATGGTTTTTCCACAAAATTTAGGAAAATTGCGGTCACGAAGGAACTCTTCGAGAATAGAAGTAATTTTACCACAGAGGGTTTTTAATTGTGACCGCAATCTATCAGTGCTTGATGCCTTCCAATGACTACTTTACGTTCGCGATGCACAGACTCAAGACTCACCAAATTGACCCTACACCGGTCGATCTCTGCGTTTCAAAACATCTGAATTGTGAGGTTGCGAGCTTTCTAATGCAGTATCGGTACAGGTATTCATGAGCTTTGTAGTCAAAACAGGCATGCTTAATGCTGACTCAGTAGGATTCGTGCCCTGTCGATTGACCCACCTTGAACCACCCAAAGGATTTTTAAGTTAAAATTTGCACTCGGGTATTGCAGTAAAGATCGATCCGTACATAGCTTTTCTGAATTGTGGTGGAAAAATTTAAACTTATACTACTGGAGAGGAATCCAAGTTGTATTGGGTATGAGCGATGTGGAAACCTGCATCGGGCTAGTCTGTCCAGCTGCTAGTCATAAGTGCGAAGTTCAGGCGTCAAATTCCTGATTGATAAGGCATTGAGGGCAAGTCTAAAGCAATGTAAGGCTTCCTAAGGCTTCAGCGCCTTTAGGAAAATCGTAACCTGCCTCATCCAAGAACAGTGGCACTCGAGTTTATAAATGCGAAATCAAAAGGACTTCAACTTTGTAACCTAATGTCAACGTTATAATCCCTAATCTGTATACTCGTATACTTTTTATCCCAGCATAAAATGTCTATAAGATAGGAGCATCAATACGGATTTAAAACGCATTCATTAGAGGTTGGTACTTAGAGCTAAGGATCAAGTGTCATACTGTGAAGCGGCACAAGAAGTAAAGTTGAATAAGGGTGGCTAGCTATTAAAATTAGTTTGTTTTAGTTTTGCGTAGCCACAGAAATTACGACTAATTGGTTGAATAAGCAGAACTCAAACTATTACTCCAGTTACGAGGTAATTTTACGGCTTTTAGTGTGTTGCATCAATGACCTTTGCAAACACTGGATCAGTTGTGCTTTTTAAGCCTTCAAGTTGATTGCCTGAATCTGAACAACTTACGACTTGAAATTTTTGCAAACAATGCACTTAAAAGGTGGCAAGTTACGAGATTGTCAAAGGTGAAAGTGTGCAATGACCGCTTTGCTCGTGTATAAACACGAATACGTAAAGACGACTGCATATTTCTCAGTAAATATCGATGGTTCCAAAGTTTATTTGCAATGGATCACTATCCAGCTAATTGGTTAAGTTCCAGTGCCCTCTTATGGCAGCGAAAAGAGTTGTCCTCACATTGCAGGAAGCAAATGAACGCTTGGGAGGGAGCTAACTGATGGAAGAAAATAGAGACCTCTGAACACTCCTACAAAAAGGCTTCCCTCATTGCGATAAATCGTGCTTAGTATGCTTACCTCCTAGCGTAAAAAATAAACAGGCCATTTGCTTGTTTACATTACGAATACTTCTGACGCACATTTCTGTGCTCATTTGCGCGTTTAAGTGGCAAAGCACAAATCCGAAATCAGCTATGGATTGAAGTAAGATGCCATAGGACATCTTGACTGTTAGCTGTTGACTGTCTGGTACTAGTGCCGACATAAAATGATGAAATCATCAAACCAGAATAAGTAATATCATGGTTCCAGTAGAAATTGAACAAGAGTATGAAGGAACAACCTAAAATGTGAACCATAAAATACCGCTGAAGAGTGCAAATGTATGCAATTCTTGCTCAATTGGATGTAAAGCAAATTATACGAACCACAATTGCTTTGGGTAGGAATAAATGAGCAGCCTGAGTCAGCAGAGGAAGGCAAAGAAGAGACCCTTAGTGTGCACGCTGCGTTAGTAGAACCTCTGCGCAAGACTCATGCGCGACATTCACACAGAATACTTCAATTGATAGTGCAGATTTGCATTTGCCACGACCCATTACGAGGGAGGAATGCAAGTGAAGTGTATATTGAGCATTGGGATTTGTCACAGACTTAATAATCGAGATGCTTCAAAGGGTTTGGATCCATGATATTCAACTTACATTGCCTGTGCCAGACACAGTTTCATTGTCGCTCGATGAATCGGTGTATAATGTGCGTGTCCACCGTTTGTTTCCCGTTAACTCAGCATCCATCAAAATATTTCCTTTGTATTTACACTAAAAATTTTTCGACGATCTCGGTACCGAATGCCTTCTTTTTCAACTTTATTTATTTGATGCATGTGATGTGACATTTTACTGCAATTAAACCACCCGATGTTTTCTTTTTTATTTTGGGCTAACCGCTTACCTTAACTCTCTTTCATTTCACATTGCTGGCTTTATCATCTGCTTTTGTTATACTTATGTGGGCTGACTTGAGTGAATTTATTGCATTTTATGCACGTTGTTTATTTTAGTAAGTGCATCCTCTGTGCATCTAATTTTTTAAAACTATTTTTGGCCATAGCTCACTACAATTTTGACTTATACCATTCGCAATGCTTAGCAAAAAACAAGCTTTTTGCTATTTTTTACAACTTATGCAGCTAGTTATGTAGATTTAAGTTCAGCTTATGCAAATGCATGCAAGATGTGGCATCCCATCACTGAAATGCTAAGGAGATGCAGCTATTGCGGCTGTCAGTTAACAATATTTTTAAATAAGTATGACAATGCTCCCGAAGCGTTAGAAAGTCGTCATCTAAACCACAATTTATTCGTATTTGCCTTCAACCACCACTCGCCTGATTTGTCGTTTGGTATTTACATTACATTTTGGTACCATTTATAAGAAAAGGACCCAACATGAAATTTACTTCTACGAAAGTGTTGCTAATCATCGAGCCCATAATATATTCCATAATGTCATCCCGGTAGGAAACAAACATGCGAGCTTAACAATTTATGGGGCACATTAAGAATCATGACTCGAAGAAGGACGCCTAGTAGAGTTGATCGTGAATAATGGATTGAGGTTGGCTTAAAGAGGCTTTTTAAAAACACTGAGTGCGAAGCAAGCGTTTTGCTGTGCAACAAAGCATTTTAGGAGTATTCTATTTTAAATAGCAGCCATTGATTGTACTGAGGCAGAAATGTTTGCAGCTCCAGAAACATAAGAATGCGAATGTGCTACATAAGCGATGGGAGCTGCTACCCGGTCACCACTTCACAAAGAACTAGATGATAGGGAACACATTTAAAGAGTGTGGAAGAACAATTTTCTGCTGACTTGAATCGGTACTGAAACACCATCAGCAAATAAGAAGCAAACAAGAATTGTAAGACAACAAGATCGATTTTTCGTAGGTAAACAAATACTCTGCTACTTTTTTACATACGACTTTTACTCAAAAAGTGTAGTTCAGTCTCATTTATGCAAAACGCATAATTGTTTGAATGCACAAAGAAGGTGATAATTATTGTCGTCAACTTTCATTTTATTTAAGGTCTGCTTATGCAGCTTTTGAGTGCGCAGTATCTATAAATCATACAAGGTGAAACCATTATGTGAGTGGCAATCGTAGTCATCAAAAGGAGAGGATGCCTCTGCATAGCCGTTCGCGACTCGGTACAGCGCTTCGAGCCCTATTATACGCACATTTAGATGGTGAATGCGGCATTTGAAACTCCGGTAGGTAATAAATGCTTCACGACGCCCTTAACATGGGACACGTGTGTGGCAATAAGCTGAGCCATTTGATTTCACCTTACTTGCAAAGCTAGAGTAATTCGTTGTACTCTAAAGATTTTTCACTTTATTGGGCCGAGTCGTGCATATATGTGAGTGCAAATGCTGCACAGAAGCGATGCAAGCATAAGAAAGAATGAATGAAAGTCGCAGGATTTACGCAAGGAACATAAGACGTGTTTTGAAACCTAACTGCCTGGCCTGCTGATGGCTGGTAGTGAAGCTGCTTTAACTCAGTTCAAAGGTTCTGAAGACACCTCCAGGCTTCCACGGCCGCAAATGAGCTTGGAGCAACCCTTATTTCAACTTCCTGAAGGACGTTGCTACAGCCTGCATGCTTGGTGAGTGCAATGACAATGACGCACTGACGAACCGCTAGGAGATTCGACAATTACACAACGGCTTTAGAGTGGTGCTTGTGGCTAGAAGTAAGTCAGCATTCCGTACGTGCATATAGCTACATGGCTACAATCTACCATCCATTCGTCACTGCACCATGAGGAGCCGTATCCTTTACCGAGATTAATTTCATGCTTTTGTGCGAATCATAGATTTAGGCCGTGGAGCGAACGCGTGAATGAGCCAACATGATTTCGTGCTCCACTGGCTAACACGTGAACGCACACACATTGCTCATGTGAACTGTGTAGGCTAAACTGGAAGAGATGAGAATTTAAGTGCTATAATTGAGTGTAGCGAAATAGCTGTTTCTTCACACAGCACATTGAGACTACTTTCAGAACGACTGGTCTCATGCGCTTGGGAAGTTTGACTGCCTCGTTGGCGACACGAATAATGTCAGTGATAAGAGCAGGTCTATGCTTGAAATTAACGTCTATAACTTTCATATGCACCCCGCATACCAGAACCAATAAGAACAAGGTTAATTAAGCACTGAAGTGTGCATTTGAGAATGTGTTTAAATGTCACGAGCTTCTTCAGCGTGATATCAACAAGCGAACAAGCAATGATATAGATACGCAACCAGCGGTGGTTGACTCATTGTTATGCAGGTGTCCTTCTAATGTGCTCTTTGTCAGTCAGATCAACGCAGGAATATGAACTGTCACACTGCTGTCCACTTAGCCGATGGGGCATGGCCTCATGTGCGCAGAATGCATTGGCCGCCTCCCAGGTATCTCATCCTTTAATGTCTTGAATAATTTTGACTCTTTATGCGCCTTTGACAGATAAATTCATAAATCACATCCTTTGAAATTCCTGGTTACTTTACAAATGAAAGATGCACAGACATGGAGATTAATATGCTTCTTTTTACTGCTATAACGACATTCACACACCCGTATATCAAACACTCGATTCCTCTTACACGTTTGGAAAGGTCCACACATGCATACATGCACACATGAAAATGTTTGATGTCGCTACGACGAGATTGGGGCCTCGGCAATTTTAACTAGGAGAATGGGTCAAGAAATGCATTAGTGACTATAAATATGACTCGTTACTACTGGATTGGAGGGATTATGATAATGCTGCTCAAATTAACTCATTATTAAGGCCAGCATTCGAGGAAGCAAATGATCCGCTACACAGCATATGTCCCATTTCAGGCGGGGTCAGCCATTCGCGTCAGCCGTTAAAACGCAACCTAAATTGCATAAAATATTTGCGAAGAAACTGCATCAGCCATCGAATTTGTGTGCAGATGCGTCGATATTTAACCGTGATGTGACAGATTTTTGCCGGAGGCCAGACTAGGTCTGCAGTTCTATTTCACTTAAGTGCTGTGACGGAGAACTAAAGAATGCACTAACTGGTGCGCAAGTCCATCAACAGTCGCACAATAACCGATCTAAAAGCAAAATCATTGCAACAAAGAGCAAGGGCTAATACGGTTTCGTAATAATATGGTTTTGACCTACTTCTCCTTTCCGATTCGTTCTTACTCCAGTGCACCCTATTTTATAGCCATCTAGGTTCGGTGCAGTTCCTTGGGGACTGAAAGGGTTGCTCATTTTCACACTATAAAATTTCCATTGATTGTCTACGATTAGCCTTGCTTTTATGCAGGACGCGAGACTGCAGCAAGCGCTAAGTGCAGGCATTATTTTTTGATCTACATCAAGGCCAGAACAACTTCTTTCATCTTCATCTCTAACCTCACTCACATCAATTTTTGCCATTAAATTGTTTGATTAAGCTTTCAGCGTTATAGGATAGTATTTGATTCCCGCTGTCATCATCACAGCGCACTGAGACTTCCCTAGGGGAAAGAATAATAATATCACAGCAGCACATGTATCGGCGATGCACAGTAGAGTTTAGATGTCCTAAATTTGCCACAAGACAAGCTATCATGCACCGAATTCGATGATGTTTGGGTGAATCTTTCCCAATCCTTCTCACACGCTGCCGCAAGCACAATCGCAGTTAAATATTTTGCCGCACAAACAGACATTTTAAAAATGAAAGAATGTGGACTGAATCTAAATTGAATGCCTTATTTGTAGAAGGCAATTAGGCATTACTGGATGCTGCTGCTTACAGCTCGTCGAGTGTCGTCTCAAGCCCTACGAATGAAATGAAGTTAGCCTGTGGGGAAAGACGCGCATCATTAGACCACAAATCTCGAATTCACAGCAGAATTGTGTTATTATCTTACCCACCAACCTGCATTATTAGGATTGCGCTGTAATGCCACATTCATTTTTAAAAAACACACTCGCTTGCTCATTCAGTTATTGTTAAGTAAGATGAGGATAAGGCGAAAGAGCCGGACACCGGATATTTAAAATGAGTAGGGCAGATTAGCATCAGTAAAGCCTTTATTAGTTGCTATGGTTTGGTTATAAGGCAAAAAAGTCGAAAGAGAAATGGCCAGCAGTTTTATATTCAGCTGAGAAATCGTGAAGGGCCTCCTCTGTGGTTCCATCTACTCTGTGGGTGTGGTAAGGCTATAAAGCTGGCAAATTAGGTGGAACGATAGGAAGATGGCAATGACAAGGAGGAATGAAAAGCTTGAGCAAGGAAGAAGAGGCACATAGGTAAGAAACTAAGCAGACGTAGAATAGCAGGATGGAGTAACAGCTGCTATGTATTTGTCAATATCGCCATGCATGCTGTATTGATACTGCATAAATTCAACTGCTCACATGCCCTTAATATGCACACTGCGTCCATTTAACCTTTGCGCACGATTTATTGTAGGGCATTCACACAAGGAACCGTAACCGATAGCGCAGGTTTGCGTATGATAAGACCTACTACGAAGGAGGGAATAAAAGCAAAAATGCATTGCAAACATAGGAATCTGCCACAAGCCTAATGATCAGAGTGTTGTATGGAGTTCGAGTCCGCGATATTCAATCTGCACTCGCCTGTGTTGGGATCAGTTTCATTGACGTCTGATGAGTCATAGTATTCTGTGCGTGTCCACCGTTCATCCTGCATTATCTTAGCATGATCATTATCAAGGTGAACCGTAGTGCCTCCTGCTGCGAAGGCAAGTTCCCCATTCTCTCCAGTTACATGCTCTGCTTACCCACAGAGAGCAAATCAAACGCTTTAGTTTGTGCTATTTACCATATGTCAATTGTTGCGATTTGGCACGCTGAATGTCAAAGGCATTCCATCGCACTCTTAAGGCCACAAACAAGTGTACCAACTTATCGCCTTAAAATTTGATCAAGAAACACAAGCTGGGGTTATAACACAATCATACAAATATTAGATGACATGCAGAATTAAGCGAAATTGAATCTTATTACTGAGGTTGATATTAAAGTATCAAAAGAGTAGCCTGTAGAGTAAAACCGCTAAACCACCGTGACAAAAGCGAAGACAACCCACAACGCACACCTGCGCTTATTGATGTCCGAAACTTTACTTCCCGACTTTTGATAACATCAATTTGATGAATTTTATTGAGTGGATGTTTCTATGTTCACTGGAAATTAATTACGCTAGTGCTAATATTTAGCAGCTGAACTGAACTCATTCAACTTTCTCGCGACCAGCCATTTTTTGACCCTTTCGTCGTAATCAGCACAACCGTACAAGTTTGACAGACATAAAGTTTATCGCCTATCCTGCTAATAATAAACAATAATACGTGAGCTGGAATGGACTCTCATGCAAGGATCAAGTTACCAACATTCTCAAGACTAGAGTAGCATGAAATTTGGTTGAATAATCCTAATAATGCCAGTGCACTTCCTCGCCTTCCCCCCCAATGTGCTTGTAAATCACGTTTCGAACATGATGTTGCTGCCGAGCACCACTCAAACTCGAACTCTAAGTCCAGTTGAGGGTGGGCATGTAACGCAAGTGGTGGAGAATCCCTGAGCCTAAAGCGCATTATTTTAGGTGGTAAACTGCTTAGAATTTGAAATCACGCTCATATTAGAATCAAGTTTGCTGTGAGCAAATGAGCAAAATGTGTTGCCGACTGTATTCGCATGTTCAAGGGAAGTAGATGTTGTGGGATGTTTTGGCAGCAGTATTGGCAATTTATGCGCTGAATCGAAATTCTGCTTGATCTGCTTTCGTCGCATCAGCGCTCCTTGATAAACTTCACGGACTAATCCTACAGACATCAATATGACAATCACCACGATGGTAGATGCAGGAATTCAAAGGATGTTGAAACTCACTTATACCATTTCTTCAGCACATTATTACCGATCGGTAAAGCAATCAGCATTTTTCAATAAAAAGGGATTAGCATTGTGTAGCGCGCAAAAAAAGAGCATCTTGTGATGGAATGAGTGTCACTGCTTCCCGCCCAATTTGACATTAGAGTCGGCTTTCGCTGCCACTACTCTTTGTGTAAAGTTGCAACTTTAATTTCTTCACATCCTCATTCTTAACTTTATTATTGCCCACGTTGTTTTAACTGTCTTGGCGCAAAATTGAGGAGCACTCACTACACGTTTGATGGCTATGAGGTAGAATAAGGAATGTTCGGTAGACGAATCAATGACTGCTCGTTCAATACATCGCTAGTTTCTTGAAAAGAAGCGCACTCAACGCAATCGATGCTTTGCTTTTATTGTTGTACAATTTTTATGCACTCAGATGGAAACAAGATGCGAGTCATTCCGCGAAAGTGCATTGCAATAAGCATGGCAGTAATGCCTATTCGAATCTTGCACAAAAGAACTTACTGACTAACAACACGCACTCAAGGAACCACTGGTTTACCTAGAGGGGAGCACGGGATGCTACACCGAGCTTTGTTTCGGTCCATAATGGCACTTCTCATAGGATTATCAAATATGCTATATCAAACTTTCAAACTCTGTCAGTTCATGCACATGAAGATTACTAGACGCAAGTCATATGTGATTGCATACGTAACTTTGACGTTCTGATGGTACTCTTGACCAATTGAGAGACAACGTCCACGCATGCTAGCACTGCAGCTCTTCAGTGTTCTACAATGCATGGACTGAAATGGCACCTGATTCCAGAAGGTCCCTTTCTAAATGCTCCATTTTTATTTACAACGCCTGTCCTTGAACCATCTGAAGGGAAATGTATGCTGAATGCGCAATATACTTGAGATCATTTAAGATATCGGATTCATAAAGCCGTACGCTGGAACGCCTCTTGCGTTACTTTGATTATAAACAATGTGAGTAACATTTTCATCTACCGTTTCGCTTGGGCATGGCAGGTATTATTTATGTAAATTAGGCGTGTAGGCTCTACGACTCAGTCTATCCAGGAAACATCTTCAAACATAGGCTACGTTCAGCCTCAGCATGCATCTGACATCCGAGACGATAGTAAATGCAATAGATATCCATGAAGTAGCAATTTACAACATAATGCGCATATTGCTGCGTCTGATAGATTGAGAGGTTGAAGAACTCGCACCATAGTGCGAGTAAAACAGAGCATATTTTGCCATGGTATGGCGCAATATGAGATAAAATTAATATAACTCACACTGTCCTAAATCGATCAGCTATAATTACTTAACAGGTTTGGTTCCATTGATGAATCTTGGTGCAGTTGCACGATTCGTGCAAGCAGGGACTGCAGTGTGGACAGACTTCTAAGGCAGAGGTGTCGGTGTTTAAACTGTATTAAATAAACATAGTGATCGCTTAAATATTAAGGACTCAAGCTGCCCTTACTGAGTGATGCGTGAGATCGGAAAGACATAGAGAGGAGAATGCTGCCTACAGCTCTCTTCTGTGGAATGTGTTTGGCTAAGATGGTAGGGCTTGTTAAAAAACTAATTCTTGAGGCGCATTGCAGCCAAAATAGATGCTGCACCGCTTTTCTCTAGGCCAACGGACACGATACCACAATAGGCAACGCGACACGCTTCACGCACCACTGATCAATTCTACACGTGCAACGGGGAACAATTCAGTCACATTAACGCAAGACATGCCACTCGTCACGCTACTCAGGACTATCCACCTTCCGACGATTTACTTCACCTCATACGTCTCTACTCCGCTGAATCTGAAAATAAGATCATTATTTGTAGAAGGTAAATAGGCATTGTTGAGGGCTATTACTCACAGCTCGATGAGTGTTGTCGCATGCCCTACAAATGATATGAAGTAGTTTTAAAGGAAAAGGCACGCATATCCATGTCTTGGGAAATACCGAGCAACCATAATTTGCGGGTGAATAACAAAATCAGGCCTGCTCGCCACAATGACAAAAGGGAGGGCGAAAACAGCTCTAGCAAATGAATTTGTCCTCACTTGTTCATGACTCACTGTTCTACTCATACCTATGTTCTCAAGCCTCGTCTCATCACTCATTCCATCCGCCCTATTCGTCTCCTTTGCAGCCTCCGAACAGGTCAGTAGATGCAAGGTCCCGTCGTGGACCCCCACTGTCTCAGCGGAAACAAGAGACTCCTTTTCCACCCTAAATTTAGTCCCACATTACTTCAAGCAATAAAACTCTCGCTCCTACTTTGTTGGCTATTGCACCTAAAGCAGACTTATGCATCTGCCTTTATTGCTAAACAATTGGCTGAGTGAAGCATTAGCGCGCGTTAGCCAACTTTTACTCCCTCACATAAAGCACATTCAATGAGTTACTCACGGAGCCCAATTAAAGCCCAATATCCCTTTTTTACCTGCCTCGTTGATTGCAAATATTTAGATGTTGTGCGCATCTCTAAAAAGTACGTCTGACCTAGCTTAGAAAAATGTGGCCTGCCAAACTAGGGCCTTGATTGCTATGCTGACAGATCCACTAATTGTGAAAACTTCGAGCGGACCCCACAGCGTCTTTACCTCCATGGCGTCCATTTCTGCCACTTTTGTCACATGGCGCCCCACAATCAGAATACATCGGTTTTCTCTTTTGGTGGGTGATGGAGGGTCTATGATGGTCATACCCTTTCTCTTAAGACTCCCTCGGACATGGGTTGCAATGATGAGGTCGCTGTGGGAAGAGACCTTTAAACCTGCCGCAAATGATGCAGTTTTAGCAGAAATTTGGCAAGTCTAGGGTAAGCAACGTCCACCAATGACTTTTGCCTGTGGCATTTAGTATCTGCTTTTCGTCCGCGAGGCCCATTTGCACGTGAAGCTACTGCAGAGTTGTTTGCATTAATGGGCCTAGAATTGCCATACGCTTAAGAGGCCCAAGGCCCACTTTGCATTGCAAAAGCTCGCCTTCTGGAGAGAATGTCTGCAATGCTTGCCATATCTGGCTGGCCGCCACACTGGACGAGGCTGTCTCTTCGGCTGTAAGCTTGTAAGAGGATGTCAGGAACCTCTCATATTTCAGAGCTGCATCGCATCCGTATTCTGCGTGAGCACCCAATGGCGTCCAGTAGATCAATCCAAAATATGAGGGCGCACTACAACGCTGTTTGTCTTGCATCGACTGGTTCCGTAGACAGAGCATCCGCATTGCTTCTCTGCAGTGAATGGTGATGTCATATTGCTGCGGTTCCTTATGCCATTATGCAACTGAGCGGTCTATTTCCATCACTTTTCACTTGGTAAGTGCTGACGCAATTGACATGACGGAAAGTAGGTAGCGTGTGCAAGTGATGTCTCCTCCAAATCTACATCTCCATCGCCCAATGCAAATCTGCCTGAGCGATGTGGGCTGAACCGTATTCATATGCGTGACACGAGTGATAGAGTAGATGGAAAATACTAAAATAAGCATCTTGCAGTTCTTACAGTTACTTCCGGCATCGGCAAATGCTAGCCCCTTTTGTGGACGAATTTCCCCTTTTCAGACATAGGCACGTCAAATGCATTGAATGTGTAGCCTCATCACCCACTAAGCAGCACCATACCACTCAAGCCCTCCCACTCCTTCAAATTTCAATGCATTCAGATCCAATGGCCGCCAATGCTGGCCTGGCTTGTGCGTGCATAGGCAACAGTGCAGATTGTGCAATGCTTTTTCTGGTGACGTCTTCAATCGGCTAGGAGCATCACTGACGTAGGCCCTGAAACGTTTGGTAAGAAATACACGTGACCTATTTATCTTCTGCGGTTATGCGTCACGAGTTTGGAGGCACAACTTCCTAAACATCCTCAGTTCGTTGGCCGAAAGACCCGATTTTAAATCGTAAAGTGCTTTGTCCTCGTCCCATAGTCGTCAGAAGTGAGTCCACAAGTGGCCAAGCAAAGGGCTTGTTAGGCTCTATATTGACGACTTCATAACGAAACTCCAAAGATAACGGTTTACGGAAAAAGTATTTGCTTGAAATGAAAGCAATAATAATTTAATGGAGCAGGTGAGTAAGTGATAGCAGCGCAGAAGCTCGATGGAAGGCCTTAGTGGTCAACTATGTCCATATTCCCCCATATCTGACAAGTGTGTAGAGAAATGTTGCACAAATCGAAGCACATCTACGAGGGAAGGAAGGAAGGAAGGATCTGCCCACAACTCTGTTGAAAACTCTGTTCTGTGTAAGCACAGACCACGAACCATCAGTCTGTCCCCTAGTATTATTCTGCTCAGATAAGGGGAATAATAAATGCAAACGAGTTACCAAAAAGTGTACATGGTGGATACTTCGAAATGCTTGCTGATTTACAAATCCCATATCTGAATAAAAAGAGCTGTTATAGTGGCTGCCATTATGGAAGCAGACATATCCATACATTGATTTAGATTTCTCGGCTACATAGCGCTTGCTCAATGGCTTAAACGGTTTGAATTTTGACAGATCAGGTCTATTTTCATGCAGAATGTGCAGACAGACAATTGTTCAGGATAAATGAGTAGCCAACCGAAAGACCGCCTTTGGCGCCTGTTCTCAAGCAGCGGTGGTGCAATGTCCTTGGCCTTTATGTACGACTCACTGCATCCAAAACGTTAGCAAACATGCAATTCATCCATCACTTGCTTCGTGTCAACTCGGGGGTCGACGAGCATTGACAACATCGAATGCACACTTAATTCGGCTCCTCTGAGCAAATACTCAATTGCGCCCAATGTTTCTAACTGAAATCCCTACTTCGTTCCATAGAACGAAGCTCGTCTAACAAAGTTAGCCAATCACTCAGTGAACAAAAATGCTCTCTCAATTTGTATATGCTTATGGGAGAAGGCAAAGGATATCATCAGCAATGCCTCCAGCACTAATAGTGACACGCATTCGTGTTCATGCCACCTACTGATGAGAGTCTAGTACCATGCATTCTAATTTTGGTAAATGGGTGAATCGATAAACATGTTTGCGGTTTGTTCTTGCAAATGAGGTGCTCATTTTATTGCGCATCAAAATGAGCAGATACTTTGAACCCAGGTTTTACAGTTGTCATATGGAATTCATACTCAACACTTAGACATTCACCGAGACAGAGTGTATTTTCTTGCCTAACTAGAAACGCAAGGTGGCGTTAAGTCACTTATTCGTCTAGCTCTATTTCCGTTCATCAGCTACCCAAATGACGTGAATCAAGCACTCACCAGCTGCCAAAGTGCTCCGTTAATGCTTCTTTTTTTATGGTTTAAAACAGTGATTCCATTCGTTACAGCGGATGCTTATAAGGGAAGCATATTAAAAAAGCAAGGCAAGGAAATCGTTAAGTGCTGTCATCATTAGGGAAGTAGCTTTATTTCAACTAATGAACTAGGCTTAGTCGTATCAAAGCCAAAGTGCTGAGAGACACTTGCAATTGCAGTTAAGTGGATAAATCTCAGCCGTGATCGAAAGCTAAACTTTACCGAGTTGATCTGCAGTCCATCATCCATTAGCCAAAGAAGATTTGAGGAATCGCGTTGAGCTTTTTAACGATGAGTGATTATATGTTAGCGGAATTGAAGAAACGCTTCATAAATGAATTCATTTGT
The DNA here is from genome assembly GCA_036345935.2 of Taenia hydatigena. NCBI lineage: Eukaryota > Metazoa > Platyhelminthes > Cestoda > Cyclophyllidea > Taeniidae > Taenia > Taenia hydatigena. The sequence continues at coordinate 1,872,119 of JADWOT020000005.1, forward strand.
TTAACGCTGCTTAACGGCACTTGATCTAGGGATTAGCAAATGATTGCGATGACTCGCTACGACTTGGAAGGTTTGCATTATCTCGCTTGCATGCATGGATGTGCGTCCCTTCATCTGTGAAGTCCTCATAGTGTCTGACACTGTCCTTCTCTTGCCTGAATCCTCAGTAGCATAGAATGTTGGATTATCTTTGCAAATGCAACTTGAGCCTGACTAATATATAAGCTGAAGTCGACCATGCGCTGCCGATGAAGCCGAGGCTTTGCGTAACATCCAATGAACAGCTTCGGAGTGAAGAGTGATTGCGGTAGGTGCTAACCAGTCTAGTGCTTCCCTGATGATACGACGCCAGGTAATGCTTTTCATCCACTTGACAACACCAGACAATGCCTTGTACAAGTCACAATACTTGAAGGAATAACTACCGTTTCTAGGAACAAAAAAGCAAAAAGAGCAGGTGACCTTTTGCCCTTACCCCGAAAATGAAGGTCCGGATGTCATTTCGTATGTTGGCATCTTTCAACCAATGCGGTCACTTCAAAGCTCCACTGCGAACCCACAATGCTTCACGAATAGAGCAAATAATACAAAAAGTAAGGAAAGCGAAACTTTGACGACGGTTTAATAAAGCCAACTTAAGTAGGGATTATTGCGATAATTCAAGACAGCAAAATTGGTGAACTATAGCGCTAGTTCTAGCCATTAGAAGTCATGTGCTTAGCTGCTAATCTTAAAAACAAAATCAATGTTGTGGTGCGAAACGCCTCTACATGAAAGAATCACTCGGAGGCAATCGAGCATACTCAAGCAGGCGGCCCGCCCACAACTCACATGGCTAACGTGAATGCGCCAACACGTCAGCCGATGGTACACGAGTTCACGTTGGCTCAGTCTCACCACCCACCTGATGACCTCTACGCCTTCACATCAACCCGCATTACCCATCGCATTCTTTCACCCTCTTAGTTTCTCAAGCATTGTAAATTCTGTGCACAGATAGCTGCTGACTGAAGCAGTTATTGCATATTCGAGTTCCAAAGGCCTCATTTACCATCTAAATGCGCATATAATAGGGCTCGAAATGCTGTACCGAGTCGCGGACGGCTATGCAGAGGCACCTTTCCCCTTTGATGACTACGATTGCCACTCATATAATGGTTTCCATCTTATATGATTCATAGGTACTGCGCACTCAAAGGCTGCATAAGCAGGTCCTAAATAAAATAGAAATTGACGATAACAATTATTACCTCCTTTATGCATTCATATAAGCATGCGCTTTATATAAATAAGAGTGAACTACGCTTTTCGAGTAGAAGTAGCATGTGAAGGCATAAGCAGCAGCGTATTTGTTAACCTACGAACACGCGGTCTTATTGTCTTACGGTTCTTATTTGCTTTCCAAGTCAGCAGAACAATTGTTCTTCCACACTCTTTAAATTTGTTCCCCATCATCTAGTTCTTTGTGAAACGGTGACCGGGTTAAGGCTCTTAAATAAATAGTCGATGCATGTGGGTTATTTTGCGGTAGGAATAGAGTAGACCGCGAAAGACCGACGCTTTCATCAATCCCTTCATCACATAATTGTATTTGAACACTTATGCAGCACATTCGCATTCTTACGCTCCTAAAGCTACAAACATCCCTGTCTCAGTACAGCCAGTGGCTGCTACTAAAAAAAAGAATATTCTTAAAATGCTCTCATGTACAGCAAAACAATCGCTTTGCACTCAGTATTTACAAAGCCTTTTTGAGCTAACCTCAATCCATTATTCGCGATCAACTCTACTAGGCGTTCTACAAGTCATGCTTCTTAATGTGCCACATAAAGTGTTAAGCTCGCGTGTTTGTTTCCGATTGGGATGACATTATTGGGATATCATGGGTTCGATGTATAGCAACACTTTTGTGGAAGTAAATTTTATGTTAGGTTCTTTTATAAATGGTGCCAAAATGTGATGCAAATAACAAGCGAAGAATCTGAGGAGAAGTGGTGAGAAGCCAGATAACAGTAAATTGCGGTTCAGCCGATCACTTTTCATCACTTTACGAGCTTTGTCACACTTATTTAAAAATATTGTTAACTGACAGCCGCAATAGCTGCATCTCCTTAGCATTTCGGTGATGGGATGCCACATCTTGCTTGCATTTGCATAAGTTGAACTGAAATCTGCATAACAAGCTACATAAGTTGTAAAAAATAGCAAAAGCTTATTTTTGCCAAGCATTGCGGATGGTATAAATCAAAATTGTTGTGACCTATGGCCAAGAAGTAGTTATTTTGAAAACTTATATGCACAGAGAATGTACTTACAAAAATAAATAACGTTTATACAAATGCAATTAAATTCACTCAAGTCAGCTCACATAATTCCAACAAAAGCAATGTGAAATGACAGAGAGTCAAGGTAAGCGGTTGGGTCGAAATAAAAAAAGGAAAAAATCGGGTGGTTCAGCTTCAGTAAAGTGTCACATCACATGCATTAAATAAATATGGAAAGTTGAAAGGCACTTGATACCAAATTTGTCGAAAAATTTTTGTGTAAATGCAAAGGAAACATTTTAACGGATGCTGAGTTAACGCGAAACAAACGGTGGACACGCACATAATGCACAGATTCATGTGGTATTAATTTTACTTGGTAAATCTGAACCACTAATTGTCCACTTCATTCCGTTGATGGTGTACGTTGAGCTGTTGATTTTAGCCCATCGTGATCCTACATGTGAACATCGTGCGATTTGCAAAAGTGCGGAGCGACTGACCTTGCTTTAAGCATGTATTTATTTGAGCGCTTGCCTGCCGTTCTTAAATAAGACCAAACTATATCGCATATAAATAAACAAATTTGTACGAATCGCTGCCTTTTTATGCCTTAAAGCTAGTCGTGCATACCTCTATTGTCCCTTGTGGTGCAAGGTAACAGTTAGTTAAAACACATTTTCGCTAGCTACACTGAACTCGCTATAGGTGGGTTGGCAATTTCTTTACTCAACTATGACTCCAGTTAATTAAACTCTTTATAAACGCCTGAAAGGCTTTAGCTGCAAAAACATCAGACGCAAAACGTCGAGGACAAGCAGTCTAGGACTGGAAACGCAAATATTTTTGAGCGTATTTGTGCCAGCGGTCCTTTCACTCTATCCCACTTCCTTTGCATGCACTACGGTGCACAAATTTTGACCAGGGCATAAAAGCGTAAGTGTAATTGCTTCCTGCTCCTACGAGACCACGTTCCTAGCATGTCGACCAAGTCTCACACCAGACAGCGCTGAGAGACACCACGCAGTACGTGCTACTAATCGACTCCCATGCATCAGATTCGGAGAAGTCATTCACAAATTATGCCATCAGACATGCTCTTCCACACGTTGTATCGTCCTCGGTTATCCATCATGCTCTGCAGTGCCATTTTTTTACTATTACGTCATTTGTCAGTGTCTCTGCCCTGCTTTGTTATCCTTCTCGCCTCTGGTCATCCATCCATCCTGTTGCCCTGCTGCTCCCTCTTCATCTTTATCACAATCCAATTGCTTAAGCCGTTCCAATGTTACCATATATGCTCTCCGATGCAAATCACATGAAAAAGGAACAGTGAATGGCCTCGTCGGGTGCTTTAATCTATGGCATTTAAATTTTTTAATGAAAACCATTTTACTGGATTTATTTTCTGGTCAACTGTCTGGGTTAATTAGCAATGGAGTTAGGTCAGGAATAGATGTGAGAAGGACGGGACTAATGTACGCTGCGCCACAGCACTATGCAATGCCATCCTACTCTAACCCTTCCCAATGTTTGCTTCCCCCAGCCAAACACTCATGCAACTTCGCACCCGCCAAAGGACAGCGATAATCGCTGTTGCCAATCCTAATGTAAGCCAACAATCGTTCCAGGCATCTGACTGTGGATATGCACCAGAAACGCACCTCCATTATCTGAATAGCAATGTCTAGGGATGAACCACCATGCCCTGTACTACGTTTGCTGTGCCGCACTTAATTTTCACGCCTTAAATATGCCTAATTATAACGTCCCACTGCGTAATTACTGTAGCAAGGCACTCAAGAATGGGCATGACTTGATCGAATTTGATCGAGAACAAATGGATGAGGAGTAGGTAATGGACCTAGAGAGATGTGGTGACGTAGGACAAAATGAAGTGTTGAAACGAGACATGGAATTGGAAAACTAGGAGCAATCTTAGCTAAAATAAACTAAAACAAGATTTGATTTCAAGCAAAGTGTGGTTCAGTTACATTCAATCAAGCCTACGAAAGTCAGGTCTATAGTACGAGGCTGTGAATTGTTTAAGCATGCCACAATGAAGAGTAAGACTAGGGAGAGATAAACAGGACTTACAAAGAGGACAACCGCAGACTATGGGCTAGAAGGAGGAGACGAGAAAATTTGCAAAACGAAGCCAGTTTCAGACACACTTCAAATTCATATTCGTTGTTTGAGACTCCTTAGCTGTCTCGAGGGGCTAAAGGTTGGGTGAAAATCGAGGATACGGGGTATAATTGCCGGTAAATGACGAAAAAGCAAGTGAAGGAGAGGACGGTTTGCGAAATTAGCGCTGATCAAATCAATTAGTCACATGATTATCATTAAGAAGCAGATTTGTTCGAGTTGGTGCCTTTTCGTCCACCCATTTATCCGTGTGGCTTATCGCAGACCTCCTGACGTTGCTAATAGAGGCAGCACATGCTATTCATTTCTTATTGAAGATTATCATTTTAAAATTCATACGCCTCTGATAGTAATTAATCTTTACTAAACAACTCCAGCTCTACCTTTTTCCTTAAATAAACTCATAAGTAGGCAAAAGTCATTTGAGGCTAAAGCTTTTGGACACTACTGATGGTTCAGAGAAGAAGTCACGTTTCTGGTTCACTCTTGTTCAAAGAGAATGTTAAAGTGTAAGCCACTTTAACTGCTTTTAGATCTCGCCTCAAAGTGACCACGAACCGCATTTTGCAAGACCGCTCCACAAAATCGGTAAATTTGCATTTGGCTTTCAAGAAACTCGTTTTAGAATCACAAGTGGAGAAAAAGTTCTTCATGTAACCACTCAACGCTAAGATAACGCTTGCGAAACCACTAGGTTTCAAGCACAACGATCCAGGCTTTTTGACAATATCGATGGTTGCTTCCATGTTTACTAGGAGAAATGTTCACTTCTGGCAAATTGCACAGACCATATTCGAAGGTGGTAGGGTTAAGGAAAATCAAAGGCTCTGTTCGATAGAATTCATTGAGACTCCATACATTATCCATCGTGCATGACACAGACGATGAACAGATCGCGTTGCCTTGCAAATATGTGTCTCATTTGTTTTGCTGAGTCTACCGTTCTCTTATGAGGGCATCTTAATTTCCATCAATGATTCTTTATGAAAGCACGCAGCAAGCTGTTGTGCCATCAGTGTTGATATTTAGTTAAAAAATGGTACAATGTTATTGTTAAGCCATACTCTTAATGCTTCATCGTGCGCTTTCTCAACCTCGATTTCCCGATTATTTACGTGAATGATTGGTGACCATGGCAAGGCTATTCACAAAACTCGTATAGTAATTTATTAAAACAAAAAATTTCAACTTGCATTTAATCGGCTACTGCAAGCCATGTTTTCGACTGTCTTGCCACTTTAGTAAACGAGACTGTGCAGCATACAAAGGTAATTGAATGCTGCAGAAGCAGACAAGTGTGCCGCAAAATTTAACCAAAACGAATGAAAAAGACTCGCGTGTAAAATGGAGGGCATAAAGAGGCATTGGCGAAACCAAAGCAAATTCACTGCTCTGCACTAAAATCTGACATAATCTAGTTTTAAGTCGTTTCTCTGTTGCTTGAATTTGTTGCCAAAGCACTTGCTGCAAAGTGAATGGTGCACACAAATAGAGGGATGAAGGAGGAAAAGCGCACGTCAATGCCTGCGTGGATATTGGACTCAGCAAGATACGAGATTATATGGCGTTGTGCCCACGATAGTCAAACACCTGGGACTGGCTGATAATGAGAGAGCTGCTCTGTTTCCTTTACTCGGCGGACGTTAGCATAGAGTGTTCCAATCACTACACAACAACCAGGTTCACAATTTGTGAAGCAAACTTTATGCTAAGCAATGTGATTCCTTTTTAGAGTTAAAAAATCCGTCCGGCACTAACAAATTTGTAAAGAAGTAGACAGGTAAACAGACAAGCGCGCGTTGCACAACCAAAAAGCAGGAACCTAGGCCTTTTAAACATACCCTTCTCAAGTAAAAACAGCAGCCTACTTATCAACTGACAATCCGCAGTTTAGAATGCGATCATCAGTGCCGCAGATCCCAGACTGTAAAAAAAGGGAGGAGATATAATGCTTTCTTTTAGATGAGCCGACCCTATCCGCCAAACGATGCTTAACATGCAGTAATAGTAGCTAAACAAATTGATTAAGCACTGCTCAGAGAGGCAGAAATCGGCTAACAGTGAAAATAATGTAACATCTGTTGCTTTCATATTCCATGACTGGGTTATTAAAACGAATAATAAATTTCCAACTGTCACTCAAATCATTTTTGAAGCTTTTGCATCTGCTAGAGAGTGTTAAAATATGAGGTTTTTTATGTTAAATCCTATTTTAAAAACGGATGGAAGGCGGATTTGCACTGGTTTATCTAATCCAACTTGAATTTAACCGATAAGACTTTTATAAACTGTCCACGCGTGCTACTAAACACTTTATTCTTCTCGCCGGATCAATAACAACGTTTAGCATGTCCTGTCGCCAGCATTTCTTTCCTTCGTGTCCCAAATGCAATAAATGCAGAGCCTACTTCATATCCACAAAATACTTTCAGAAGAAATCATTCTCGAATTCAGTGCCATGTTATCATTTGTGTTATCTTTCTCTCCTCTCTTTCGTGCCAGTTCATATGCAGGTACTGAATACATAAAAAAAAATTTTGCAACACATGTCGCCAATGCTTGCAGAGTTATGGCAATTTGTATCGTTATCATCAGAAAGGTTATACAAAAAAGCGATTATTGGTAGTTTATGCTTAACTACGCAACTCGCAGTGAGGAGCAGTCTATTTTAGCTACTTTGTACTAAGTCTAGCACTTTTTTGGCATTTACTCGGTTCCATGCTAAAGCGTGCTCTAATGTGCTTCTTTGACTTGATTCAAATCACCTCACTTCGTGAAAGGATGCAATGCCAAAAGACTGGATTGTCCATAGCTAAAAATCACCCAATACGTAGTGATTGTTGAGAAAAACGTGTCACTCATATTGTGTCTGCTGTTTTCAGGACTTCTACATGTCATACCGAGAACTTTTAATCACTACTTGCGCACCCTAGTCGGTTAACAAACATCCTTAATTGGCTGGATAAAGGTAGTGTTTATAAATGTCCGGGGATCTCCTATCATCCGAGCGAGGACTTCATCAGTTGCTTTTTCTGATTCGGAATCCTTATGCCTCGGGCAGTTTTGATTAACTCCCAGTCCGTCCTACAACTTAGCCAAATTTTTGCTATTTTCACCCTCCGCGAATGCTAGTATGAGCAAAGATTAAAATAATAATTGGTAATTTAGGTGGAAGCAAGTAGTTCGCGATTAAGCCACCACACTGGACTTCGGCAAGAGCATTCAGAACAGTGCGCAAGATCTAAAATGCTTAGCTACCTATGCCGTGTGTTTTCGGTGCATGCGCCAAATTCTGCCTACTTAATTTCGTTTAACAGCATGCGACTCCAGCAACAAGAAGGACTTCTTCCGTCAGCTCGCAAGGAGAGAGCATTTTACTGATGCACAAGCACCGATAAGTTATATCATTACTACTCCAGCTCATTACAGGAGACTATCCGCGAGGAGTTGCCTTGTCGAGAATAAATACATCATAAATGTAGGAACGTTAGCATGATTAAGCAGAGAAGAGATTCATCACAATGTGGACTTGACAAAGGCAGGTGCAGAATCGCTGAAGTCATCTATTGCCTCCATCGTCAAGTTTAATCAACCAATGTCAATCTTGGCAAAAGGCAAGGAATTGAATAAAGGGCGATGAAAGTGGGTTGGGATAAGATATTGTCCAAGTTGAAGCCAAACGTTGAGGGCTAGTTAATCTGAGGGATGGTGGAAGGAGAGGTTTACGTTATCGCAGCTTGAATAAGGGTCTGATATCAACATCTCCAGGCAGTTTAATGATTTGACTTATAACCGTCTCCAGTTCACAGCAGTCAATAAAAATGATGTATGGAAAGGAAGACTGTGAGAATAGAATTTGCATTTGTGTTGATCAAACCTTAATGCACATTTGCATCCATCATGAAGAGGCTGGATGACATCATCACTTGTATTTGAGGTCCGTTGCACCAACGTTGACGAAAACAAATACCGACCTTAAGGAGCATCTCTTACTTTAACTGGCAAGACGGCATTTATTGGCAAATCAGGATGAATAAAACCACTGGTGCCGTACAGACTTATCATGTTTCGAAGTGGCTTGAAAACTTATTCGGTTCTTTTACTGCGGGATACGAATTCCAACCTATAACTCAGTCCAGCTAAGTAGCATTTTAAAGCTTGCTTAGGTCTCGTTGTCTAGTAGTGAAGAACAGCGGTGTGCCCTCAACAATTTCTACTCAGCTCTCGCTACGAGGGATCAAAAAGGTCTGCCAGAGTTCGTGATATGGACTTTGTGGCAAATTGCATCATTTAATATATAACTGACACCGCTTTCGGCTCAATTTAAGCTTAAATACAGCATGCACAATTTTTTTATGGTCTCATCATCTACATCAATGCATCCGAGAATTCCCCTCATAATTAAGGTCAGGGTTCTAGGCACTGTGACGAACAAGCCCTTTGAACAAACGCAGGGCACGACTACTATGAGAGATGCGAAAAAGAAGGAAAAAGGGATGAATTTCTTCATGATCTTTGTAAATAATTCGCCTCTCGTGAATGCATTGGTAAATTGGTGAGGTACATTTGAATGGGGTTGGCAAGCTATTATTTGGAGGCAAATGCAAGCCCGTGAACCCCAGTTGACATCAGCACTGCGCAACTCACTCTACTCACTAAACTAGCTCAGTTAAATAATTTGAATGAAACTGTCGCAGGCAACAGCCTTTCGTTCTCTCTTTGAGCCAAAACTTCATTATGACACGAATACGGTGCATCTTACCCGCACTTCGGACATATTATTAAAGTTAGCTTGATAAAACTATTTTAGGTCTCTTGAGCGCCTACGGCGTACACAGATTTGCAGCGGAAAATGAAGGCAGCAGAAGCATGGACAATGGCGAAAGTGACCCCACCAGATCCACTGGGTATGGTTCAGTCATTGTTGTGCGGTGACAACTCTTTGCCGCCGCTTGTGGGTAAGAACTCTCTACGAATTGGGTAGCATTTAAACAGTAACGTGATTATCTTAATTTGCAAGGTAAATCTACTTGATTAAACGAAGTTTTGTTGCTAACAATAATTGCCTAATTTTTAAAATCATTTGCAAAATAGAAACAAGTTGTTACATACTAGGCACGTTTTCTGAGTTGCGTGCCTGTGCACGTAGTTCTCTTTAAATGGCTAATCAAGAAATTGTTTTGAATACAACTGTGGAGCGCATACAGTGAAACACACCAGATTTGTAAATGAGACATACTACATGGGCAAGATATACATATCTGGCTAAGAGGAAATTGTATTGCCAATGTGACTCATACCACAGGGAACTCACTGAAGACAAAATGGTGTAATAATACGCTTATAGACACGCCTAAAAATCGTTGCGAAGGGCAAATAGCGTAAAGTACACGATGTGATAGAAATCCACTTCATTGTAGAGGTCCAATTACGCAATAATCTGCACCTTGGTAGTGACTGATTCCATTTTGAAGGGAAATAATAACTAATAGTAGCCTATTTGGCGGTGTTTCAGGCCAGTTAGACGCTTGAAGACGTAAAAGCGAAGTCCTTGCCGCTGTGAATAATAGGCTATGGAGTCAAATGCGTCCAAAATTAGCATTGAAGGTCGAGTTACACAAAAAATATACCATAGGGATCAAATCAAGGACATGGCGTAAGACTCCTAAACAAGGCTCATGTGCATTTTTGAGATCAAAAGCCTTAATATTGAAGGCCTACAGGGTAGCTTGACTCCTTATATAAGCTAATAATGCAATAACAGGGTACTAAACATAGTTCAGTAACAATTTCGATGCAAAAACCATGTAGTAGATGGTTTCTGCATGGAATTAAGGCCTCTTTTGCGATAATATGACATACAACAAAGCCTCGGACAGAGTGCCAGGTCATCTCAAGGGTTAATTGACTTGATATTGCATCCCTTAACTGCATTTAAGTGGCGCTCCCAAGGTTGATTACCTCCTACGTCTCATCGACAAAGACGATTTTCGTTCTCTCACCCACTCGAAATAAACTCATTTCACGAGAGATGAAATAGCGTTAGAAGTAAGTCGGGTCTCTTAGACCTTTTAAATAAATGGCTCACCGATTGGGATATATTAAATTGCTCGCTCTCATTGGCATTCGAGTAGTTCTACTTGGCGGTTAATTAATGGATGCATTTACAGGTGAGATCAAACAGTAAGAAGATCACAAATTTCCATCGGGATTTTGTTAAATGTTGTGCAACTACCTTGGTAATGTTCACATCGTAAATGCTTGCACAGCAAATTCAAGATGGGAGTGAAATCTCTTTCTGCAAACGCTCTATTCATACGTCAGCAGGCGGAAGTGGATTGACAAACGAGTTTGCACAACGCCGTATTCAGTCGTGTCAACTCCACGCACTGCAGAAATTTGTAAAGCCGTTGAACAGCTCTATAGTCAAATGCAGTTTGACCATCAATTTTTAGGAACTCGAGCTTTTTATGGTGCATATAAAGGAGTCACCTGCCTTCTAGTTGCCTTTATCTTCACAAAACTGGGTAGGGAACGTTTTCCATCCTACTTGTCCATTAGTGCTGGACACTTATTTCTCCCTAAACTTTGATACCTCCACCGACTCCACATCGGTTACGTTCGGCCAACAGATTGCCGCCCTCCTGCGAATGCCTATTATTGTCCTCTGGGGTCCATTAACTTTATTTTGTTAACAGTTTTTTGGATGGGATCCTGAGTGGCCAAAGACCACGATTCACTGCATTCGGCTGCATTCTCTACGTACTTGCGAGGTCACTATTCATTGAACTCGAGTCCAATGCTGTTATTGAGCTACAAACCATGTTGAGGACCCTGCCAGACAGACACTTTTGGGATTGTAATAGCAGATGGTGGGAAGCGGAAAGAGGAAAGTGGAATGGACCTCACCTTGAGCTTTGCAAGAATACTCGGCTTCTTCAATGACTCTCCTCTATTGACTGCGCTAATAAACTGGCACATTTGGCACATTCAAGACTGCGGCACTCACATTATGCAACGCAGGAAGAGATTTGAATTGGTGTGTCACGAAATTATTTGGAGGTGGATGCGAAAATTGCAATTTATTTAGATGACATACCTTGCGAATGCTCAGCTTTGTGATAGGGTCTGCTTGGTTTCTTAATAATTAAGCAAGATACGTGCAATCTTGTTTTCTCCAAGATGCTTTTCATTTGCATTGAGATTAGAGATCTGGCGCTTATCACGCTGACTAGGAACTTAAAGGGAATTCCAGCCTGACTAACGCCAAAGCATAAGTCATGATGACTTGTAGATCATTCGTGCTCGCTTGATTCCATCAGTATTTGTGTGCCCCCTTCTCATTTCCTGTTGATCCGAATTTCACCTCGTTGCCAACCAAATCCGATCTGCCTACCACCAAATTTGAAGTAGTTTTGCAAGTGCGAATATTTACGTACAAGTTCGCAGACATTTCGCTCCTTATAGCACTCACTTCAATTTGCATTATTCATTCAGCTGTCCATCATCTTTGGCCGAAGACCTCATTTGATTGCTCATTCCCTCGTTTTTATCCCAATCTGAGTCAAAATTTCCTGAGCTTCTTATAAAAAGATCACCGAAACGCTACACGAGAATAAAACGAAATCGGTCCAGGTTTATTAGCTCCTTCTGTTTTTGCGACAGGTGGCGGCCACTGCCATCCCATCTGAACTGCACTGTTGCATACTTGTCTGTCAGTGAACACATTAAAATCTATGCTCAGAAATGGTAAGATTAGTAGCCGTTTTATTAAATTCACCACTAGTTAGACAGAAGAAATTTTTTTCGGAAAATTCGCATCCCTACATGCAACAGTGGGCTGTGTTTAGGATTTAATCACAAGCGGTGAAACTAGCTGCCGAGAGAAACTCATGTCTACGGTGATGTGGAATCGCAGCCCATGGGCGCTTTATTAAATACCCACCGCCATTCGCTTAGTTTTAGAATGCTATTACCATTTACCACTAGCTACTAGGTTGGTACGTTCATCGTGTAGTGTCTTCGGTAGTCGTGCGATTCTTTTCATGCGACCTCAACATGACGCGCTGATTTGGGTCGAGTGTTTGCTAATACTAGACGCTTTTGCAGTCAGCTATGCACAGAACAGCGTCAGAGGAGAAAACAGGAGACCATTGCCCTTCTGTTTGGTTGGCTTGATAAAAAATTAAGATCTGGCTTCTTGCGCAGTCACTTCTTCCCCCAGTCGCATTGTAGAATTCTTCATCTCGATGGAGTCGATCTTCACTTGACCGACAAGTAAAAGTAAGTCAGACACATTTAGAGGGGTGAATGTTTACACATCCTTCCCTTTTTGCCCACAAGATCGCGTGAACATCTCCAAGGATGTGTGACCAGCGCCAGGAATAGATATTTGATACGTTGGTGACACTTGCTTAAAAATTACTTTAGCAGGTAACATGTGGTGGAGGTGGTGTGTTAGCGATTAAGTCGGCAGGTCTAGCGCATTAAAATATGCCGCAAACGAAATTGAATTGCAAATCACTTCTTAATGTTTGGGCAGGAATCCGCCATGAGGCCGCATCGACGCCATCTTGTCCACATTTAGGGAAACCATAAACTATAAGCATAATTAATGCTCATGCTGCGAATCGTGGCAGCATGAAGCGTGTGAAAGGCATTGAATCCATCAGCTCGTATTTGGCTTAGAGGACTGCGTGCAACCGTAAAAACCCTTCGCAGATAGTTGCATACGGTGTGACTTATGCAGAACAGTCATGCACAGTCAGTTTGATGTGGATTTCATCTTCTAGCCATAATCTTTTAAACATGGTTGCTAATTACAAACGGAAAACATGTCTTTGAATGGAGGCAGAAGCCTCGATTTGCAAATAGGTATGAGTGATTTAAGACGTGGTGCGTTGCCCGTGACGTGATAGCTAGTTGACATACAGACACGCAATGGACGCACCGCGGATTCACACGTTAAACATGACCTTACGCTGACTTTGTGCATACAGCTGTGTTACGATTAAAGTCCATCTGGTCGTGGTAGCAACCGGCTGAATGGATGGAAATAAAAGGTGCTGCAATTTGTTGGGCTGATAAAATAGTCGGGATAGTTAATTATTTATCAGAAAGTCGCATCTACGTTTTCAGACCTTTCCTCTGTTAGGCATGACCAAACTTTGAGCCGTATCTGGCAACACATTGCTTCTAACAATCCATTAGAGTAGTTTATTTATTCACCTTAGGCATGATTTATGAGCGAGTCAGTTCTGTGGATGTGATAACTCAGTCAGGGTGTAGCAGGATACAAAAGAGTAAAACTACGCACCCTGTTGCAGATGCTACTCATTATGGAGCTCGATTCGAGTGTGCTCCCAACTGAGCAGAATCTTTGGTTTCAGTGATCTGAACTGTGTAGTGATGGCAAAATCCTAGAAATTTAATCCTTTTTAAGCAAGGTTGTTAAAATTTGATGCTACGAAGAAAAGCTACTGTTCCGCTAGTGCTGTGATACTTATGGCCTTTTAATGTGCCTCGTAGGCTAGAGGAGGGAGGAAACACAGGCCAAGTTCTGCAGGAGTAAATCAATTCTCTACCAACTGTATTCCAAAATAAAATAAAGGTATCCAAGACCATTATATCTCCTCATATATGGGTGGTAGCGGGGATACGTAGAAGGAAGAATTCGCTGCAAATGCATTATTTTCTCTTGACAGACACCTCCTTCATTTATGTGGCAAGAAGACGTGTAAACGTCTAGGAAGGGCTACACCTCGATTGATCTGTAGTTAGACATTACCAAACTCACGTAATCACCAAGTAGCGGCAAAATAATAAAAACTAACAGAAGGTGAATCCGGTATGCACCTAAATGGCCGATCGGGTTCTTTTCATCTATTAGATCTTTAAATAGTCTGCTTAACAATTAGTCCAAAGGTGTACGCGGTGCGCTATCATTGGCATAACAACGAAGGCGTAGCATTGAGGAGAGATGCTACTGAAAGGCTGGTAAGTAAACGAAACACTCTAGTGCAGATAACGGATAATAGTGGTAGTAAATGAAAAAAATCAGAAGGGTTTTGTGTAGGCTTTGTGCAGTGGTTGACGACGATTGGGTACTGTGCTAAAACATGCTGTATTCGCGGATAAACCTAAGAAAAGAATTTTGGGCAAGGCACTTGGAGGCAACGGGCTCAAAGTGTGTAGACGAACGCCACTCTATATTGATCTTTTCGTTTTTGTATGGATAGTATCGATGTAGCTCGGTTTGGCAGCTGCTACCATTTGGCTGGTCCTACAGAGGCCTAAAAATGATGCAGAGTAAGGCAAGGTGGTAGTTGGGTTGCGACTGCAGGCTCGCTGTTCGGTGGTGACTTTGGATGTCAGAATCGCCGTGGCTCATTACACTGCAAGTGGCTGGCCTGGGTCAATCCGACAGGGGTCGAAACAAAGCTCTATCATAAAATACACCAATCTAGTTACGGTACATGGTCGAGGGCTTTAGACTCGACGGTATCCGAGAGGAAAGGCTATGGACAGACCAGACATGCATAACAATCCTGTGCACTCGGTTACAAAATGTTTGGAAATTCGAGGTAATTTTATTTGCCTGCCGTGTTCTAAAAGAACGAGCGACCACATCATTGCATTGCAACATGCTGGCCGCTTACTGTGAAGCAGTGCATTGGTTTAGTCTGTAGCATGTGGGATCACTATTGCTTCATCTTAGTGTGAAGCTTGCACACAGCATACTGTTCCACATTAGATACTAGGCTGCACAATTGCTAATAATAAAGAAGCAAATAGTTTGTTTTAGCAGTGAATCACTTAAAGCTTATTTTAAGAAAACTTTGAGAAGTATCGTGGTGCTCATATACCCCATAACCTGCTCCGGATTGATCTCTGCAAATATTTGTCCGACACCCTTCCAGTTTACACAAGACTGCTACCAGAATTAAAGCCTTTTGAAAGTTGGCATGATTCATTGCGCATTGAGTGACATCAAGTCAAGCTGTTCCTCTTCCAACAATGGTACGAAGATGCGGCAGACATACAAAAGGGCCGCAGGACCATTGGCGCAGCCTGCAAGTCATGCCAGCAATTTTGGCATCGCGAAATGAATTTCGCTTCATTCGGCTTCCTTGCATGCATTTCGTGTTGCAGAATCCATCTTTCCTCCTTCACCTCCATTTAAGAGTATTTGACATTGCACAATCAGTTTCGCCTCGATCGGCTCCTTTGCTTCCATCTCATGCATTCCGAAATGTTGAAATTGGTATCATTTTATTTGACTTCATTCCATGCTTTTTATAACCACTTTCTTCTGCAGGACCCCATTTCATGCATTTTGCCTTTGAACAATCAAAATAACATTGTCCGACTCCATCTGCGTAATTTCTGCTTCTAAATGTATTTCATGTACTACGGCATTGTGGATCAATTCCAATCCATTTAATTCAACTTCAATCTTGAAGCATTTTTTAATCATTTTGACTCTATCGGCTCGATTTTAGACATTTTACTCCATAAAATTGGCTCAATTTGCGTCTATTTAGGCAGTGTCAATTCAATTTCATCTCCTTCCTCTCCATTTTATGCATTAAAAATTCGAGAGGTTAATTATTTCTCCTTCGGATCTACTTTATCCAGTTCGAATTTGTAAAATCTATTTGGTCTTCTCCGGCTCCACATCATGCGTTTTGACTCCGTAAATTTTAGTTTCCTTTCTTCGGCTCCATTTTACATATTTCCCCATTGTAAATTAGTTCCGTTTCCTTCGTCTCCATTTCATGCTTCTCAAATGTTAATGACTAATTGCTTATTCTATGGCTCTAATTACGGAACTCGACTTTATGATATTAGTTGCCATTTTCTTTGGCTTCGTTTTAAGCCTCCCGATATAAAAATTCATTTGCCTTTTTTGCTTAATTTTGTTTGATATTACAAAGTAAAGCCAAATTGTCACCTATTTGACCCTATTTTATGCCTCTTGAGATAATAAAAGCAAGTTACTTCTTCGTTTTGCGCTAATTTTACCCATTTTGACTTTATGAATCCAATTTTCTTCTCATTCAAAATCAATTCAGCCCTTTCAAAATGGAGACATTAATTTTCTTCTGCTTAAGCTTCACTTCAAGATTGTCGACTTTGTGAAACTAATTCGCCTCTCTTTTGTCCATTTCGTGTCTTTTAAAACGCTAAAATTGAATTCCTGCACCTGATTTGACAGTTGAAATTCTTAGAATCCTAAATTCCATTTTTGCGAGCGCCTTAAAAGCAAAGAGCATTACCAACTACTGTGAACGATGCTGTGCTGCACTGTTCTGCTGGATTATGGAAATTTTTCCATGAGAAATATGCATTCTGCAACAAAATAATTTTGCTGCGCTAAGAGCTACGCAGCCTTCTGTGCATTGAATCGCCTTTCCTTGGCTATATTTGAATTGTCAGCATTGTATTCGATCCTAACTAAAGTTTTGCAATAAGAATAGCACTTCGCGATCAAAGTAATGAGCGTATTTGTTAACACAGAGGCACTACTGGACCAGATATGATGGCGTAGAGCACAAAGGGGAAGAAGGCTAACACGTAAGCTCTTTACTCAAACGTCCCTTTGTTTCATCATTGATAGTCGGCGCCAGTCTAATGGCAGTTGGGATGTACATCTATTTCCAATGGCATCAATCTTGAGTCTTCTTAGGTCTTCATGCAATGGATGAAAACTAGTTGCGCCAAGAGCAGCAAATTTATTTCACACCGCTCATAGTGCTTGCCTCCATGCAACCACTTGTCAGCATTGTAAAGCGATGAGATCTGTGTTCTAAAAAGGCGTCATAATGCAAAAGCATTTTTTTCTGAATGACCAAGTAACTAGAACTTGAATTCAAGTTTTGCTAAGAATAGCATAGGTAAATATATTTTTAATCAGGTAAAGCAAAGAATATTGAAGGTAGTCTAGATCCCATTGCATCTGAGCAGTACGTGATTGTCCCATGATGATTGCTAGAATTAAACAAACATGAATGCCTTTAGATCGGCTCGTATCCACAATTAATGCAATTGACACCGCTCTCTCTTTCTTGCTAAGTGCTACGGTCGAAGAGAGATGCATTATCATGCAAAACTAGGGAAACCGAATTCAGTTATGCTCCCATAACTTATGCGTTTACGAAACTGTTTGAATGAGCGGTATTATAATTTAACATTTGCACTAATTTTATAAAAGAGCTTAGCGCGATATATTCTCTTAAGCAAGGGATCAATGCATTCAACAGCAAAAGGTCACTAAATACAATCTGTAATTTAATTTGTCTCCTTTTCGCTTTTGAATGTCAGCCGCACATGTGTGGTCCTGTCAAATTTTCGGCGAATTGATGTTCGTGAGGTGTGTTATCCGTTTGCCATTCCATGCATTTTATTGCTATTTCTTGCATGCTTTGGGTCAGATTTTTGTTTGCATAGGTGGCTGGAGGAAAAGGATTACGGCCTTGATAGATGGCATTTGTGTGGTGATGTGACTAAATACCTTGAATTGGCATTTCTTTTATTCTTGCCTTTCCTAAATTTCTATCTACTTACTGACATTTTAAATGTTTACACTGCAACAGCGGATGCGGAGCTCGTGACGAAATGAACCACGTCTGCCACCGGAAGGAAGTGCACTCCGCACATGCATGACGCTTATCACTTTTCCTCGGGCCAAATACCACCATCTCACCACCGAAGAATACTCTTGTCTACTATGCGCACCCATCATAGGTGTGCAAAGGCCGAAGCAAAAAGTATTGTGGATGACCTCTTCCCCTTCAATAGTGCCATGTACAGCACATATTGGCACTACAACAGCAGAATCAATCGATGATATTGTTCTATGCTCGTCAAGCAACGCTTCACATTTGGCGCAAAAAGACAGTCAAAGGCACTCATATAGAAGGGCAAGGAGTTTGTCCCCTCTGTTTCGTCCTTTACTTCCTTGTGAGGTTTGGTGTGGACCGATAAGAATGTTCTTCGGCGGCTTTGGCAGTATTAAGGACGAGACAAAGTGATGACGGCTATGTAAATTCCAAGTCCTCGTGATTACACTGCATCCAATCGAAAATAACATTTTTAGCTGTGGTGCTTATCACAAAAGATTTCCAGCACTGGATTTAAAATCGACCCCACTACCTATTTTGCTTGTGAAGGCGACTTAACGCAGTTGAATTTCTACTCGTGTATACATCAACATTTTCGGTTCGTCACAAGTGGCATGCGCGATTCGTTTTTGCCAGTATCTCTCAGTTTAATAAAGAAAAATAGTCAAGTTGATATTCATGATGCCTAAAATTTGCATGTACTTTGTACTTACGTGCACAAGTGACTCAAGTCTTGTCCATTTCTGGAGTTTGTTATCCAGTTGTCAATACTTCTCCCACAGAATCGGTCAACATACCGCTCACTCACTCCTAACAGAGAGCATCGCTCATTCTTCGTGTTAACTGGCATTAGTGTAATCATAATCATTTATTCAAATGGCTGACAAGGCGGTTAGCAGGCAGGTTAGCACTCTGACCATACCCGGTGGAGCGGTGGGGTTACTTTTGCCATTGTCTATGCTTCTGCTGCCTTCATTTTCCGCTGCAAATCTGTGTACGCCGTAGGCGCTCAAGAGACCTAAAATAGTTTTATCAAGCTAACTTTAATAATATGTCCGAAGTGCGGGTAAGATGCACCGTATTCGTGTCATAATGAAGTTTTGGCTCAAAGAGAGAACGAAAGGCTGTTGCCTGCGTCAGTTTCATTCAAATTATTTAACTGAGCTAGTTTAGTGAGTAGAGTGAGTTGCGCAGTGCTGATGTCAACTGGGGTTCACGGGCTTGCATTTGCCTCCAAATAATAGCTTGCCAACCCCATTCAAATGTACCTCACCAATTTACCAATGCATTCACGAGAGGCGAATTATTTACAAAGATCATGAAGAAATTCATTCCTTTTTCCTTCTTTTTCGCATCTCTCATAGTAGTCGTGCCCTGCGTTTGTTCAAAGGGCTTGTTCGTCACAGTGCCTAGAACCCTGACCTTAATTATGAGGGGAATCCTCGGATGCATTGATGTAGATGATGAGACCATAAAAAAATTGTGCATGCTGTATTTAAGCTTAAATTGAGCCGAAAGCGGTGTCAGTTATATATTAAATGATGCAATTTGCCACAAAGTCCATATCACAAACTCTGGTTTGCACTGTTAAGAGCTGGCATGCAAAATAAAGCATATAAAGTGTTCACGGGCCTATTACGTACAAAGCTAAAAAGCTCAGAAATGATGGATTATAATGGCTTGTTTATAATGTCAATAAACGGTTTTTACTGACTTAATTTTAATAGGATTTTAGATTAGCCATTCACTGAGCCATCTGGCACATTCCGTGCAGTTTTGATTATCGAAGCGCTCTGATGGCATTAAAGAGACTGCGGGTTATAATACCCGAAATAATTGGAAAGAGCGTTGTTATGCATGCACCATTCCTGTTCATACTGCCGCTCTAAGCGGCCCAGGCAACCAACCTTCCAGACCGAATGGTATAAGTTCCTTAGAGATTGTCCACGTGTTACTGCAGTCGCCAGGCTTCTCTGCAGTAAGTCGGTGATCTCTTACAAATGAAGGTGTGGGATCTCTACCTGTCAGAAAGAGCCAATGAAACCAAAGTCCTCGATGGGGTCGGGCGGATGGAAATACCCAGATTTGGTTCACCTGTGCTCTTCTCGCTGAGACCCATGAGTCCGTGCCTAGATCGATGAATCAAAAAGGCCACTTGTTGTGCGGTCATCGTGTCGATCATCTGGGTAAGATGCTGATCCATGGCCTCAGCACGCCCATCTTAACTTCATCTCCTTCGAACACACCACCCATTTTCTCATCTGCTCCGACTAGCTCATCGTCTGTCGGCGTCCTCTTTGTAAGTCTTGGTTATTGCTCCCTAGTCTCACTCTTCATCATGACGTGATTAAATAATTTATAGACTTGTAGCCTAGATCTGATCAGCACAGGTTTAAATGAATCCAGATAAACCACACTGCTTAGAATCAAAACTCATTTCAGTTTAGCTTAGCTTAGATTGTTCTTAGATTTTTATTTACATCCTTCATTCTAGCACTTTGCATTGTATCGCATCGCCACGTCTCCTCTCGTCAATTACCCACTAATTATCCATTTACCCTTCAAGAGCGAAGGCCAACTCGTTGCTTTAATTCTGTAATTTTAGACTGGCCAAACACCTGCCTCTCTACCTCATTGTCCAATTCTTTAATTCCACTGTATGGAATCCCTTTACTTGGTACTATAAGATTTTGGTTCCTACTGCAGGCTTCCCTCCTTAGTTGACTCGTGCACTTTTAACAATTCTACAACGCCTGTCTGCCTGCTCAAGATTGTTTACATATGTGCCTGTGTCATTTATCATTATTTATGCTTGCGACCATTAAGAAGGCAGCCTTACTTATTACCACATGTACAGGTTGATAAGCGTCTGTGTGTCCAAGTGTATGCGAATGCGGGTAAACTTACCAGTTTTACTCCAAGGAAGTATAATCGCATTTGGTCATTTGTTTGAGGGCTAGTTGGTTTCTTCTTTAACTGCAACTCTATAATTAGTTAACACAGCACCACTCACTCACGAACCCACTTCACCACACTTAATAGCCTTTTTTCTCGTGGCTCCTGTACTTCCCCTTTTTAGACTAAAGTAGACATCTTGTGGTAGGAAGAAGGAAGTAACACAACGCCTTAAAGGTATCCATCACATTAGGCGGCATTAGATGGACAGGAGGCAAATGAGGCAAATTAGATAGTGTGGTGCATCAAACTAAGAAAATCTTCCACAGCAGATGTTAGCAGAACGTCTAATTTGTCGTCAGTAATTTAGTTTTCTTGCATGAGCACAGAACAAAGGGGCCCGTCACGGGAGTCACCGTGATGAAAAGGGAAGTAGGGATGGCGAACCTGCCTTTTGATGGTCGCGGAAGTCGCGAACGCAGCGTCGAGCTGCCTTCCCTCTGTGTTGAATTAAACTGCGCGTCTTTATTTCGCTTGATTTATTTTTGCCTCTAGGACGACAAATTTTGTTTTGACATATTACCGCGTGGTATCGCAGTTCCATTACTTAGCATTGCTTTATTAGCTAGTGGGATTTCATTTGTTAATAAAGGCAACAGCTGTAAATATTTGGTCTTCCTTGGTATTACAGAATTGCGCTCTTTTTTGGAAATCATGTTGCATGAACTATGTGAGTAGTTTAGTCTGTTCGGATTCAGTTCGATCAAGTCAAATCAAGCCTTGCGCACCTTGCTGCAATGATTTCGCAGAGGAACATGAATGTTAAGCAAGTTGTTATCCATCAGTATTACGTCTGATGCTGCTGTTATTTTGGCAATTGTAAGCGCATATTTGAGGAGCAAAAATTACACTACACTAGTCACCGAACGTAGCGCAGGATCTTGGAGGTGTGTTTTCGATGCGCATTTCCTATCCAATGCCTAGAACAATTGTTGTCTCGCATTTTGATTTGCAATAGTGACCATTGCCGTCCTTCGGCAGGTGCAAATTTACGTGAATGTTCGGCTAAAGGAGGCAAGGATTAAAAATGGACACTGTAAGTTGACACTGTACGGTGCTGTGGTGCAGCATGCCTTAGTCCTTCCTTCTCACATATGTTCCTCATCTGATTAGATTGCCCATTGTCCTTGATAGTTGACTAGGAAGCAAATTCATTTAACTTGTCGTTATAAAGTAGTCAAATGCTTTAGTATGGGACAGCTAGAAAGGCTGGTGATTTGCATCGTAGAGCATGTGTGATAATATTGGATTGGTCCACGCAAGTAAGTGACGAGAAGATGAAGAGGGTGGAGACAGAGAAACGGAGTGGAAAGAGGATCAGAGGCCAGAGGTATCTAGAAGCAGGAGGGAGACGCTGGCGAATACCGGAATGGTAGGATTGACAATGAATAGCATGATGAGTAATAGCGGACGATGCAACACGTAGGAGAGCATGTCTGAAGGCAAGCTTTCTGGTTGACCTCCTTGAATCTGACGCGCATAAATCAATTAGCGGCGCAACCGCGTGGTGTCGCTTAGTACCATCTGGGGTGGGCTCTAGACAGCACACCTAGAACCATCGTGCTTTTATACCTTGGTCAAACTTTGTTCATCGTAGTGCATGCGAAGGAGGTGGAAGAGAATGAGTAGAATCACCGTTACTAATGCGCTCCAACCCAAATGCTCTGCCAATTCTAGTCTGCTTGTGCCCGGCATGTAGTGCCTGATGTTACTTCCTGCAGCTAATGCTTTTTAGGCTCTTAGAAGCACTTCAAGCAACTCGAGGTATAATTGAGCAAAGGAATTGCCGACTCACCCATTTCGATTGCAGTAGAAATAGAGAAGGTGTGTTTTTAGATAAGTGTTACCTTGCGCCAGGAAGGGAAACAGAGGTGATTATTACAAGTAATTTATGCAAATTTGATAATTTTATTACATGGTATGTTTAAGCCTTATTTAAAAATGGCAGGCAAACGCATCAACTAAAACACACTCAAGACAATATCACCGTCACAGTTGTGATGGCAGGCATTCATTACTCCCTTCAGTCCACCACTGTTTAGCAGGCCAAAGCCGAATCCTTGTCCTTGAAAGTTTATGAAAATGGAAGATTGCATGGTCAGCCGTTCTGCACTTTCAAATATTGCACGACGTTCACGTGTCGGATCACGATGTGTCCTGCGATGGACTCATAGCAAATCATCAACAGAATGAAGTAAACAATCAGAAGTTTAGATTTATTTTGCGAAGTTAACACCGCATTAATTTCTACACCTTGTTAAAATTTTCATGCACTCGATTCCACTTATTACGCTTTCAAAAAATGCGTATAATTGCTTTATATACGAATCGCTTAAATGGCGATGCAGAAATGTTTTCCTTTAACCGCATTAGAGCCTCAAAGCTACTGTCGGTCAAGAGGATAGCGTTTTTAGGCGTGAACTATTTTACTTAAGGAAAAAGTGATTGAAATCAAGGGCTGTGCCTATAGCCTGCAAAATAAAAAAAGGACACAATAGATATGGCAGCATTTTCATCCCGTCTTGTAAAAAAGCATTTAGTCAAAGGCACTCGGATGACATTTTTTTGCTAATGCATCCCGTGTGACCAACAATGAAACACAGAAGTAAAGCCTGGTGTAAGTTAGAACACAAATATCGAATCAGTTATAAAGACGTTACAAGCGATAAACAAGAATAATAGCACTTATTGCACGTTCAAAACAGGAGGATAGTAGGGGAGGGCATGTCCACCGCCGACTAGCTCCTTCACCTCCATGACATGCGGAGGCTTCTGCACAGGCGTCGGTGTGAGCACAATCTCGGTGGTGGTTGCTGCGATCATCCTCACGGCTGGCCACACAGCGACCACCATTGCGGCTTCTGCTCACAGGACCACTCACACGACGCCCAATGGTCTGGCTTCTGCTCAGACCACAATGCCCACTTCCACGGGTACGAATATGGCCAACTTCCCCACTCCATTCCTTCCACAGTCTCTGCTTTCTTTCGACTGACCTACGTGCTGAGGTGTGCCTGCTTATATGCCAGTCGCCTTGTCTCTAATTGTCCCACCTGACCCTCGTGCTCATTGTACCTTTAGCTCTGCACTCTTGCTTACCGATCTTTAACAATGCTCTCGTGATATTTACGCTTTCAGGTGATTTTTTAGGTGATGCCTAGCCTGTAAATTGCAAACAACTGGCTTTGCATAGCATTTTTTTACTTAAGTGTTGAAGGTGATGAAAAGCCAGCAAATTATATAAATGGTGACTGGTCTTGCTAACGTGGAGTTCGTAGAGCACAGGGCAGCATCAAACAGTGCCGAACCGCTAAACCAGCTTCATTTATATTCCGGCGATAATTACTTTAAAAGGAAATGTCCCATTAGCATCAATTGTGCAGAGCATGGTCTGTAGGGCACAATCTAATATGTGTGACCACAAGTAAAACGGTTCTGGGCTTCCTTTTGGCTGCATTACGTCTTGGTTGCACACACAGCCTCCTGGATAGTTTTTCTTCGGGCGCAACTCTTTGTTCATACCGCTGAGACTTGCTACATTTTTACTCGTAGATATGACGCTAGTCAGGTCATGCAGTGAGAAATGCCTTAGATTGCTTGGAAATTAACAAGATTTTAGATGCCACAGCCTAGTGCAGTCAATCTTCAACAATGTTGCGACACACAATCACATCACAAATAAAAGCATCCCGCACACTTGTAAAACGAGTCGTAGAGCTGTCCGATAGGTGGAGTTAAACCTTCACAAATTGATAAACAAGCCAATTTAGATATTTAATTGACAGGACTGCCATCCTTTCTCAACTCAACCTCAAATTTATTGAAGGTCAGGTGGGACAACTAGAGACAAGGCGACTGGCATATAAGCAGGCACACCTCAGCACGTAGGTCAGTCGAAAGAAAGCAGAGACTGTGGAAGGAATGGAGTGGGGAAGTTGGCCATATTCGTACCCGTGGAAGTGGGCATTGTGGTCTGAGCAGAAGCCAGACCATTGGGCGTCGTGTGAGTGGTCCTGTGAGCAGAAGCCGCAATGGTGGTCGCTGTGTGGCCAGCCGTGAGGATGATCGCAGCAACCACCACCGAGATTGTGCTCACACCGACGCCTGTGCAGAAGCCTCCGCATGTCATGGAGGTGAAGGAGCTAGTCGGCGGTGGACATGCCCTCCCCTACTATCCTCCTGTTTTGAACGTGCAATAAGTGCTATTATTCTTGTTTATCGCTTGTAACGTCTTTATAACTGATTCGATATTTGTGTTCTAACTTACACCAGGCTTTACTTCTGTGTTTCATTGTTGGTCACACGGGATGGACTAGCATATATGAACAAAGGTGATCCTGCTCTCGATTGTTTCACTTGGCTATTTTAGGGTTTCTCTTTATTGTGCACTTATAGTTTTTGGCGTTTTGATTGGCAGACTGCGTAACACGCCTGTAAGTGGAAAAGGGACTATCAGTCCACGTCCTTAATGAACTGCGTGAACTAAAAACTGTGCAGCAGGATAAACTAGCGCCAATCTCTTTGCGACTACACAAAATTCAATGGAAACTACGCTAAGGTAATTGGTTTTATAAATCCTAATACCTTTCCTATTCCCTAGTTTATTTTTGTTTAACAAAGCAGAAAAGGAAACTTCGCTGTCGTATAATTGTTGGAGCAAGTGATTATAATCTCTTGTGTTTCTTTAAGCACGTTGCGATCTATTTTGCTTTTTTCCTCCAGTGTTGGATGCATGCGCGGAATGAAAATAGCACCTTGAACTTCTCTGCAAGTCACTTGCTGCCATCTGCTACTGTTCACGTTCGATTTGTTAAATTACCCAATGCAAAACTTAGGTTTTTTGAGAAAGGCTGACTTCCTTTTATGTACTGCTATTTGCAATGTATCAGTCCTGCAGCTTGTCGCACATTTGCCATTGGTGTTCCCTAATAACAGCACAAGTTTTATTAATCGTTTTAGGCTAAACAGACTTCCACTGCGTGTACGTGTTGAACGCCGTCACTTGCAAGGAATCAAGGCAGCTATTGGTTTCTCATGATATGCACTTGTCTCAGAACGGCATAAGTAGGCCAACTGAGTCAGGTAGTCTTGATTGTTCGGCGTACTTGGCAGGAGGTAGATAAATAGGTGCGCGTCTAGGGTAAGCACATGTGCTGCGTTGCGCTAGCAGCTCCTTTAAATCATTTCTATTTCGTTTTGCGAATTTTGCAGCATTAGAACAGATCGCGGTTAAGACAAGCATCCTGTTAGTGAGCAGTAAAATATGCGCAAAATGCTGGCTACTTCCACAATAAAATCGCAGCAATCGACCACCGCAAAATTTTTCGAGTTGTAAATTCAGTCTTTAACGTACAGCAGCTGACATCGGAGAGCTAGCACACATGCTTAGTGTGAAGCCACGCTCATATTACTACCTAACCTACTCGCATGACCCACAACTCCATGTGCAATGTGCAGTGCACGTTATTGCTTTAGGTTCTGGCAATAAAAAGGCTCGCATTTTTCATCAGATTCAGTGGTCAGCTGCATATTTATAGCCTTAGATCCTGTTACTGCTTATAAAGTCTTTGAGCAGTCACTGAGCCATAATAGGATTAATCTTTGGGTGTCGCTTAAACCTGAGAACACTCAAGCACAGGTGAAGAATACTTTGCTTGCGGTCGTTGGTATCTGCATTAAAACCAAGGGTGAGTGGGCGGTGTTGCTTATCATTGCGAGTAACAGTAATGCACTAACTAAATCAGTGCTTTCCATTAAAACGCATTTTGCAAGGTAGCAGGTCCAGCAGTGCCAACAAAC
The DNA here is from genome assembly GCA_036345935.2 of Taenia hydatigena. Classification (NCBI taxonomy): domain Eukaryota; kingdom Metazoa; phylum Platyhelminthes; class Cestoda; order Cyclophyllidea; family Taeniidae; genus Taenia; species Taenia hydatigena. The sequence continues at coordinate 1,898,907 of JADWOT020000005.1, forward strand.
CATGAGAGATGCTCTCTCACTTTTGCCCTTTCCCAAGACATTGATATGATTGCGTGTGATTTTCTTAGTCCAAACTAGCTAAACGGATTTAATTGTTATGGCACAACGAACCATCACTCCCTTTAGACTGAGACAGGGTGATGCCATGCTGCAAAGTGCTCGGGAGATATTACGCCAAAGAATCTACCTTGAGTATGATAATTTGATTCTTTGGCTACTTTAGCGTGCGCATAGATAGTGTTGAGCTGGGTGTACGGAAATGCGAACTCAGTAGACTTATATTTGCTCTTCGTTGGTTAGTGAGAAAATTGGTTGCTTGGAAGGTTGCTACATTAAAAAATCAGTAATTAAGCAGCTAACATGGAGAGGCGGTTAACATGTGGCACTGCTTCTTTCATTTTCAAATTCCTTCCAATATAATGTGCACGTCGTTTCACAAGAATAAACCTAGAAATTGGCTTAGCATATTCACTAACCTAAATATCAGCGTAACCAATGAATTCTGTCACAGGATTTACCGTGCTTCAAGGCTGAATGCCATTGACTTAGGGTGCGACTCTTGCAAGGCGCTCCGGATGCTACTCGACATCACTCGCTGAGTTATAATTTTGATGGGGATGCAATATGAAGAGAGTGGTTAATGTGGCAATGACGCAGAAATCGCTTCTAGCTTAAGGTGGTTTTATCCAGTGAGGGTTCGTACTACCTGGCCAATCGATCAAAAGTTGTTTATAATTAGCGTGCTTGTTTGCTTCTTGAGGATGTGAGCATATGCGAAATAAAAGGCCCAAACACAAATAAGTTTATTCTCTGATATGCACCAAAGCAGCAAACGAACATTAGCAAATGCACACACAGACTTGCACCTAGGTTTTAATTGCGCCGTTAACGATTGGTATGCAGAAGGAAAATCTGTATAATGCCCCTAGACATGCTGCGCAAGGAGTTAAGCAACTAAAAAATGACGGTTTATCAAGACTATCTGACAATCCAGGTAGTCCACTTAGTATGATTTTTAGTCAGCAGGATCTGCAGATTTTTAGGCAGTGAGCAATTCAACGCATTCCGGGCTTTCAGGAGTGAAGGTACACTGACTGTGCCAATGAACTGCTTTAAAAATTTAAAATGACGAATCGCAGACTACAAAACCCGGGAGAATTTTAGAGCATTGTCGTGTCAAATGGAAGGCAGGGACTGCAGATTCAGCATTTCACATGTTTTAGCGCCCTCATTACTAACTACTGCTACAATTTGAGGGTCCAATCGAGCAGTCGATCAAGGACATGGCTGCAGGCATGTTTGTATAAGCTGCCGCCAATTAGGATTGCAAATGAGTGTGCCTCAAACATCGTGCGCTTAGGTTCTTACTCTCCCGCAACGGTCGATCGACGGCAACGAAGTTAGTCCTCAGACCTAAGGATCTGCTGGGAAAGTATTAAACACTAAATGCGCACTTATGCAAAATTGACAAAAATGTGTAACAGTTCGGCTGGCTCTTCGTACGAAACATCGCAAGTGCTGCGATTAAATCCTTTGGCCAGCAAAGATATATTGCCTTACTTCTTGGCGCTCAACTTGTAAAATTCAGATGCATGGATATGGGATGAAATTGTATTAAATTTGCGATCATTTGCTGCACAACATTATACGAGGCGCTAGAATCGTAGAAGCAGCATCAAATTATCGCGAAAGTCTGCTAAATCCTTTTGCACCACGTATTATATTTTGGTTGATTAAATACGGGTTGTAGTAAGAAAGCACAATTTGTGTGACAACGCATTTCAATTTGGCTTTTCAGGAGTTCAATTTACCTACTGCACTTCGTAAGAGACAATGCGGTAAAAAAACGTGAGCATGGCAAGGAGCGCAAACGAGCAACGAAACCTGATTCCATTCTATGCTTTGCAGCAGATTTTGATACATTTAACATATCAGTTTGTCAAGGCTTGAAAAAGTACTGCTTCAAGGCATTAAGGGACAAATTTTAGTGAGAAAACAGCCTATGCTTACTTGATTGCTGCAATAATATTGTTTTAAATGGTACTGCGCTGATTGGCAAGATCCATTTGGTAACAGGTGGCCCACATTGACCCGCCACGGTAGATTGGAGGTGTCAGCCATTGAGCAGTCAACATTCTGCTGTGAAGCAAATCCACAGAGATTTCCAATTAAAGAGCTTAGTAGAGTGCTAAATACGTCATGACGGCAACATTAATTGCTGTTCTCAACGCAGAGTTCGTAATCAATCGCATCTGACAGACGGTAATTCCAAGATGGCCAATTTTGCAGAAATTCGCGTTTCCATAGCCAATATTTCGATTATAAAACCAGTGATGATGACCTGACGAATGTTGGGTGATTTAAAATTCTGCCCTTCGTGAAACGGATGCACGGAAATCCGCACCTTAGACGCAAGCTCGTTTTTTGGTCAATTCAGAACTTGCTGAGCCTCATCCACGGCTTTACTATGATGATCGCATCACTCAGCGTAAACTCAAATAAAAAATAAGTAAGCGAATTGCTACCTCCGCTACTGTTGGGCTAACGACGGCAGTAGTATCAGTGGCGCCTTTTACGACGACTCCTATTTTGTCATATTCCCCATGTCTGTGGTGCTAATCGAGCACCCTTATAACCACAATACTTTGCGTAATCAAAATGGAAGGAAAAACGTGCTAGTCATGCAACAGTGCATTTATCACAGCAGGTGAGATGTCATCACCGTTGAAATGATGTGCGCCATAGCAAGTCGTGAGTGTGGTGCAGCAATGACAATTCCGGTCACCGCAATCACCAGTCTACATCACACTTTTCACTATTGAAAATGTAATTTTGATGCCCAACTTGCAGTAAAGTTAAGCAGGAGACGAATTATCCCTCTAATATTAACTTTGGCTGCTGCATAGCGCAGCACATCACAGCAAAACACGATGCAACACAATAAGACAGCAGTCATTCTCAAGGATCTACAGTTTCCACTTCATTAATAATAAGCCTTCATCGCTAGTCTGGCAAATTTGTTGAGAAAATTCATGTCTCTATTGTCACATTAAATACATTATATGACGCATCAAAGCTACACAAGCTAATTGGTATCATCACGCGACCTCTTGATTATTCACTTTACGTTGTGCACACGGAATCAACGACACTCGACATTGTCGAAAGAACACGACGGATTTTTCCCAATATTGCAGCTCGGTGTGGTCAGTAGTGATTAAAATGTTGAAGCTTACTAGATTACTAGGAGTGGAGTTTTATTCCGTGAAGTTTTTCACTTTCACCCTTAGCCAGCATGGGGTCGCGGAGGATGCCACAGGTAATCTTGGACCTAGGTAAACAAGTGGTGGATGTTTGAATTCTAAATTATTCTTTAGACCTCATGCGCCATCAGTTGTTTCTCCTTTCAATGTAGAAGGGATGCAAATCACAAGACTTGAGGGTGCCATCCATGGCGTTTCTCTTATCCCCACTTATTTAGATATTCATACGAGCGCTTGAAAACTCCGCATTTTGAGGAGACAGCCTTGTCTAATGAAGTCGGAAAACCGATCCCGTCTCAAAAGATTTAAAAGGCAATTAATTGCTTAAAGCTAAACAACCCACTGATCCAAATGGCATTCGAATAGCGCTTATTTTACTATCGTTTATTGGCATTATTTCTTTCGTCGAAGCCTCGGCATCGCAGACATACACAAGGTAGACCAGTTTTGCAAATAGGAGCGGTGTTCCTAATCAGCTGTCAATAATAAAATGCAGCCGGCCTTTCCTAGGTAACTCTTGCAGCATGGTGTACTCTTCTCCTGTGCCACCAATGCAATTTTCGCTTTCCACTAAATTAAAGCGCATTGGCGTGATTGCTTTGTGCAAAACCTCTTAGAATTGGTGTACTAGTGTTCGGAATCATAATCTTTTAGCAATGTTCTTTTGCCAACCTAAACTCTTTAAAGCTAAGGCAGCACAAGTCGTTGTTGCCAGAATGCAATGACTCGCACAGAATTATCATGCTCATGCAAAATGCCAAAACGAGTTTGAGTACAATTAATCACTTCGAAGAATGGGTGGGAATGCCAACGCTTGCATGACACCACATCTGATTCAAGATTAATAGTGACGCACTTTAAAAAATGGTAAATAATTACCGTTCATTATTACAATGGACTTGAGATAGGAAGACCGTGGTTACCTACAAATTGATAATAGAAAGCTACTTCTGGAGGCGTATGCGGAGGCCATTTGTAAGCGAATAACACGGAACGGCGCTTAAAATACGAGAAGGATGTGTCATCTACACTCCATCTAAGTGTTTGCTTAGGATGAGAAGCATTTGATGAAAACAGGATCCCTTTAGCAAATCAATCTCTATCTAAAGACACTGCAGGAGGAGATAAACTGCAAAGCTGCAAAACGCTACTGACACAAATGCTTAATATCCTTTTAGAACTGCTTGGTTGCTGCAACGCACCAGATTAAATCAGAAAAAAGCAACTATATTGCGACCCTAAAACGCACGCGCATGTATGAAGGCCACGCTTAGATCACTGCAAGAGTAACATCGGGAATATTCGCTTCATGACCAAATATTGGAAAAATATAGCTGGTAAATGAAGCAAATAATTCTGCATCAAACAGAATTCGGTCACAAATTAATTATGCTGGTAACAAAGTTACAACACATCCGTAGCATAAAATTGCGGATTTGTTAAGCCGATGAGAAGCGGTACACCTATTTGAAAGCACAGGACCAGCGAACAAATCGTATTTGCCACGTGTTCACCTAAATAGGTATTTCTAATGATCTCCTTTTCATGAAGTGTTTGCATCCGGTTCCATGAATTTGCAAACGCATTTGCAGGATTTAATAATATGAGGCGAAATAACGGAATTGATGTGATATACAATTAAAGGCGTCAGCGATTGCACCTTACATACCTTTTTACGGTGTTTCCCGAAATTGGGCAGTCCCTTCTTAATACGATGTTACAGTATACACAACTATCAATTACTTAAAATGCGTAGATGGTGATTTATTAAGAAAAAGAATGCTTTTGCGGATTTCATCCTGCCAAGCAATGACAAACATGGGAGATCATGTCTGCGTTTCATAATGAAATTTACTCTCATTAAAAAGGGTTCTTCTTCTAAAATATGCACTTATTTATTTGGCAACAGTTTGTTATTTTTTTATTATCTTTAAGCGGCCAACGTGGTGCTCGCTTTATAAAGCGGCTGGGGGTAAAATTTTTTGGCTGTGCTTCTAGCTCCGCAGACTCTACGATCTTTCATGACATCGCGCTGACGACCGGTGTTAGTGGTGATGGAGGCTGTACCCTTCTTGCAGAATTAAAATAGATTCGGGTTGCTGCATGCTAGTCTCTGCGAATAATGCAAAGATTCGTTGGTGCAATTACACGTTTGTTGCATTTGCACAGATTTAGGCCATCCGCCTCTATCGCATTAAGCGATACGCAACAGAGATAAGGGTGGAGAGGGCATGCTGTACTTAGAAGCCAAATAGCCCAGGTTAGCGTTTCGGATTTACCGGCAAAATAGATGGCATTGTGTCCGATATCTTTGGTCGCACACATGTTTCAAAGTTCTGCAAAGCATGGATCGTGTTGGAGTGAATGCAGCAAAGGGTAGGGCTGGAGTGTCGAGATGTGAATTGCGAGCGATTTTAATTGGCATGGTAAATTATAAGCAAACCATTAAATCATGTCTCCATCCGACTCTCCTTTGTGAGAATAAGAAGGTGATTGAGGTAATGCTCTACATGTCACAGAAACGTGCAGGCCTACGAATTCATCCGAATTACTAACTTATAGCAACAAAATGAACTGCGAGAGTCAAAACGGCTGATGCATTGCCATTCGACAAGAGCAGTTTTGACACACATTGTAGCCGTGGTGCTTGAGGAAGGTACAGATAAGCTTTTTAGCTGTAGTTTTGTTGCGGCTACTGTAATTCAGCCTCATTGATAATGCCGTTTTCTATCTTCTGGCTTGCACTTTTGACATGCAATTTCGTTTTGGCTTAATCGGTAAAAGTGTATTACATTGTACTTATTCATTACTTAGTTGCCCAATTAATGACCACTAGCTGATCACATTACTTCGGACATCCCCACCACACACTGCCGATTAACATTGATGAATGTGGATTAAGTTCACCTATTAGGCTTTTCTGGCTAAATTTGTCTAATGGATTTCGCCTAAGGTGAAGTAGCAAGGCACCAAATCAGAAAATAGGTTAAATGGACAAGTTTGCGAGAGACTTTAAAGGGAATAAGAACAAGCTTATTATAGAGACATCATCACATCGAAGAGGCGCGAAATCCCTGTTAAAGAAGCCGTCACAAAGAGCATTATACATATACATGTGTGCAAGCACTTAGATGCAATTTTTCTTAAGTCTAGCTGCTAGGATTAGAAGCATCCTCTTCCTTATCTGCATTGGGGCGGACACGCGATCGGTCAGTAACGTTGCGTTCATTTGGGTGCTCCTGTTCTAAATGTGATAGCTTCACATCCAACCGGTCAAAAGTGGATTCGCAAACACTGCAGCGGTACTTTATTCTGCGCTTTTATTCAGGAGGACACTCCTCAGCTCTTCGTACACAAAAGACTGGGGAGGCTCTAGGCTATCAAGAGTTCTTAGTCTTCTCAAGGCTTCCTTAATTAATGCTGGAGGCTCAAATACGTCTTTTAAGATAAACTTATGAAGTATTATTCATTGAAATTAGTGGTGGAGCAAGGAACACTGACTGCAGCCACACTTTACCACCATGTGTCTTTCTGTAGCGCACTTTATCCGTAAACGTGCCGCAAGCCTTGAAATAGAACATGCAATTACTGTGACGCAGGTGTTGCTGCATCCCATCTAAGTCATTACACTCTTTGCCACAGTCAGTACATTTGTATCTACTAGCAGCTTTCTTTTCACCTTCTACAATAAAATAAAACAAGAAACTAGCCGAATCCTCAGAAAAAGGAAAGTTATCTTAGACGAATAGGATGGTGCACTAACACACACATTTCCTTATAGTGGGCATCAAATTGGCATAGCTTTATACCACAGCCGCGTGCAAAACAAATCCATGAGGCATCCTAGCTGCGTCTCTCGGTCAGGTATCAGGGGATTCCTGATGAAATTCTTACCGAACATGTAAATTAATCAGGCGTCATTGTTCTTAAGCATCTTCTAATGCCAAACACGTGGTGATATAGGTGAAGAAATAGCCATTGGTTTTAAGAGGCATGGAATAATTTAAAAAATTACGTATTTAATTTTTTCTTAAGGAAATTAATCACGTCTTCCGGGTTGGTAATAAGCGCCTGAATTAACGTTCTCTCGTCGTCCATCTCATCTTTAAAACTTCCACTTGGGACATCTGGGGCCGCGGATTCCTGCTTTGTCAGTTCCTTTGAAATTGTTGGAATTTCTAATGTCTTATTTTTAAGCCTCGGCGCGTCCTGACCTTGGCTCATTTTGTGTGAATTTCAGTGGCCGGATATCATTTGCGACCTTCGTGGTGCTGATCTCGTAAGCCGATCTCAATCGCGGAACCCAAATTGCATATACTTTTGCTTTGCGTAAAGAAAGTTATATGTGCATTTTAAAAATGATGTTGCACAATTAATAACAGGTGCAACAAACTCTTCCACGCAAAATAGTCCAAATCCACCACTCGAAATTCCAAATAGACCAGAGTTGACGTAGTATTAAGATTAGTTGGCATCGCTGATAAACTTTATTTACTGATTGCAGATTAGTAGGATCCACAGATACATCGAATGTCGAAACATCTGACGAACTCCGTGCAAGTGCAAACGGTCACCCATACTCATACATTACGAATCGCAGAAATGGGTCATGATCTCCGTATTTTATTATTAACTGGGCCTCACGCATCTTTCCTCGTATGCTCTGCTGCCTGCTAGCTATACGATCTTAAGGTAGGTTCTGCCAAAATCAACATAAAGCGGTTCCAGTAAAAGCGGCAGGATCTTGACATGGTCAGAAATGCTCCCATTATGCCATTTTACCAGAATAAGGATGCCTTACTTTGGGACTCACAAGGCATTCCTTTCAGCTACAAATCATGCCACTTGTTGGCCTAAGTGACGCTTCTACCTAGATGAAGACATAACATCGATAACGAATGGGAATTTGCGGAAGCAGCTTGTAGACAATAACGTAAATTGGCTAACCTCGAACTTAACGGAAAGCCTAAAAGCAACTGATAATTTTAAGAATTAGAATAGCTACTTTGCGGTAGCCTGTTTGCTCTGTCCTTTGCAACCGTAAACTGGCGCATAGCAGTGTCATTCCATACCACGATCGCTTTTTCGTTCGGATTTTTCATTTGGCAAGATCTTGATTTTTATTTCGCAGTATCACAACATCAAGCTGACGTGTAATTTTACGGAATGACGAGCACTTGCAGCACCATTTGAAGAATTTATCTTGTCACCAGTGCAAGCAAAACTGTGCAGATCTTCGCCTGTGTTCGTAAATTCGGTTGGAAGCGAATCTGCACCTCATCTTCATCCTATCGCTCTAAGTGCACCGCCAATGGTTTAGCTGCAATAAGGTGCAGCCAAAGACAATTTCAAAGGCTAAAGCTGCTTCAAAATAAAAATCAGTCAGCATGCTATGATGGGTCTTGATGACCTGCTGCTGTACTGCGCATTCGTGCAAAAGGACTAAAAAGTCGACAACATAACGGAGGGAGGAGTCCATTCTAAGTGGCCCATGCAGAAACTTTTGATGGCTGATCCTAACTCACCAACTCACTAAACGCATTTAAATGATTTGAAATCGTCCTGACATCATTGCACTGATTATTGATTGCTTGGTTAATCAAACCGATTATGCAGATGCAGTACTGGTGAAACCGATGACAATCTAATAAGAGCTAAAATGCCACGGAAAGTTGGTTTTAAAATGAGGGCTCCTAGTACTTTCACAGCGAGCACACTGAGATGATGAAAAGGCAACTTATCCAGTTTCTGAATCTCCACGAAGTGTCATGTAGTGGGTGCGCAGCTTGCCATACCAACTTTGTACAGCTTTTTTTCAAAATACAAATAGGATCCCTGTGATAAGGCATTTCTGAAGCGGAACACTTATAATTTACGGCGTGTTTACGATCAACTCCGCGAGCTGCTGATAGTCGACATACGTCTGAACCTTATCGGATCCTCTTCTTTGAGATTTTATTAAAAAGACCGAGGCCAGTGGGGTATGACAATGTGATAAGTGCTACATGTGCTAGACTCAGCACGGTTGTGCAAATTATGCGCGACTTGGAAGAGGAGACACTGCGTGTGCGTGCTCGTACCTGCAAACACGACGCTAACTTTTGTACTAGCTTTCTACGGGCGCATTGCTTAAGACCACTTTTGGCATCGGAAACAACACAGCCTCCGACAATAGATTACAAAATTCTGACGGTCATGCCAGTCTGCATCTCAAGAACGGTCAACGTCGTGGTCCAACTTATCATCTACCAACGGGATGATAGCTACTCCAACGTTGTTCCAAGACAGTCATTATGGATTAAATGCTATCTTTCTCCTCACAAACAATGGAAGTAAAAGGGAGCATGCTAATCTGCACCAAACTCGTGATGGCAGGCTTTTGCTTCATGGGATACTAAGCTTTGTACCTTTAAAATGCAGTTACAAGTTTTTCTACGAGAACATACTTCCTATCTACCCAGCAAGGATATGTTCTGTTAACTTTTCTAGGTTAATTACTTTTGGCATGCCCTTTATAAGCCTAGCTTAAATCAGCGATGCTCTAGGCACTAAATAATAATGACCATGCAAAACCGATTCGTCCTTTAATGAGCCATAATTGTAAGTTTGATTCTTATTTTCTGTGTTAAGGTACTATTCTTTTAAAAATGTTTAATGAAAACATCTGTTATAAAATGTAAGCTGTGACATCACTATAATGGTACAATAGCGTTTCTGTAAAAAGTACATTAGCAAAAAGCTACCAAATCAATGTTATATTGGCAGGAGAGTAGAAAAGAGGAGAGGAGAAACAGTGAGGGAAATAAGGAAATTAAATCTACTAGGATTTCGATAAAGGCAGAAAACATTGCAAGTGGTGGTGAGTGTGATTAGAAGGAAGGCGAAGTTGGCAGAGTTAGAGATGAATTGAGGACCCAACAAAGCGGACGCAAAGACCAATAGCCGAGAAGAGACGCCTGCCTGTAAATTAAAATAAAAGGTTGGGCACAAATTTGACAGCATTATTTGTGCTAGGGAGAAACATGATATGCCAAGCGCTGTGGAGATACAAACATAATGAACCACCACATTTGACGATATACTCACTCCCAACACAAAGCTAATTTCTGATTGACTGATTTTCTCGTTAAGGGACAAGGTTTATACTTGGCCGGAAAAACGGTAGATTTTGCATGAGGAGAAGACCGCATACTTTGGTTCTGAATGTTTATTTGAGTAGTCAAACTCATCGTTTGTGCGTAAAGAGTCAGATCTAGAGCTCAAGTTCGTTACATCGTGGGACACCCGACTCTGTGCATCCAACTCAAGCCTTTTAGTGTCATTAGATGGTTTTGCAAAATAACTAGCAGCGTCTTTATGAGCGGACAGTCTTACGTTGAAGAGACGTCTGATATCTTCAATTTTACTATCGCCGTCATTAACAGCATCCTGGAGGCAGGTAAAGCTCGTACCACGTCGTTCTTCCTCAAAGAAAATTAAAACGCAATTTACTCGCGTCTCGTATCCAAAGAGTCGAAACCTTATAATTTCTTTATGAGAATGTCAGTTTTGAACAAGCCGCTAATTTCTGGGATTAACTGTGCAATGGCTTGAATTGCAGGAGGAAAATGGTTACGTATGGGAAGAGCATCACGGATAAGCAGATTCACAGATAACCAGATTCAAATCCCCAAAATGCAATGCAAAATGATAATAACCCGCTTTGATAACAGGAACCTCCCAATACTTTAAAAAATAAAGAGCGGTGTTTCTTGACCATCTTGCGCTGTTTTCTGTTTCCAAGGTTAGATTGCATTAATATACAATTGCGTCTGTAAGGCCTTCACATCGAATCATTATTCTAGCTATAAAAAGTAGAAAATTTTGGCGAAAAGCGGAGAATATATTGCTGTAGCAAGCAAAAAACCATCAAGGGCATTCATTAAACTTCAAAATTATTAAGAAGGCAAAAATACAATAGCTATAGCCTAGAGCTAAGGCTGAAGATGGGTTGAGCCTATTTTGACATCGTCTACATGGCATTAATAGCCTAGCAATCCAACGTTGGTGTTGAACCAAATTAAAGTTGACTTATTGCATGGCTATGAACTTACGCTATCTTGCCTTACATTACGTCATAGCTCGTTATCTCGTCTTTTCCTTGTAATCGATAAGGATTCCTATGAAAGCGTAGATTCTGGCTCTCCCTGCTAATTAAACATTTAATGGATGAGACAGGTTTAAAAAGTGCAGACGAAATTGCGTCGCGGGTATAATTCATGTGCTGCAATGATAAAACAAAGATGAAAGGAAGAAGCACATGCTTTGTGCTGCGAATATTCTGGATATCGCTGTGCTAATGAACACAGTAGTCACCTTATCATGGCCTGTTTATTTTTCGAATTTAATCTAATCTTATCAAATTAATATTTTTTACAATGTTCTACTAATAGGGAGCGCCTTTTGATGTAAGCCCCTTCTAACTGATCATCCATAAGTGGGTGCCTATTTATAAAATTATTTATGACGGTGATCCTCCGTCTTTATAATAAAGGGCAAAGTGCAGCCAACACCACCAAGTTTGACATAAAACTGATCCAACCAAGGCTCAAACGCCAAACAAGGTAAGCCTTCTGTTAAACCACATTTTGTCTTGCGGCTGCACAAAGAGCGCGTGACGTCTCAAATTTTAGGTTGCCTTCGCTACTGTAAAGTACAGTTCCATTTTAAGACATTAGATATTAAGAAACCAGCGAAATGCACTGCGAATGCTACAAAAATTGATTACACGAAGTCGATATGCACCGAATAGAGCAAAAGAGAAGAAAACCGATTAGGCACCACGTTCCGGGACATTGTTCAACGACGGAGAGTGAATGGCAGGCACTGAGTGTCCAACAGTCTAGCGGATGAGGGCGTTGCCTGTTCACGAGCCGAAACCGCACATCGTTATTCAAGACCACGTGCTAGAGTACCAAAAACCTAAAGAATTATTTTAATTAAAAAGCCGGAGCACAATGGAATGCTTAAGATGCAACAGATTGCTTACCCTTGGGCAAATACGCCATTTTACGAAATTGGCACAGATTTAACAAAGGATGAAAATCAATCAACAGTCTGCTAAACAGCGCCAAATTGTGAGGCATGTCGGTTCAGATCAATTTCTAAGAAATACAAATGTATTTAAAGGCACACTAGCAGGTGTTACTGTAGTCGCCAAGAGAAATGGCTCATAAAAGTTCTGCCTCTAAACTCAGCTTAGCTCCTAATATTTACCATTCCACAACACGGCCATTTCTGGATTCGTCGTAGCTAACAAAACCCACGACCAGCAGAGAATGTTGATATTTTAAGGGCATTTAATCCAATACATGAGAACATTTCCTATAGTTCGTTACTTTGTCTCTAAACGCCCCCACACTATCACTCGCCCAAACAGCAAGCAGGACTAAGTGAGTCCGTTGCACCATGCTCTAGAGGGAAATGAAAGCTAAACAAATTAAAGACTTTGAAACTCATTGTCATTGGCTCATGGCTAACGAGTCTACGGAGAAGATAAGAGTCAAAACTCAGACGAATTCATGAATACCCGCTGGCGGTAAGGCAACGAGACAGCGTGTTAGGAACATCGTTCTGAATAGGCAGACAAAAAGGAAAAAGTCATAAAATCACTCAGTCAAATTGAGAAGAGCTGAGCGCGGCTTTTTAAACATACGAAAGTAAAGTAAGAACATCAGACGACTTCATGTCCGTGCCGTTAGGCGTACTGTCTGATAATGCAAGCGGTTTAGCCTCACTCGAATGAAATTGGAGAATTTCATTTACGTATCCAGGGGACTGCTGTTGTTGCTTTTGCAGCATGAGCTGCTGCCAGTTGATCGACGCCATCATTAACGCCAAGACTTGTACAGCGCAACCCAAATAAAAGGCTTCTGAGGGGGTGATAATTGGGAGAATGGGGTAAGCTGTACCAACAAGGCGTTAGTTTTCACTGTCGCTCAAAAGGGTCCGACGCAGCCGCCTGAAGTTGTAGTAAGATTCGTTTATTTCGAGCCAAAGTCACTGCACCTGGCGATATAAATGCATAAAAAGTTCTCAGATAGAATAGCCATCAGCGGCATACCAGTGTTTTTATGTGCTGCTTAAAAAGAGTGGATCTGTGCGATTGTTGTGGAGTTCTACAACGGCTGAACAGATGGGTGCTGATCCAACTCAAATCCTGTTTAAGAATACAACCTTCTAAAAGCATCAAAGATATCGGGAACCCACTAATTCCTCGTGCTTATTTTAATAGGATATACAGTTTATGCTCGAATCATTGGTTAGTGCCATCAACAAATGCGCTTCTGTAGAATAGCAAAAGAATGGGTTAACCATGGTCAATACTGGTAGAAGTGGTAGTGGTAGAAGGAGAAGTCACATGGGAATGCATAAGCATTACGGGTTTATTGTCTGCTGGTGGATTGCATTAAGCTGTTCCACATTTGTGCCTTTAGATTAGGCCACGTTATAATTCGAATTTGGGATTGGCAGTGGCATGTAACCGTTAAGTGGGGACACCAATCTATTAGCTCACAAATTGCTTCCCTGAAGTGCACTAGCAGCCACAAGCGGCAGCAAATTGTTGGGCCGCAATTTAAAGCATTCACCATCGTGATCTATGACAAGTCATTAACAGTGTCACGAATGCATTGCAGAGCAAATTCAAGCAATTAAGGCTGCTTAGAAATTCCTGCTTAAAGCAGCCAGGAATCAGTAAACGCATTTGAATATGCAAGCTAAATGTCTTAGCATAGCTTCCTATGTGTTTTAGAGATCGCAAGTTTTCAGCACTACCTAAAACACTTCAAAGCCAAACAATAAGAGTAGTGCATGTTACAGTTTTCGCAATTTATTATCAAATGCGCACACACCACACTTTTGACACTAGACCAGAAGTGTTCATAAGTCTACCATACCAAACTCAAAAACGAATAAGCGCTAAATAATCAAAACCCTTAGATAAACGAGTGCAACAACAGGAAAAAAATTACTCCGTTTAAAGTTGTGAATGCGTCACGCAAGCCCAACAAGGAAAAGCCAAAGGAAAGCTCGGTGTAAGCTGAAGCAAAGATGTCTAATCATTTATTGAGCAGTCGCTAGCGAAATACAGAAATAATGGCATTAGCTACGCGTTCAAAGCAAGAGAGAAGTAGAGGAGGGCATGCACACCGCCCACTAGCTCCCTCACCTCCATGGCACGTGGAGGCGCCTTCACAAGCGTCGGTGTAGGCATAACCTCGGTGGTGGTTGCTGTTTACCACCATTGCTGCGACCATCCCCACGGCTGGCCACAAGGCGACCACCATTGCGGCTTCTTCTCACACGACCACTCACACGGCCACCAATAGTGCGGCTTCTGCACAGACCACAGTGCCCACTTCTGTCCATATTGTGAGCCCTTCTCAAACTCTCCCCACGGTGCCCACTTCCACGGATACGAGCATGGCCAACCTCCCCACACCATTTCTTTGTCTCTGCTTTCCTTGATACTGACTTGCACGCTGAGCTATGCCTGCTTATATACCAGTCGCCGTGTCTCTGATTGTCTCGTGTGGTCCTCGTGCTCGCTGTATTTTTAGCTCTACACTCGTGTTTGCCGATCGCCATCGATGCTCTCGTGATACCAACATTTTCGGCTGCCACCTTATTTGTTGTCCAGACTGTGAATTGCATGTGACTTCTCAACATTATATTTTCCACTTGAGCGGCAAAGCAGACGAGAAAGTCAGCAATGGTCTATGAATGGTGACCGACCTTTATAATACGGAGGACGTAGAGCACTGACCAGCACCGGACCGTACCAAATCACTAGACCTGGCTCCTCTCCGGTGCTTATCATGCCGTTTTTCTATGATTTGCACGCTTGTGCAGTTGCAGAATGACAATATATGTAGTTGATGCAACACAGCAACGCACGGTCTTTCGGAGTGCGTTTACATCTAGACGTTGCTTGCCTTCCACTTGTAACCAAACTCTATATTAGCCAATACAGCCCACGCAGCCTCTTTCATTGCACACACAAGTCAGTCGCAAAGAGCATAGCACCCACCAGCAGAAATTCGCTTCAATTTAATGATTTCTGCGATATTTTGAATTTGCAGTCAATGTCTTGGTTTATTTGTGAGGCATATAAAATTATTTGGCAGTATTTATGCTTGCTGTGGGCGAATCAAGTGATGCAGTGCGATCTGAAGCCCAGTCTTTAACGATATTATGCCAAATATGAACATGTATATTTGGTTTATCACCCTTACTAAAGTTATGCGTGATAAATTCATATAAGTTGGTGATCCATCAAGATTGAAAATCGACAGCGGATTTAAAAAAGTGACCGTAGTTCCTACTTGTTTTTACAAAATTTATCAATTACCAAACAATTCGGCATTCATTAAAAGATGTTTTCTGCAAGCGATTTCAGAGTTAAATTAACCGATTGATATTTATGCATTCCTCAGTCTGCACACACCTATGTGCGGTCTTAAGTACAATTAGGGTTATATCGATTTGTGCAAAATGGCTCTGCTCTAAACAATTAGCGCTTCATCGCAGTCCCTGTCAGAGACCTTACTTACATATATAATAGTGGTAAGGACGATTGGCACTTTGTCTTGTACCATTGCAGACTAATGGCTTAATAAAGTATTTTGCTCAGTAAAGTCCTACTGCGAGTTAAGATGGTCAATGCGCTGAGAAATCAGCGTTGCCGAAACAAAATTGCATGGGACATAGCCAAGACCACTTCAAAGTTATATGATCACTTTGTCACACCCATTGCATTACTTCAGCAAATTTGAGCTAGAGTTGAAAAAAAGAACACAGTTCTTTAAATAAGCATCCGAATTTGCTTGTTCATCGGTTTGCAAAGGTTGTCCTCTACTTACCGGATAGCTCTGCAACTAATTTTATTTTTGATGAAGTCGCAAGTTGCAGCATTGTTTAAGAATCAGTGCACTGAGAGGTTTCATCTTAAATCTTGATAAAATTCAAGTAATTAAAGCGTTAATATTCAAGTGAGGAATGCTTTTCAGTGCATAACTTGCTTCGCGCCAATTCTAGGAGAAAAATGCAATAATTCTCAGTGTTACGAACAAATAGTTAGGCTTGTAGGCAAGATATCCAAAAGGGCGTAATCCAGCCGAAATGAAGCCCGAAACTCCTGCACTTATGGTCGAACTTATTGGAATGGTGTCATGAAGGTCAATGTCCGCACAATTGGTGGTGAGGTAAGTCACTTGAGGCCGAGAAAGCATTTGACGGTGACGGAATATTTCCTTTCTAGGTAATTATCACCGAAACATAAATGAAGCGGGTCTAGCGGTTTGGTACGGTAATGTACTAGCCTGTGCTCTACGACTTCTACATTTATAAGGCCATCACCTTTTAAAAAACATTGCTAATTTTCCATGTTGAGAAGTCACATGCAATTCACAGTCTGGACAACAAATAAGGTGGCAGCCGAAAATGTTGGCATCACGAGAGCATCGATGGCGATCGGCAAACACGAGTGTAGAGCTAAAAATACAGCGAGCACGAGGACCACACGAGACAATCAGAGACACGGCGACTGGTATATAAGCAGGCACAGCTCAGCGTGCAAGTCAGTATCAAGGAAAGCAGAGACAAAGAAATGGTGTGGGGAGGTTGGCCATGCTCGTATCCGTGGAAGTGGGCGCCGTGGGGAGAGTTTGAGAAGGGCTCACAATATGGACAGAAGTGGGCACTGTGGTCTGTGCAGAAGCCGCACTATTGGTGGCCGTGTGAGTGGTCGTGTGAGAAGAAGCCGCAATGGTGGTCGCCTTGTGGCCAGCCGTGGGGATGGTCGCAGCAATGGTGGTAAACAGCAACCACCACCGAGGTTGTGCCTACACCGACGCTTGTGAAGGCGCCTCCACGTGCCATGGAGGTGAGGGAGCTAGTGGGCGGTGTGCATGCCCTCCTCTACTTCTCTCTTGCTTTGAACGCGTAGCTAATGCCATTATTTCTGTATTTCGCTAGCGACTGCTCAATAAATGATTAGACATCTTTGCTTCAGCTTACACCGAGCTTTCCTTTGGCTTTTCCTTGTCGGGTATGCGAGACACATTAGCGAATGGAAGTTATGTTATTGTTCTACTGAAAGGCTTTGTTACGGGATCAGATGACAAATTTCGTCACATTCTCTTTGTCTTTTTTCTGATTTACATAAGCCCTGCCCTTGACTTGTACCACTTTTAAGGGAAGGTAAAATGTTTGACGCACGTAAATGCCATGGTTTTATTCTAGAGTAGGTTTGGTTCATGATTATGTTTAAATGAATGCATTTCTGCCTAGACAATTATGTAGCTTTTAAATAAGGCGATGGCACACTTTCCTTGAAAGTGTAAGAAAAGTATCCGATTTCAAGGAAAGTTGAACTAGATGCAGCACAATACAATAAAGTAAAATATTCGTAACCTACTGTGCAAATCTTACTCTTGAACCCACTCTATATGGTGTGTATCACAGTAAAAAGGCTAAAATAATGTTGAATGCAATTATCAAGGGTGCACCGAAAATTTTTAAGTCTAAAACAAAGGTGCCCAATTGTTAGCCAGCAAGCCAAATCATGCTCACGGTATGATTTCATTGCCTGAAATGCAAGCGTAGGTCTCCTTTGGGTCTTTGGTCTGTGGATTTGTGCTGTCATCCGGGAATGATGTTGAAAACTATTTTCGCGACTTCTTTTTCGTCGATGGTAAATCTCAAAACAGGTCGTTACATCACTCAGGTCAATAAGAATGATTTGAAAATTTACGTGCTTGGGTTTAACGCATTAGACCTTCACTGCGCAACTTTATTTCATATATGCAGAGGCTGGTTTTTAAATGCAAAGCATAATGTTGTGCAATTGTAACAAAGCGAATTTAAGCCCTATGAGTGAGATTGGCTTGCGAGATCAGCGCCTTGCAGGTTACAAGCATCTAAGAGAATTGAGCCATAGCAACGTCAAATAGGAGATGTCTAATGGTTCCGCATAAAAGGCAAATTATTGGTCAAAAGTAGTAAAAGAATTACCAAAGCAGCAATAAGTGGCCTCGGTTGCTTGTCACGCTACCCTAACCTTTTATTTCAGCCGGTGAAAAACACCGCCGTTAGCTCAAATGAAATCGTTAAAGGCAGCTTATAGCAGCGACTCGATCTTTTCTTGCAAAACTTATTAAGCTGAATTCAATCCTGCATCAACGACTTGCGACAAGTCGTTAAAAGGCAATCTGTCATGATCTACTCGTGTTTTGCGCAAAAGTGTAATGCTCTTTGTTGGTAGGTGACCATCCTTAGCAGCTTACAACAATTCAGGCACTAACGGGCGGCGTTGGAGCATCACAATGAACCGATTTACATTAAAACATACGTAGACAGCACTCTTATAGTACTCTTTATAATTAAGAAGCAACAAGATGGTGTCGAGTGGAAGCTTGAATAGAAAATACCGGCTGTAAAAAAGCTATATTGTACTCTTAAGAATTGCTGCATGTACTATAATAGATGCGAGGGTGAGCTAAAAGGCATAAAAGACCATAGTTTTGCACAAAGTACTGCAGACGAGTTCGTTGTCATCCTGTCGGGCTCTACAAGTTAGCCTTGGCTTTATATTTGTTGACGAATGCTTTATCTCGCTGGTGATTTCACAGCATCTTCCACCAATTACATGAGTCCGCACTCATCAAAAAATAACATCGTCAAGTCTACAAAGACTGGCCATGAGACATTTTAATTTAAAGTCCGGGATGAGTAGCATCGGAGGGAGAAGCACTACATTGGAGGCGATGCTAGAGGTATTAGTCATGTGGCACTTTAAGTGATGCCATAGGCCGCATCCAACGCGGCTTCGTTCAGTAGAATTCATCATGTGCACAACTCTTCCGAATGTGCGGATGGAAGAGGTCTCAAGGGACCTGTAGTGGCGATGACTACCTTCTGTATTACTAGCATCAAAATGATTGTCAAAGTTAGATATGCAAACAATTGTTTGTTAAAATTGCCGCATGGTGAGCAGTTCTAGGGTAAGCGAATACCATACTTGGAAATCCAATCACAAGGAGTTTTCATACGAGGATAGCAAATACAAGCATTGGTTATGAGATGTCTAACCAGCGAAAAGTAGACGATTCTATTCATATTCGACAAATTTTGATCCTAGTATTTTGCGCGCGATCAGGGTTCCACCTGGTAGTATCGTATGGCCTTGCAAAGGATCTTTCTCTCTGGCTCTGTCTCTGCTTCTGTTAGGGCCAGTGTATAACTTAGCGTACCGTACAGGTTTGCATCCACTCACTCCAATAGTTCCGCATAATCGCATGAAATGCCTTTAATTATGAGAGAGCTGCGAATGTACTTCATGTTGGGAATTGTCTCTAATAAATTGACAATGTCATTGCCACCTGGGTATTTATAAACTTTGGTTTGTACAACCCTGTTTATTCTGCTCATCTTGGACATGGCAGTCGCAGTCAGCGAGTCTCAATCCGAAAATTATGAAGCTTTTAGCTTTCATTACAGATCACATGGACGAGTAGCAAAATGAGCGCAATCATAGGTATGGATCAACCATAAAAGTGAGAGAAATATTCTTGACGAGACTTTGCTGCGGACTAGATTACGGTTTATACTTATTCAAACTGAGTTTTGCAAACATTTGCGAGCTACCGAATTACACGAGGCTGCATCTGAGGTCCCCACTTTCCGTCTCTAACCTCATAAAAACCAGCAGTGCTAGCGCATTCTATGCTTAAGTGCAAATGAGTTGATAACGAAGGTTAATCCTGTAAGCACATTGCGTTGGTCACTCGCATTGCAGTCGGCACAATTACTAAGCATTACTGCACCACTGATCACCTCGTCCATCCTTCCACTTCATAAATAAAGTCAATCCTTCTTAGAAGTCACCTCGGATAAGTTAATGATACATGTTGTTCCTGCGTCAAATGCAAGAGTCCATCATTATGACACTTCTCACTGCTCCTGCTCTCACACTATCAAGTGCTGTCTTAATCAAATCCACGAACACGAGTTATCCATCCCTGCTTTAGAGGGTTCTTCGCAAACCAAAGATGGCTACAATCCGAAGCCTATAGGATTGTAATAAGCGAAAATTGTTTTTTCCGATATCCCTAAATCCCAAAAACAGTAAGGGCTGACTAGCTAAGTGAGGCGAACATTGGTTTTGTGAACGTATCGGTCCGCGGCCAGTAGAGGAGCCACATTAGGCTTAGTTTGAGTGAGCCCTAATTTAAGACAGGCACACATTTTCCAAAGACATTTGCTTGAACTCTGCCATAGCTATCACATCATAAATTTAGAAGCAGGCTGAATGCATGTGGTTACAATGTTATTGGTAAAGAGGCTACCAGCACTTGTGAAAATCAAAAATTGTGAATGCCTTATTAATGCGGGTATCGACAATGTCCAAGCTGGTGCTTAACATGAAGTCAACAATCCCATTTGTCCCACTGTCAAAAGCATGGAAAATATGCCGAGTTCTACTTGTGCAGTGACAGATGATGCGGAGATGTCGTCCGAGACAGGGCCCTTTGCGAGGCTATTCCTGCACGAAGTATCTAGGCTAAAATTCATTAAACTCTATCAAGGTTTTTGGCAATCCGGTGCCGCCAACAACATATCCATTAAAAAAATCACCGTTCCTTATAGCAGCATCCTTTGAGAATGGGCTAATGCGTTTCGGATACGTTTCGTAAAAATAGTTTACAGCGAACTTACCGGTGCGGGTAATTTGTATAAAAAATAACAATAAACAATGCGTGCTTCTCGGGACTTCTTGTTATGCGTGACTTGTTCCGCGATGAAGTGTCATACTAGGCGTCATCATTCGCGTAAAGTGAAGTGCCTTATAACCAACTCCACTGCTGCCGCTTTCTATGTGGCTCTTCCTTCCATTGCAACAGTTCTAAACGCTGAGTTAGCTACATGCAACCATTTTGCGTAATTAGTGGATGGTCTTTTAAGCTGGACGATGACAATTTCGGAGGATTTCCTGTAAGTGTTAGCGGAAGGTGGTCAGTGAATTCGAGATTTCTAACCCTTGGCACTTTTCAACCATTAAATATAATCTGGTCTAACAGTTAGCTAAGGTATGTTTCAATGCTCACTGCAAAGCTCTGTACTTTGAATTATTTTTGTTCCACTGGTGTACAAACTAGCCATCGACTATAAATTTTACAAACTGGGCAAAAGTATGTGCATATATGTACCTAATTTGCAGCCTACAAAACCATTGACAAAAGCTCATTTGATATATAAAGACAACGTGGTAAATCTCCAAAATGGGCGAGACAGGTTAAGCATAGCTGACTCTGACGATGGGCTGATCGCAAAGCAGTTGGGTTGGTTAGTGTTGGATTCAAGATAAATCCCATTTTAAAACAAAATGCCTCCTCTGATTTTATTGACTAACTTCAAGAGATGCCAATGTATTAATTATCTTGTTATAAAAGCAAATTGATGCTCTTTAATCTAGGTGCATGCACGGCGCTGCGGCAGGGATCGTTTGCGATAGATTAATAGCCTGATTTCGCCCATCAGAGGCGAATAATTTTACTTCTCTTACCCTTGCATTGGTACGTGAAACATGGATGCGCATCAACAATCAATCACCTTAGCAATGCGGTGACTTGCACCAGTCTTTGATCTTCAGTCAATTAAAATCCAATGCAACTACCTGCTTTACGATTTTAGTCTGCATTGGTCACCAGCTACAATAATATAGAACTGAAGATATCATTATTCCTTAGCTCAAAACATGCTTGCTTGATTCCTAGTCATTTGTCGGCTCTCTCATTCTTTATGACCAATACCAGTGTAAAGCTATAGGCTCTGCTAAGAGGACTGTTTGTTCCGTTTGTTGGATTTGATCACGATTGTGAAGTACATGAAGTGGAATTCATTAGACTTGTGTTAATGTAGAGTGTAACTGATATGGTTTAGTGAGCAGCCAACTTACTGAAGGCAATGTGTTTAACTAAGTTAGTGTAACCCGAACCGGGAGCTAAACAAACAAGGCGCGCTACGGTTGGGGTCATTTTTTCAGTTTGAATGTTGCAATGATAAAGGATGTATTTAGAAATCGTAATATTGTCACTGCTTAACGTGAATGCAAATAAAATGAGTACAAGATTCAAAGACATACATTAAAATATTGAATAATTTTGGCGAGCACCTCATCCACACGCATCAGGCCATTTATAACTGCATCACGTGCGAATGCAAAAAACCAAGTGGCGGGAGGTGCACTTCCTCAATGCGTATATAGTAGAGGGACCTTAAACTTTTCCCTTATCCTGAAAGGAAAGCAAGAAAACAAGAATAGAAGAAGATGCAGACGGATAACCGAAATAATCGAAGGAAGAAAGGAATCAGGTAGAGAAAGGGAAGGAGCAGCATAAGAATGAGAACAAGAATGCAAATTATCATAAAGAGGAGAATTAGTTTTTGGCGAAAGTAGTGGAAAAGTGAGTAGACGACGTCTAACAAAGGCAGGAGTCAGAGCAGTTGGACTGTCCTCGCGAAACGGTAGATTTGGCATTAGCAAGTGAGGAGGAATGAACACATCTTTGTCAAGCATCCTTTTAGTTCCATCGATTGCATCAGTTTTCCTTAACATCGCGTTTCTTTTCTTTGAATTTTGCTAAATCAAAACAAATTACAATAAAGCTGTCGGATGGCATTGAGCTTTTGCGTCATTAATACAATGACCACTCGCCAAATATTGCCGTTTTCTTGGATTCGAAGCCACGCTACTGCCAACGGGTCACACATTGGGGCAATGAGACTGCCCACTAATGTCATATCACCATCAATAGTATTCCCCATCGTGATTTGAACTAACCTATGGCAGAATGCATGAACGCGGCCACTGCTTTAAAGAACGAGGATACTTATCCGAATTAAGGGCCTACTCTTGCGCTTTACCCTCATTGCGAGCTTAGAGTCGGGAATATGTTTTATTGTCACTAAGCTCACTCCTTGAGACGCGCATTTACTAGCGGCTTATGATAAGTCAGCTTGTGTCGAATCAATGATTACATTTGAAACGGGAAAGCTAATAAAATAGTTGCATTTTATGGTTTGAGCAGAGATCTATCCACTTTGATGCAAGTTAATATTTGCAGAAAGAGCATTTTGCTGCTATTTAAAATACATTTGAAATCGAAGCACACAGTTGAAGATAATTTTATTGTAGCATTGGTAAGGAGAGTAGAAAATAGGTAAGGACCTTAGTATGCTGGGTGAGGAAGTCTGTTGATTAAGCAGATCGGATGAACTAGAACCGAGACGCTCGGCAACGAATATGCACTCATGCACAAACCTTTTTGATTATGGCTTGTTTAAGGCTATTTGCAGGCACCGCTTTCAGTGGCGACTTGACTGGACCTTCAAATCGGAGATTCGGTTGCCTGAGGCGCTGAAGGCGACAATAAGAGCAGGGATGGTGTATGCGTAGCAACATACTCTTTTTGATTCTTCCGGATATTAAAAACTGCTGTTGGCTGCTTTCAATACCAGAGCCAGTCTCATTGGCGCCACCAGGGCACTTTCAATAATCAAACTACATGGAATATGTCGAACAGTTTAATCCATAACTACTCTAAAAATTCTACTGAAGTCAGTAAAATAGTTTACTGGTATTATAAAACAGTCCTTGTGTTCCGTCATCTCTGAGCTGCTTAGCTTCGTATGTATTAAGCCTGTGAACACGTTTCATCTTGCGTGCCAGCCCTTAACTGTCCAAGGTTTTATACCAAATCAGCAGGGTAATATTAAAGTGCAAAAAATTAAGTTATTTTTGCTAAAGCGAAATGTACTCACTACGAGCCAGGTTGGCCTATAAGATCAGCCTATCGAAGGTTGCAAGTGATGTTTGGCTACTAAAATTCGGAAGAATTGAGCCAATGTCAGGACACAAAGAGACGGTTTCATATAAAGCCTTGTTTGCAGTTTTAAAGGCTTAGAGAAAGCGCTCAAGCGGAAAGACGCAGCCTCAGATCCCCTAAGTGGAAATTTCAAGAAGGAGATTGAAGACGAGATTAACTTCCTTGAGGAGATCAAAGCAAGTGCGCGACTTATTATCCACATATGCTCTTTAAGAAATCTTGCAATTATTTTACCTGCATCCAAATATTTGCATTGGGAGATGCTTATGAACAACGATCGCAGGCTAAAATACATCCTTGATGGGGACGCCATCAGGAACCCTTTACGGTTGATCGTATCATTTGAAGCAAAGCAAATTTAATGCCCATCAATTGCATCTCACGTGAAGAGAATAATACATTATGCAAGCATATGCCAGTTAGTAGACCGTTATCCACGCTAAAGAAAACTTTTGCATTATGACTTTCATTAGTTTAATTTTGCTGTGGGTGCAAATGTACAGCGAGTAATGAAAAGCACAAAGACTTGAATTGGATACAGCAACACCTCCTGCGCCACAGTAACTGCAAGTTCTGCCTGCTAATGCAGTGTTTGGAGGGGTTCAACACACGTAGGCAAGGTTCGATTGTATTCCGTGCTCCTTGATCTTCTAGTAAAACCAATTACATACACTTGTTACGTTTCCATTCAAATTTAGGCAAAAATGTGCCTTGAGAATCGAATCCGAGGTGATTGGGCAAGTCCAAGAGTCCTGGTAAACAAGTGTCTCATTCACTTCCGCTCAAAGAGACGTAAGAATGCTCCACTAATGAAAAGCATAAAAAATTATCTCTGCATCATCTGTAAGTCTAATTTTGACCTCGTGGATGTACTATTAATTCACACAAAAGAGGACCATTCAAGTGAACGCGACATCATTCAGCCGGTGCGCCTTCGCCTCCTGCGGGTTTTATCCGATGCCAAGTGCTATCACCCTTACAATGCAGATGAGAAGGGTTAGCAAGCCAATAAAATTCTAGCAGCGAATTGTAGATGCTGCCGTTTTTTAAAAAAAGGTTGAAGCCTGACGTCATTCGTCGACTAGAACTGTGAGCCTTATTCGATGTGACAAGCCAGATAGAAACTTGATATTCAATAAGTCGCATCTTTTAATATCCTTTGTATAAAAGCTTTTTAAATCAAAATATTTCCCGGCCGGATTTCGTGCTGCCATGCTACAGTTGGTAGAAATTAGGCAGAAGTGTCGAGAAATCCCATAGTTTTGAAGCCAGGTGAAGTCCGGTTTGTGGTGCGAATGAGCTTGAACCATATTTATCAATGCCAAACAGTCGTTATACATGTGAGTAGTTAAAGTGACGTAGAGCAGAAACGGTAAATTCTTGTAGAAAACGAAATTATAGAGAGATGTCGACAAGCTTTTACTTCTTGTGATGCATATTTGGGCACGGTCGAGCTCGATTGGCAAGATGCAACACGCCACCTCCTAGGTCCTTGCATATACTGCACAAATTGCTCCGATGACAGCAACGAGGAGGGCTATTAGTCAATTCAAAAGTTTACTTGAAAAGCTTTCTCTCACATTAAAATTCAATTTAAATGTAAGTGCAAGGGTATGGCTTCATTGTAGAAGGGATCAGAAGAACAAACTCCACTACAAATGCTTTACCGACATTTCCACTAGCTAGAATGAGGAAATCGCACTAAATCCAAAGTGCAAGTGTTAAGCTCTTTGCCAGCTTGTCGACGCTGTTATTGCTTTCGCAAAACGATCTCGTCTGGAAACAATATTAATGCGCGACTTCATTAGGCGTAGTTAGTGGTCTACAAACTGGCATATTTTTGCATAATGCATCATTTTCTTCATATGAGACAAATCTGATATGAATTAAACTCACACGGTTTTAACCAATAGATGCGATTATAGATCAGCTGTTAAGAAAGTCCTAATGATCTATCCATGGAGGACGTATTTTACTTAGGATTTGGTGTTCATATGTACTCCTAATGTAAACACTTGAGAGTATAGGCGAAATGATCGTATGATTCGTCAAAGGGAATGCGGTATATAAAAAATCAAGGAACCCGATCTCGTTTTCTGAGAAGGCTGTTTACAACTAGTGGCAAATTTTATTATCATAACTGCATTTAAGTCTCGAATAACATCAATGGATGGAGTTAAAGTGCTTCATCTGACTTACATGCCACCTCATTCTATCTTAGATGGCATGGCCATTCGCATTCTCTCACCTTCTACCTTTCATCGCACTTCCCACTACCCAGCTCTTTGTCAGTTCCGTCTTGTAATCTACTCACAATCGGTCTATTTCTTATCGACCACCTGTGTCATCTCCTTATCCGTCTGTCTGTAATCCATCAACTTCATACTTTGTCTTTCAAAGGTTGTCAAGGTACTATAAGTGGTAAAATTCAGAAATCACATGTTAGCTATGCCACCAGATTGCCCTCTATTCTTTATTCACCTCCTTTCAGTCCTTCTTTACTACCTTATTCGCATTCAGCTTTGTAGTAACAGGTATCCTAGAACGCTTCACGCGTCAAGACATAACTATGTATTGCGTCTTGAGGTGTGCAGCAAAAAAGCACTTAATTATTACAAAGCTGGTTCCTGCAAACTTTACTTTGGTATATAACTGAGAGTGTGGTTAACTGTGTGAATTTTATAAGAATGTAAAACCACGATTGGTTCCGTCTTTGAGTGTGCCATTCATGAAGTTTAAATTCCTTTCATCAAGTTGATTTCTTCCATATTTTACTTAGTCTAACAGCTAGATAAGGGGTAAGTGAATCAATTTGGAAGCTGATAAAGGAAAGAGGAAAACAAATAAGACATACTGCGCTGCAGCACAGCGCGGAGCCATCCATTCCTACCACCTCTTTTTAATTCCTACGGCTTTCTTCACTTTACCCCTCTCTTAGTCATTCCTTTGTCTCTTTCAGCCGAGTATTCATGTTACTTTGCTCCCACCGAAGAAATGTATGCACCGCCACCATCTTTTGTAATGCAAGGCAGATTAGATTGCGGATGCGCAAGTACTGCCCTTTTATCGGCTGCTCACTGTTACGCATGGTTTTGGTACGCATCAGGACGTCAGATGCCGCTCTTGACACGGTGCCTGCAACAAAGTATGGCTGTACAGTTATGCTCAATGAAAATTGTCTGGTTAAATTATTTAAGGCTGAACTATTTTATCTAATGGCGGGGCGTACTCGGAAAGTTTGTTACGTCTTGGTGCATTTCGGCTACAAGCGAATTAAAACAATGAAATATCGCATGCATCGAGACCTACTGGTTGCCTGGCTGACCAAAGGACCATATAATTGATCAGCATAAAGCGTTTGCAAGCAAAGAGGGGTCATTGAAGTAGCTCACATGGAAACGGTAATAATGACACATGGCTCTAGTGCAATTACAGGTTAGGAAAAGAATTTTTGTCATGGCAAATCGCGATACCATCTAGATCCGATCTTGTTTGTTGCAACGAGTATTGCGAGTTGAGTGGTTGATGCTAATGTACTCCACTAGGCACCATGCACTTTCTTAAGGATGGTTTTGGGTCCTAGCTAGTAACAGTTTAAGGAGTTTTAGAATGTAATCACGAGAAAACTCTAGAAGCAAGAAAGGGCATAAAGTAAACTTCCAACAAATATATCTTAATAAAGAAACCTTACCCATTTTAATGAATTGCTTGTCGACTTTAACCAAACGCACCCCTGAATTAATCCCGTTTCGTGGATCAGGGATGCAATCACATCACATTGCGTTTAAGCCGGTTTTGAGACGATTAAAAGTCTGCTTGTTTTCTCTAACAATATTTCTGCTATTTTTACTTGCTGCGAATGAAGCCAGTTCGGTTAAGTTACTTGCAGCAATTCAGCTGTTCATGCCAGTCTATTTAACCTATTGCATGTGTGCCTACTCCCAAAACTGCAAGTCTTTGAGCTCAAAATAATAGTTTCTCTAGTAAGTGGGGAGAATCAGACTTATATTTATTTATGTTTTATCATTAATGCGAATTCTCAAATGCACATTTCTATTCTCATCCTGCCATGTGATTGTTTGTCGTCCATCCTATATTCATCCACTTCTCCGGTGTTTATCCACCTTCACTTCGCCCATTCATCTACTTTTTTTATGGACATGCATCCATTTTGTATTTATTTCCAAAAATGTTAATCTCTTTGAAGCGCAATGTGCGATTCGAAACATTACATGGTTCTTCATGCTTTTCATTAAGCGGGACACGCTGAATTCCTTCCACTAGTACCAGAAGCCATTCATACAGGCCCCGTGCTGTAAGCCTGTTCAAAATAGCATCCGCATAGCATTTACTCTTTTTCACACTTTAAGATGTGAGTTGTGCATCGATGGCTTGTGACTTAGCAAGCTTGAGCGTTTTGTGTTTAAGGTGCAAACTAAGTGAGCACTTGTACATCGCTGTCATCCAGTGCATTTTTGTTCGACACGACATATACTTGAGGGAATTTCGTATCACAGCGTATTACCTACTACAACTGATGTAGTCACACTCACTGACATTTTTTTCATCTTACTGCTCCTTGCTGTTTAGTTGGAAGAGTAAAGTGTTTCGTGTTGTCATTACTCCGTTTTATCGGACAACAGCATCTTTATATTTGCAGCAAGGCATAAACTTAATGATTCGGCTCTTATTTGTGAGCTGTATCATAAAATGTGGGTTTCGCGATAGTGAGTCTCTTTGTAACAATTGCAGAAGTAATATTGCATCCACGGTGATTACAGCAGAACAATCATCGGTTTATGACAACCTTGCTACTGCCGCGCAATCAGTGGTAATGGCGAAAAATGATGAAAAGTGCAAAGTTGCATTAGCAAGCTGCTTGTTAAAACGTCATGCATGTGCGACTTGCTTTAAAGCAGTCTTATCGTTCCGATCAGTAATAAAAAACAAAGGTCTGTTAGAAGTTTTGCGTGATCGTTGAGTCCAAGTCTTTATTTGCATGAAGAACCTCATGCATCAGTCTAAAAAGTAGTATCTTATAATGGCGAGTCGAACTAAAAGGAAATCATGACGAAGTAGACTAAAAGTGGTAGCACGCTGCTGCAGAGGCTTAACGCATGCACACCTAATTGACATTCGCAAGAATGAATTGTTCACTGCTGTTGGGAATCTTGTTACAATGCTCCCATAACCGCAGGGAAGAGGAATTAAATTACGTTGCGCGTTAGCCAATACAATTCTTTTAACTGCCATAGCCGTTCTTTTGGAGGGTTTCACCTGTCACTATTCGATGCAGAGCTGTTTTGAAAGTCAGTTCGAAGGAGGGCTAAGGTATTGTAAGATTAGCTCTCGAATGAATTCTCTCCTTGGGAAAACTAAGGATTGATAATTCTCTTTTTCGGACGCGCGGAAACAGTGCCTAAAAATGGAGTTTCTTATAAATCGAGCAAAGTGGCTACCTTTTGCCAAAAAGTAGGCAGGACTGAGTAGAGACTCTTTCGCTATCACGAGGCTGATGAATAAATCCATTACCTAGACAATTTCTCATGGTCCCGTGGCTCAATTGCCGAACCTTGAAAAATGCGGCTAGTCAATCTTAAGCAAACTAATTACCTATGAGTATGTGTCTATTCGGCAATCGAATTAGGTGTGAGTATGAGGACGAGAGGCATGTAATGGGGCCGAAGGAATAGGCAATCAATATCATAAAGTCGAATTCTTTAATCGGGTTCAAAGAAGAAGTAAATAAAGTTCGTCGTTTCGAAAAGCATGAAATGGAGCCCAGGAAAAAGAAGATGATTTCACAATTCTGAAATTTATAAAATTGAGTTAAAGGAAAGGAACTTCAAAATCACGATATCAAAATGCATGATATGGAGCCGAAGGAGACAAAACCGGTTTTGCGAATTAA
The DNA here is from genome assembly GCA_036345935.2 of Taenia hydatigena. Taxonomy (NCBI): domain Eukaryota; kingdom Metazoa; phylum Platyhelminthes; class Cestoda; order Cyclophyllidea; family Taeniidae; genus Taenia; species Taenia hydatigena. The sequence goes on from JADWOT020000005.1 coordinate 1,929,008, forward strand.
AATACAAAGTGGATACGGAGGAGATGAAGATGAATTCTCAAATCCGAAGGGCACGATATGGAGCGGCAGGAAAATTAATTGAATTAGCAATGTCCAAACAGGTTACAATTGAGCCAAAGGAGAGAAAATTGATTCGTTGTAGTCAAAATGCCTAAAGGAAGCTGAATGAGAAAAATGATTTCAAAAGTCGAAAAGGATGTAGTAAGGTAATATCCACCCACTTTTATTCAAAACGCTTTTAAAGCCATCCGTTTTCCAAAAGACCAAGCGAACTCTTAATGGTGCCTTCTCTTCTCCATTGCGTGCAACTTTCAATGAGGAGCTGTGAACTTTTGTACTTTGTCAGATTTTGCCAAAAATGTGATGCTGGATTCGGAATGGCCAATGCGTATAACTTTGCTAAATAAATTTGGTAGGGGCAGTTTAATGAATAACTACCATTTTGGTTGCATTGCGCATCGGTTGAAGGGTGTCGCGGTTTATGCGTCTGCCGACAAGTAGCAAAGTGATATTCTTGGGAAGGTACGGAGAACAGACTTGATAGCTACGACTACGGAACCATTACGTGGATGCTTCGCCGTTCTGCAGGGCTGATGCAATAGCCACCACAGAATTGCTTAAACTCTTTCATCTGCTGATCAATGCGAACGTCATAGAATTGGGAGACACCAGTCAAGTGGGATCAAGTGCACCAAGAACTGCCTATAGAGCTTTGGTGGCTTCCAATGCTCCTTAACGACTACCTTGTTGGCACAACAACAACTATCTTGCATTAATTGTCATGAATTGGGTTTCATTAACAAATTTATAGTCTACAGAAGAAGATCTGTTACGGAGGAATCGACGGGGTTGGAGTAGGCGGGACCACACCTACTGGCAATCAAAAGCATATCACTTAATTGCTAATGAATCCAACAGTATTAAGTCTTATTTCTGGTTCTTCTTTACACATTTTGTGCATGAGCGATAGCCTTGCTATAAATGCTCTAAAGAAGCTGCGCCTATGCCTGCTGGTGTGATGGCAACAAATCTCTACATTTCGCAATTATGCGGAAACGGGATTTGTCATTTCCTGAATGAATTGTTTACCAGGCAAATATTTTCAGTCAGAAGTACAGGAATTTAGTAGTTTGGGGCACTTACGTGCGTTATCATTGGTATTCTGACCCTTCAATCACAAGCATCAAAATGTTGAGGAATTTTAGCGAGAAAGGAAACTCACGATTCAAACCTTACCATTTAGCGATTTCCATTCATCAAACACTAACCTAAGTTGAGAGCCACTTGAGCCAGACGTTTATCCACCTACTGCTCCACCAAATGCTCTAAATTTTACACGTTTATGGGTTAGTAGGCGTGGGTGCCATGGCATGTGAAAAGGGTTCATTGAGGGATTTAAATTGAAGTGGTGAACTTCTATTATGCAACGGACAATTTTATCTAGCGCCTAGCAATGGGTTCAAATGTCCCACATTTTGGAACAAAATATAACCAAACTACTTTGCGTCGGTTTCCTAGACCACTATAATCAGAATGTTCCCTTCCTTAGCCACCGATTTTATGAGTGTGACCAGCACACCAAGCCCTTGTAACTGTCTCCAGTTACCTATGCTAATTCAAAATCAGATGTTTGGTAAAACAGAGACCTCGCAACAGTTATTTCAGATGCAACTAATTTTAGAAAGTCTGCTGATAGCTCTCCTTCATATCCTTCAACTGATTGGATTTGGGTGGTTTTACATAGAATATACTCACTCCGAGTAAGACGTGGCCTATTTCACGGATTCTTCCTGCATCTTTTATGCTACGTACTGCTGCTGAAAACCGGAATGCCTGATATTTACCCCCAGCTGCACTCAGTGTGAGTGAGGATGAAAGAGATACTACGTCGCTTGGTGCCCAGACGGTGCAAATGGTATTCAAGCCTATTCTTTTGATGTCGGGATCACTCCTCATCTCAGTAACAGGTGTCTTTTTCATCAAATTATTCAGTTAAAGAGCATCGCCACCTCATCTGTATTTGCATTATGATTCACTTAGATAAGGAGTGCGTTGGACTTGATGATTTCAAGGTAACCAAAGTAAAAATTTCCTACTTCCAACTATGCTCAGTGTTAATATTTGGGTACAAACCAATGCGACAGACTTTCTCTTTACCACTACAGAAGCAGCGTGTGCATCTGTAGCACTCGGTCAACTGCCGAAAGTAAAATCAATCGGCAAATATTTGATTGTATTTGAAATAATTATTCCCGACTTACCTTATCACCCATTAAAATGACTTATGCTCCAATTCATCAACATCAATTTTGCAAAGAATTTGGGGATTCGGCCTTCCACAAAACACATTCATTTGTTAACTGCTAATGGCAGCACTTTACTGCTGCTGATGCTAATCCCAATCCTAACGATATGTAGTGATGTAAATAATATAGACGCAATCAGCCTTTTCGAGCCTAGCTAGCCTGTTTTAAGCCCAACAGTTTTGCTAAAATACCTCCTTCTCTCATTTAGCTTATATACTCAAGTATCGCATCTTATGGTTCACGAAACTGGACAGGCAGCTAAAGCAAGACAAACCAAACTTACGTCAAAGACCTCCCGCATAAGTATTTTTAGGGCATGGTCCCCCTAGAGCACTGTAGAAATGAGTTTTTGTTCAGTGACATCCTTATTTATTGCGTTGTAAAATTGCTGCATCTCTCACGTATCCTAATCTTCGCGTAGTCCTTTATGAATGCCGATTAATTTTCATTCAAACAAAGGATTTCTTCGGATTACTACAGTTAGAGAAATACGAAGGATTAGTTGAAGTGCTGTTTCGTACCCAAATTGTTTAGTCTTCCAAGCGAGTGCACTGAATCGTTTGGAAGCGCAAAGTTTGCATTCATATTTAACATTAGCTAGCCTTATTTAGTGACGTTAAGGTTAGGACTTGCAGTGTATCCGCAACCAACATGAAGCATATATTGCGCAGCGAATAGGATCCCTAATGGTTCTTTCCTATTTTGTGCCACAGCATGTAGGTACGAATATATAAACGAACGCTGACTTTGGGTAGAAGTCATGGTTTCTCAAACCTTCCTTCCAAACTTTCGTTGGAAGAATTAAATACCGTCTGCTAGGATCCGTGCCACTGAGGTTGACTTTTGGACCTTAAAAATGCCATTTTAACATACAAGGGTCCTCTTGTCATTTGTAAAGCATTCGTTAGGAACGGCGCAATCGCATTCCAGCACTCACATTAGCAATTTACATTTAGATTTTAATATTTAAAGCTAATTTGCTAGACCAAATCTAAAGGAAGGCCTACGCTGCATCACCACGTCAACATTTATCGAATCGACACAAATGGCGTGCGTAATAACAAAGCGACCTAAATGAAACGCGCAATGAATGCGAATCTTCGCGATGAGAGTAAAGTGACACGGTCCCCACCACTGCAAAACATCGGTAGGCCAGTTGATTAATAAAAAATGTCATGGAGGTGACGTTGATACAGTGCGATTAGCATAAAGTTCTGCAGCCTGTGAAGCAAAATTCTGCATCCTCCAAAGCCTACTAGCCTGCACCGTTGCGGAAGGAGAGATATGGGAAGGAAGGAGTGGAATGTGGGGCCATCGACACGACAATGACGTGGGACAATCTTACCACTCAGAAGAGTGAGCATGACCAAAGCTCCTCGTGTAACCAGCTAAGCGGAACCAAATAGAAGTCAGCTTAAATATGCAAATATGCTCATGGGGTTCGAATGGATAAAAAATGAAGTTTGAAGTCCATTTGCTCAGAAAGATCTTTGTTGGACCTTAAAACGCTTACGGGGCAGAATCCGAAACTGGGCTGATTCGTTTGCTGGCTTGATTCTACGTGGTTTAGGATGACTGCCGAGTTACATAACAGTGTCTGCTTCTAGAAGGGAATTGCCATACACACATAAACGATGTCAGCAAATTCCTTCTTCAAGGTTGAAAGGCGTAAGAATAGAATTTCTCCTATGGTGTAAAAATTGAGTTGAAAGGAGGAAGGCAAATTAATAACCTAGTGTGAATTCTTTTTGGAAAGTTTCTTAAGCATTTGTCTACTGATTCACATCAATTTTTTCGGTGCACGCCAATGCTGCTCAAAATAAGCAACTAGCCAATTTAAAGATATATTAGCCTCGCAGAATTTCCAGATTGAAAGTTTGTCTGAACAACCAAGATGGAAACCACGTTTGATGCCGAGAAACAGCCTTCATTCTATGCAGCAATCAAGTCAACAATCAGGGCAGAAATCTTCTACTGCGGCACATGCCGTTGACAGCAGCAGACACTGGACAGACTCAATTACGATCTGATACAAGAACCTGTTCCTACTGTCCCGACCCATCGTTTTGGAAGCCAAATCAGGAAGTGCTAGCTTTATCGCTCACGACAAGGTGTGATACATCATCTGCAAATAAAATGCAGCCGCTCCTCAAACGGCACTCAAATGGTGCTCTAAGTGGTGAGCAACTATTGTCATTCAGCGGCAAAGAAGGCTTGTAGTCCCTTATGCATTCCTACTTTACCCACCCTACGTGAGTTTAAAGGCGTCCGTCAGGAATCCGGGTACGGATTTGGAAGTGGGTTGCATTCTTCCAGCTTTTTAAAAATGCTCTTTGCCCAGTTTGCTTACGGACTCAACTCTAGGCGTTTTCCACGGCCCGTAGCTTATCAAGCATAAAATGCTAAATGAACTTTTTGTAGGTGCAACCACATGATAAGAAGATAACGGATCTTTATCAAGATTTAGTTGAGTGGTTATGCAGATACCTCAACGCTGTTGATATTGTCTATGTTTGCACTGCGATTCCTGGCAGAAATTGGATTGTCTTTATAAAACGACCGCATTCATACACTGTCAAGTGGAAGTGGATTGACAAACGAGTCTGCGCAACACTAAATTCAGGTTCGCGAACCCCGTCCCGCAACACTTTCACCAGATGCAGTTTGATCTCCAGTTTTCGTCAATTCGAGCTCCGTACGGTTCATATGAAACAGTCAACTGGCTTCATTTGAGTTCCGTCTTGGCATAAAGAGGTTATCCTGATCACCCTTTTCTTCCATTGCATGCAAACAGCAATGTATTTCTGAGCATAGTGAATTTTTACGCGTCGTACGACAGCATACGTTCAAGCGTTTTGTTACGACTTTCCTAAGCTTGTATATAAGTTCTCTCCGGATGTTAATAAATCATATTTTTTTTTGCAGTATGTATGTGAGAAGCCTGCGTAGACGAAGAGCGCAACATGCTATGATGGACTGCATTCCCTACATACTTGAGCTTTCTCAGTCTGCAAGCAACGGTTTCAATGTTGTAGCCAAGCTGAATGCCATAGTAATGACCTTGTTGCCTGAACAAACATTTAGGATTGTGATTATTGATGATGTGAAGCGAAAGGAAGAGAGTGGGATGGACCTCTTCATGCGGTATGCAGAGAAACTCGGTTTCGCAGATGGCTCTCCTCTGACAACTGCACCAATGAACTGGCGAATATGACGTGTCCAAGATAGTAGTAGCCACGTCACAAAGCGCCAAGACATATTTGAGTGGGTTTGTCAGGATGTAATTTGGAGGAGAATGCAAGAATCTACCATTTAATTAGCCGCTATATCAGGATTAATAAAAGGTATTTCCCCTCCCAGGGCGTCGTTTTTGCCTACCTTGTGGTCGGGATTGTGGTCGTTGTCACTTGGACAATGCTATCAATGGCAGTTTTAGCATGGCCAACGCTTTAAAATTGATTAAGCGAAAAGCGACAGATGCGTTTAATAACATCGTATGATTCGAACAATAGTGACAAGATTATTTCTATTTGTTTTGCACTGTGGAGTCTTGTTCCACTCCTGCTCATGGTTCTTCATCTCCTTGGTTGATCGAGTTCCCTCCTCTTCATCGATTGCACCCATCTTCTCTAGTGCCGATTTGAAGGTGATATTATAACCAGATTAATTGCGCTTACGAATCTGGAAATACATTGTGCTTTTCTACACTCACCTAGATTGACTTTTACCATTTACGCCTTTTATCTGAGACCAAATGCCTCATTTGACTGCTCATTGCCTAGTCTCTTCTCCTGACCTATTTCGATAGCTCCTACAATTCCTAGTTGAGTTGCGAGAATTCTGCATTAAATCGAAATAAATCAGTCAGTTCAACTATTTTCTCGAGTTTTGTGACTGATAGCGACCACTCTCATTCATATAACTCCCAGAGTTGCTTATTTGTCTATACGCAAGAACACAGAACTCCATGCCTGAAATACAAGAATGGGTAAGCGCCGCTATTGTTTTCATTGGTGATTCTGCGGCCTAGTGTTTCGTGAAGAATGCACGATTCTATGTAGAACAGCGTTTGGTGTCCAGAATTCTTCCGTAAGTGATGAGGTCGGCTGCAGTGTGGAGGTGCATAAGTTCAATAACATAACGAGATGATGCTTTGCTGTAAGTGACGCACGAATTGCACACTACTCACGGGTTAAGCGCGGACTCAGTACAATTATTAATGTGAGTTCATGAAATGCTACTGCACTTAGATGCCAAGATGCTACGTTATTTACGCGATCCCATTACTGGCCTGACGACTCCTTCCATACGGCCTAGTCGTCATGCACTGATATGAGCCGTAAATGTTTGCTGATGCAAGGTGCTTTTGCAGTCGGTCATTCGTAGAACAGAGCTGATGGAGAAGGTAGCAGACCGATAACTCACTAGTTTGTAGACTGGCTAAACACTGTGTTTTTCTTTTCGCACTCACACCTTCCTTTAGCACATTGCAAAAGTCTCCAGCCCATTAAAGTCTATCAACGATTAGTTGATTGGTAGGAGTTATGAACTCACATCCCTGCCCGGTCAAAGGAAAGAGGTGGTGGGGGACCCCTTGATGTTGTTCGGATATCCTGCGCCTGCATGATCGCATGCACATCGGCATTGACATATGGTCGACTTCATGCTTACTTAGAAAATAATTAGTCTCAGGCATAAGAAATTGACAAATAAGTGGCGCTCAAATGTAAACTAGCCCTTTTTATCCAATTGAGTGGGAAAATGCATGTCTGCAAATGATCCAGCAAGTCAGTTGCACTTAAAAAACATGGTTTTAGAACATTTGTGAAAATGGCGTGTTACACAATGGCACGCGTTGGTAAAGTTCGGTTGCGGTTAGTGCTCCCTGCCTTATCCGTAAAGCCATTAAGGCGCACTTTATGCGTCTCTTTTTCATTAGACACGGAATGGTGCTGCCGGCATCAAGTCCGAAATCATTGGAAAAGTCCGGAAGTCCCAAGATCCCAGAGCCCTCCCATTCCTATGTACACAAATTGCTGCAAGATTGTCCCACTGAAGAACAGTGCATTGAACATTACTGCTGCATTACCTGCAGATTCACTTTTAACTGCCCAAATGTAGTGTCATTCCACAACAAGCAGAAACATCTTTAGGAACGAGATGTCATTGACCGTTTGCGTCTTCGACTTCTAAGTGCTGCATTCGCTCCCAATGGCCATTGCTTCAATAACGCAGACATAAATAAGAGCAGCCAACCTTTACTGTGAGACAATGCAAATTCAATCGGCAAGTTTTAAAGGATCAATTTGTCTTGTTGCCATCGTTTGAAAAGCAAAATACTATTCTTGACGTCATTTATAGACCAGAATTGTGAGCTTACTTTGATGTTCAAAGAAGGTGGACAATCCTGCTATTTAATGAGTTGCTTTTTGCTTTTGTTAAATGATTTTTATAAAACTTGGTCAGTTGAAAACCTTTCCATTCGGATGTTGGGCTGCCACATTGCAGTTGATATGTATGAGGCAGAAGTGGTGAGAAATTTATCACAGATTTGATTTTAGGTGAATTTCAGTTTGTAATGACGTGAGTGACTGAAATGGCGCGGGAGGAAAACATTGGATTGTTTACAAAATGGAGTTAGCAGAGAGAGTAGATTACAGTTATTCTTTGCGATGCGCATGTGGACACAAATGCCTCTAACGACCTAGTAAATTGACTTATGTGATAGCCTGCATGTCCAAAATTGTAAAGTGGATGGTGGAAAGCTTTACAAATATTTTTATGTCATGGAATCAAAGGATGCTTTTGCGCATGTTTTACTTAAAATGGTACATTACATTCAACTACTACTTTGCAACCTTTGTCACATTCCACCCAATGGTATTGCTCATTAACGGAAAGGATAAATAAAAATGAACTTTGCAAATCAGAGGCCTATAAGACTCAACAAGCTCATGCAAACTTTTACTGGGGCTGTTTTGCCTTAAAATGTGGCAAAAATACGGCTTGATATATGTTGATAAGAGAGATCGGGCTGGGATATGAGGTTAAGAAGAAGAATGAAGCATGCTGGACTAGGGTTGGAAGGCTGATACTCCGCCACCTCCCTCTTAATCGCATCGGCCACAGCTGCACAATAGTTGCTGTTAGTCAAAAGTGCAGACAAATTTGTGATTTTCTAGAAATGCGCGATATGCCTAAATACAGCAGCGTGCGCAGCTCTAGCAACAGATCCTGTCAACAAATCCAAATCCTCGCATGCCTTAACAATACCATGCCGATATACTACAAACCATTTTGTTATGCTGCTGAAGTTGTAACCGACTTGCCAGCATTTTTTGAAGCTTTTCTTACTTAGCCACGTCGAATAAGAGCTTGTATGATTGACCCTGCAAATAATAACAGTCTTTTCCTTCTCAATTAGACTTGTAAACCTAATCACCTCTGTAATGCACGAATAAAGTGCCCATTACCTAATTCGGAAGGGGTAACGAACGCAGACATCGTTCTACCGAAAGTTGGCCGTCTCCACCAAGGCTTCATGCGTAAATTCAACATCTTCAACATTAAGACTCTAATCTTTATCTAAAGGCGTTCCATCCCCTCGCAATCACTGCGGCTGTTGCCCACCATATTAAATAACGTTGATTAATTTCTGAACTGGTCCGCCTCCATTACGCACCGCACGCATACGTATATTTCACTACTGCTGCTTCAAATCAGGCGTCATGTTTCGGCTTACACAATTTGATCGTTGAGTCGTGCCAAAATTGTCAATAAAAGTTAACAAAATCGCAAAATTGTTCCTGTTATATCGCCACTTGTTCTCAAAGAAAGTGTTATCTGCCATGGAAACAAACAATGGTCCTTCCAGACTTTAAATCCACAAAAGAGATTTAAAATTTCTCTTAAAAAGTCTTTCTTAAGTGTCTCTTTATAGGAAGTGTTTTCTATGCCCTACAATTAACCTGCGGAATCGCACCAACCACTAATTTTACGAAATCTGTGAATCGAGTGGAATAATCAAAGCTTAGTTGATATGAAAACGTGCTTTTTATGGATAATCCCATCACAAATGCGCGGTCAAGTTGTCATAGTATTTCAACGCGACCATTTCGCCGTAGCTACCCCTTTTATGTAAATATTGTAAATAGTGCAACAATTAAGGTTGCGGATAAGTCTCAGCGGGTGCATGCAAAGTGCATGAGGTTTCCTAGCCTGGTCAGAATAGCAGACATAAATCAGAGATTTCATCTGCCATCTCATATGCCCGCAGCAGCATCTTTTGACATCGGTAGTGCGTTGAAAATAGCCAATTTCAGCGGATCACTAATCAATCAACCAGAATGGAAGCCAAAGGAAGCTCTGTAATGGGTTACTTTATGACAAAGATTGACGAAGTATCATCAGTTTTGAGCGATTGTAAAGCTTTGCTTAAGCACACTTTCCTATAATCACCTCACCATTCACCTTCTCTACAACAGAGACAGTGCCACGACTCTTCTGATTTCAGGAGGTTTAGTCACTCTACCATTATAAGCAAGAATTCTTTGGCAGCAATAAGCACTTGGGATGAACGATAAGGCCATTACAGTGAGTTGTATGCTTATTTTACGCATGTTATCACGTGGTACATAATCAAGTGCCTCTGCTTCACCTTAAATATCTTTTAGATAATATACCTCATTCGAGATTCTTATTATCAGAAACCAGGGATGCTGTCACATTTGGTAGTTGCTAAGGCTGTAATAGCAACTTTGATAATTTACTGCGCAAGCGGTCACTCTTTCGTAGGCAGGTTAGTTATCCTCCTTAACTTAACTAAATTTACCATCGAAAATGCCTTTCAAAGCCACTGGTAGTGCTAGAAGTTGAAGCATTTTAGCTGTCAGCATTTAAACATGTGTGTAAACACTTTCCCATCATCGTGATGCTTAGGTATGGATTAGCAGTCCATTATTCATGAAAACTGCAGCATTTGCAAAGTCCAGGTACATGTCATCAGGCATCCGTCGGCAATGCTAGATTTTTGATTGGTGGTGTAATAATTGCATTTTAATTCATATAATTTGTATTGTGTGCACATGTTACATTGATAGACTCTTAAAGATCCAAACGGAACGCCTGAACACACGAATCAAGAGTCTAATTTGTGTGTGAAGCCTATTTGTTGATACCTTAAACGACACATTAGATGCTCAAAATCCCCCAAAATTAGTTGGTTTTGCGCATTATAATGGTAACGTTGATCTAATTAAAATTCGTTTTTCGACGATGTGTTAAGGATACTGGCTTTAACGGTCCTAGAGCTATCTCACCTCAAAGCGCTGAAAGTTGGAATGCAGACCCATGCCTGCATGGTGGTAAGTATACTTTGCTGTGACTAGCACCAAAACCACTGACAAAACTTTCGATCTTAAATAATTTTAAAAAATATACACCTCTGCAACTATACAAATGATCGATTTGCTGAAGCGGTCAGTTCCGAAATTCCTTTTTAAAATCGCATAAGGTGAGATCGTTCTTTAATTGAGGTCTTGTCTCGTCACATATATGTATGGGAAAAAATATCAAGCATTTGCAAGGCAAGGAACGCCTTCGGGTAGTTGTTTGCTATAGTTTGTATCGACTTCATTTTAACACCAGTAGCAATTATTTTCTTTGCTAAATTTGCTTTTATTGTAACTGTGAATATCTTCAACATGGAGTGGTAAGGAAGGAACGACGTTTGCACCCATTGCATTTGCTTAGGTCCACGAAATTCGCAAAGCAAATCAAAACTTTGTTTTATAAAGCATGTGTTCTTAGACGTTAACGGCCGTGCTTTTAAGTAAAATTAATTATTGACTTGGATCGCTTACAAGAGCACAAGCATCGATGCAGACTTGCTGTTTGAGGCATCTATTCCCCTAATATTTAAATCACGGACGAATTGCAATCAGCTGTGCTTCAATATCTTTGGCGTTATTAGAGGTGGCTTTGGGTAAAATCGCAGCACAGCGAATTCGGTAGTCGAAGACCTACAACCTGTACGAGCCCAAGCAATTGATTGGATGTGGAAGACAGGTGAGTGAATGCAAAACAATAGAAAACTGTGAGTAGGGTTCGATTTGTTGTCTAACATTAGTGCTTTGACGTGGATTTTTGGTTTAATTGATTTTATTTTATTCAATTCCTAAAAGCCATACACGTGTCGGGTATATCATGCATTTTTATGAGCCGCGTTAATTACAGATATCGTTATTGCCAAAAAAAATCGCCGTCACACATTAACACCAACGAAGCCGACCAGCTTCTTCCAAAGCAGGTTTGGGTTTTAAGATAGACATTGCTTGCAGCTACAGGTCCAACGGGTAGATAGTAGAGACTGTCCAATGCAGTCGCTAAAAAATTTTGCATTAGATGAAATGGATTAAGACTTAATTAAAGTAAAACAGGGCATTGTACGGTTTTTTATAATAAACCGGAATGAATATGCTCTTTTACGCTGTTCAGTGGCACATCGTTAAGATGTATCAGAAAAACTTTAAGTACTGAAGACACATGTTCTGTGGCAGTCCTTGTTATATTACTTATAACGAAAATCATCATTGTCCGACTTACTACTTTTGAAATCCAGAGCTTAAATCCGATTTCGTTTGCTAGAATGTTAAGCATAATAACGTGGTAAGAACAACAAATTACTTCCTAAATTATCTGTAAAAACACAAACTTTATTTACTACATTTCTCTCCTTTATCAATTAAGCTATTGCTATGGACGTGGCAATGCTTTTACCTTGCATTTTATGTTATATTTCGACAAATATGCAGTTCAATGAGTAACAGATGGAATGGTTAACATTGGTAAATCGCCTTGGAACATATGAGCCTAACAAGAAGCAAGACTGTATCCTCAATACGAACAGTCTTTTGATTGTGTTCCGATCCGTAAGCGTGCTACTGCGGAAGTGGAATCGCAGTGCAATGGTCAACTTACTGTTTCATAGTGCAGGAAGGATAAAGCTACGATGTCGTCGTTTATAGTAAAAAGCGAGAAAGACTGCAGGTAGCATATTCCCATTAAGGTGTGCCCGGTGGTAATTCAACCCTCATTGGCTGGTCTCGTCTCCTTAATTCGCGTTGAGGGACGCACAGTTAATATTGTAGAAGACATTGGAAAAGGAAGAAAGCAGTTCAAGAAACAAACTCCTTTCTTTACTTTCCTTTGTTTTTATTATGATTGTCATTTAGACGGCAATTTCCTAAGCAGGCGAGAGAAGAGCATATTTGCCTTCATTGTATAGTCTTTACGTCCTGCTGTTTCGGAAAAGGGAAAAAAATTTTGGCTGCCAGCGCCAATTGGATGCTTACAGGGACTTGTTAGCAACACCTAAAATATCCGTATGACAAGCAAGAAATGATGGCAGAAGTTTGTGGAATCAAACACATAGGTGTCATTAACATTAACAGTCCCTGATTCACCGGTTATAATCAGGTAACAAACTTTAACATGCATGCCTTTTATTCTCGCCCTTTCCCGAACATGCGCGTACAACGCTGCTTAACAGCAGTACAAAATGGTCTCAGCTCTATATTCAGTGCCATTGTTTTACGCATATAATTTGCCTTTCCCCAGTCAAACTGAATAGACTGAATAGGTAATCCCTACCTTTCCAGTGGACAGGAAAATCGCCAACTCCTCGTCTTATTAATCCTCTAACTTAGCCTGTTTATGCGCTGATACAGGGCAAGATGGTGCTGATCCCTCAGTGACACCAGCACTTCAGCTGAAGTAAACGCTTCTCGCGGCAACACATCTACAACCTCGTCTTTCGACTGTTACATGATTGAAAACTCGCTTTTGCATAGAATCATTCCGGCTTCATGCGGTGTAAAAAACATGGGCATTGATGAATGCAAAAATAAACGGGTGAAAAATAAATAGGTAACCTTATTCATAACCAACTTTCAACTTTCAAGAAACTCCATTTTTAGGCACTGTTTCCGCGCGTCCGAAAAAGAGAATTATCAATCCTTAGTTTTCCCAAGGAGAGAATTCATTCGAGAGCTAATCTTACAATACCTTAGCCCTCCTTCGAACTGACTTTCAAAACAGCTCTGCATCGAATAGTGACAGGTGAAACCCTCCAAAAGAACGGCTATGGCAGTTAAAAGAATTGTATCGGCTAACGCGCAACGTAATTTAATTCCTCTTCCCCGCGGTTATGGGAGCATTGTAACAAGATTCCCGGCAGCAGTGAACAATTCATTCTTGCGAATGTCAATTAGGTGAGCATGCGTTATGCCTCTGCAGCAGCGTGCTACCACTTTTAGTCTACTTCGTCATGATTTCCTTTTAGTTCGACTCGCCATTATAAGATACTACATTTTAGACTGATGCATGAGGTTCTTCATGCAAATAAAGACTTGGACTCAACGATCACGCAAAACTTCTAACAGACCTTTGTTTTTTATTACTGATCGGAACGATAAGACTGCTTTAAAGCAAGTTGCACATGCATAACGTTTTAACAAGCAGCTTGCTAATGCAACTTTGCACTTTTCATCATTTTTCGCCATTACCACTGATTGCGCGGCAGTAGCAAGGTTGTCATAAACCGATGATTGTTCTGCTGCAATCACCGTGGATGCAATATTACTTCTGCAATCGTTACAAAGAGACTCACTATCGCGAAACCCACATTTTATGATACAGCTCACAAATAAGAGCCGAATCATTAAGTTTATGCCTTGCTGCAAATATAAAGATGCTGTTGTCCGATAAAACGGAGTAATGACAACTCGAAACACTTTACTCTTCCAACTAAACAGCAAGGAGCAGTAAGATGAAAAAAATGTCAGTGAGTGTGACTACATCAGTTGTAGTAGGTAATACGCTGTGATACAAAATTCCCTCAAGTATATGTCGTGTCGAACAAAAATGCACTGGATGACAGCGATGTACAAGTGCGCACTTAGTTTGCACCTTAAGCACATAACGCTCAAGCTTGCTAAGTCACAAGCCATCGATGCACAACTCACATCTTAAAGTGTGAAAAAGAGTAAATGCTATGCGGATGCCATTTTGAACAGGCTTACAGCACGGGGCCTGTATGAATGGCTTCTGGTACTAGTGGAAGGAATTCAGCGTGTCCCGCTTAATGAAAAGCATGAAGAACCATGTAATGTTTCGAATCGCACATTGCGCTTCAAAGAGATTAACATTTTTGGAAATAAATACAAAATGGATGCATGTCCATAAAAAAGTAGATGAATGGACTAAGTGAAGGTGGATAAACACTGGAGAAGTGGATGAATATAGGATAGACGACAAACAATCACATGGCAGGATGAGAATAGAAATGTGCATTTGAGAATTCGCATTAATGATAAAACATAAATAAATATAAGTCTGATTCTCCCCACTTACTAGAGAAACTACTACTTTGAGCTCAAAGACTTGCGGTTTTGGGAGTAGGCACACATGCAATAGGTTAAATAGACTGGCATGAACAGCTGAATTGCTGCAAGTAACATAACCGAACTGGCTTCATTCGCAGCAAGTAAAAATTGCAGAAATATTGTTAGAGAAAACAAGCAGACTTCCAATCGGCTCAAAACCGGCTTAAACGCAATGTGATGTGATTGCATCCCTGATCCACGAAACGGGATTAATTCAGGGGTGCGTTTGGTTAAAGTCGACAAGCAATTCATTAAAATGGGTAAGGTTTCTTTATTAAGATATATTTGTTGGAAGTTTGCTTTATGCCCTTAAACTGTTACTAGCTAGGACCCAAAAACCATCCTTAAGAAAGTGCATGGTGCCTAGTGGAGTGCATTAGCATCAACCACTCAACTCGCAATACTCGTTGCAACAAACAAGATCGGATCTAGATGGTATCACGATTTGCCATGACAAAAATTCTTTTCCTAACCTGTAATCGCACTAGAGCCATGTGTCATTATTACCGTTTCCATGTGAGCTACTGCAATGACCCCTCTTTGCTTGCAAACGCTTCATGCTGATCAATTATATGGTCCTTTGGTCAGCCAGGCAACCAGTAGGTCTCGGTGCATGCGATATTTCATTGTTTTAATTCGCTTGTAGCCGAAATGCACCAAGACGTAACAAACTTTCCGAGTACGCCCCGCCATTAGATAAAATAGTTCAGCCTTAAATAATTTAACTAGACAATTTTCATTGAGCATAACTGTACAGCCATACTTTGTTGCAGGCACCGTGTCAAGAGCGGCATCTGACGTCCTGATGCGTACCAAAACCATGTGTAACAGTGAGCAGCCGATAAAAGGGCAGTACTTGCACATCCGCAATCTAATCTACCTTGCATTACAAAAGATGGTGGCGGTGCATACATTTCTTCGGTGGGAGCAAAGTAACATGAATACTCGGCTGAAAGAGACAAAGGAATGACTAAGAGAGAGGTAAAGTGAAGAAAGCCGTAGGAATTAAAAAGAGATGGTAGGAATGGATGGCTCCGCACTGTGCTGCAGCGCAGTATGTCTTATTTGTTTTCCTCTTTCCATTATCAGCTTCCAAATTGATTCACTTACCCCTTATCTAGCTGTTAGACTAAGTAAAATATGGAAGAAATCAACTTGATGAAAGGAATTTAAACTTTATGAATGGCGCACTCAAAGAGGGAACCAATCGTAGTTTTACGCAGTTAGCCACTCTCAGTTATATACCAAAGTAAAGTTTGCAGGAACCAGTTTTGTAATAATTAAGTGCTTTTTTGCTGCACACCTCAAGACGCAATACATAGTTATGTCTTGACGCGTGAAACGTTCTAGGATACCTGTTACTACAAAGCTGAATGCGAATAAGGTAGTAAAGAAGGACTGAAAGGAGGTGAATAAAGAATAGAGGGCAATCTGGTGGCATAGCTAACATGTGATTTCTGAATTTTACCACTTATAGTACCTTGACAACCTTTGAAAGACAAAGTATGAAGTTGATGGATTACAGACAGACGGATAAGGAGATGACACAGGTGGTCGATAAGAAATAGACCGATTGTGAGTAGATTACAAGACGGAACTGACAAAGAGCTGGGTAGTGGGAAGTGCGATGAAAGGTAGAAGGTGAGAGAATGCGAATGGCCATGCCATCTAAGATAGAATGAGGTGGCATGTAAGTCAGATGAAGCACTTTAACTCCATCCATTGATGTTATTCGAGACTTAAATGCAGTTATGATAATAAAATTTGCCACTAGTTGTAAACAGCCTTCTCAGAAAACGAGATCGGGTTCCTTGATTTTTTATATACCGCATTCCCTTTGACGAATCATACGATCATTTCGCCTATACTCTCAAGTGTTTACATTAGGAGTACATATGAACACCAAATCCTAAGTAAAATACGTCCTCCATGGATAGATCATTAGGACTTTCTTAACAGCTGATCTATAATCGCATCTATTGGTTAAAACCGTGTGAGTTTAATTCATATCAGATTTGTCTCATATGAAGAAAATGATGCATTATGCAAAAATATGCCAGTTTGTAGACCACTAACTACGCCTAATGAAGTCGCGCATTAATATTGTTTCCAGACGAGATCGTTTTGCGAAAGCAATAACAGCGTCGACAAGCTGGCAAAGAGCTTAACACTTGCACTTTGGATTTAGTGCGATTTCCTCATTCTAGCTAGTGGAAATGTCGGTAAAGCATTTGTAGTGGAGTTTGTTCTTCTGATCCCTTCTACAATGAAGCCATACCCTTGCACTTACATTTAAATTGAATTTTAATGTGAGAGAAAGCTTTTCAAGTAAACTTTTGAATTGACTAATAGCCCTCCTCGTTGCTGTCATCGGAGCAATTTGTGCAGTATATGCAAGGACCTAGGAGGTGGCGTGTTGCATCTTGCCAATCGAGCTCGACCGTGCCCAAATATGCATCACAAGAAGTAAAAGCTTGTCGACATCTCTCTATAATTTCGTTTTCTACAAGAATTTACCGTTTCTGCTCTACGTCACTTTAACTACTCACATGTATAACGACCGTTTGGCATTGACAAATATGGTTCAAGCTCATTCGCACCACAAACCGGACTTCACCTGGCTTCAAAACTATGGGATTTCTCGACACTTCTGCCTAATTTCTACCAACTGTAGCATGGCAGCACGAAATCCGGCCGGGAAATATTTTGATTTGAAAAGCTTTTATACAAAGGATATTAAAAGATGCGACTTATTGAATATCAAGTTTCTATCTGGCTTGTCACATCGAATAAGGCTCACAGTTCTAGTCGACGAATGACGTCAGGCTTCAACCTTTTTTTAAAAAACGGCAGCATCTACAATTCGCTGCTAGAATTTTATTGGCTTGCTAACCCTTCTCATCTGCATTGTGAGGGTGATAGCACTTGGCATCGGATAAAACCCGCAGGAGGCGAAGGCGCACCGGCTGAATGATGTCGCGTTCACTTGAATGGTCCTCTTTTGTGTGAATTAATAGTACATCCACGAGGTCAAAATTAGACTTACAGATGATGCAGAGATAATTTTTTATGCTTTTCATTAGTGGAGCATTCTTACGTCTCTTTGAGCGGAAGTGAATGAGACACTTGTTTACCAGGACTCTTGGATTTGCCCAATCACCTCGGATTCGATTCCCAAGGCACATTTTTGCCTAAATTTGAATGAAAACGTAACAAGTGTATGTAATTGGTTTTACTAGAAGATCAAGGAGCACGGAATACAATCGAACCTTGCCTACGTGTGTTGAACCCCTCCAAACGCTGCATTAGCGAGCAGAACTTGCAGTTACTGTGGCGCAGGAGGTGTTGCTGTATCCAATTCAAGTCCTTGTGCTTTTCATTACTCGCTGTACATTTGCACCCACAGCAAAATTAAACTAATGAAAGTCATAATGCAAAAGTTTTCTTTAGCGTGGATAACGGTCTACTAACTGGCATATGCTTGCATAATGTATTATTCTCTTCACATGAGATGCAATTGATAGGCATTAAATTTGCTTTGCTTCAAATGATACGGTCGAATAGAAAAAATCCATTATGCATCCTAACTGCGTCTCTCGATCAACTGTAAAGGGTTCCTGATGGCGTCCCCGTCAAGGATGTATTTTAGCCTGCGATCGTTGTTCATAAGCATCTCCCAATGCAAATATTTGGATACAGGTAAAATAAGTGCAAGATTTCTTAAAGAGCATATGTGAATAATAAGTCGCGCACTTGCTTTGATCTCCTCAAGGAAGTTAATCTCGTCTTCAATCTCCTTCTTGAAATTTCCACTTAGGGGATCTGAGGCTGCGTCTTTCCGCTTGAGCGCTTTCTCTAAGCCTTTAAAACTGCAAACAAGGCTTTATATGAAACCGTCTCCTTGTGTCCTGACATTGGCTCAATTCTTCCGAATTTTAGTAGCCAAACATCACTTGCAACCTTCGATAGGCTGATCTTATAGGCCAACCTGGCTCGTAGTGAGTACATTTCGCTTTAGCAAAAATAACTTAATTTTTTGCACTTTAATATTACCCTGCTGATTTGGTGTAAAACCTTGGACAGTTAAGGGCTGGCACGCAAAATGAAACGTGTTCACAGGCTTAATACATACGAAGCTAAGCAGCTCAGAGATGACGGAACACAAGGACTGTTTTATAATACCAGTAAACTATTTTACTGACTTCAGTAGAATTTTTAGAGTAGTTATGGATTAAACTGTTCGACATATTCCATGTAGTTTGATTATTGAAAGTGCCCTGGTGGCGCCAATGAGACTGGCTCTGGTATTGAAAGCAGCCAACAGCAGTTTTTAATATCCGGAAGAATCAAAAAGAGTATGTTGCTACGCATACACCATCCCTGCTCTTATTGTCGCCTTCAGCGCCTCAGGCAACCGAATCTCCGATTTGAAGGTCCAGTCAAGTCGCCACTGAAAGCGGTGCCTGCAAATAGCCTTAAACAAGCCATAATCAAAAAGGTTTGTGCATGAGTGCATATTCGTTGCCGAGCGTCTCGGTTCTAGTTCATCCGATCTGCTTAATCAACAGACTTCCTCACCCAGCATACCAAGGTCCTTACCTATTTGCTACTCTCCTTACCAATGCTACAATAAAATTATCTTCAACTGTGTGCTTCGATTTCAAATGTATTTTAAATAGCAGCAAAATGCTCTTTCTGCAAATATTAACTTGCATCAAAGTGGATAGATCTCTGCTCAAACCATAAAATGCAACTATTTTATTAGCTTTCCCGTTTCAAATGTAATCATTGATTCGACACAAGCTGACTTATCATAAGCCGCTAGTAAATGCGCGTCTCAAGGAGTGAGCTTAGTGACAATAAAACATATTCCCGACTCTAAGCTCGCAATGAGGGTAAAGCGCAAGAGTAGGCCCTTAATTCGGATAAGTATCCTCGTTCTTTAAAGCAGTGGCCGCGTTCATGCATTCTGCCATAGGTTAGTTTAAATCACGATGGGGAATACCATTGATGGTGATATGACATTAGTGGGTAGTCTCATTGCCCCAATGTGTGACCCGTTGGCAGTGGCGTGGCTTCAAATCCAAGAAAACGGCAATATTTGGCGAGTGGTCATTGTATTAATGACGCAAAAGCTCAATGCCATCCGACAGCTTTATTGTAATTTGTTTTGATTTAGCAAAATTCAAAGAAAAGAAACGCGATGTTAAGGAAAACTGATGCAATCGATGGAACTAAAAGGATGCTTGACAAAGATGTGTTCATTCCTCCTCACTTGCTAATGCCAAATCTACCGTTTCGCGAGGACAGTCCAACTGCTCTGACTCCTGCCTTTGTTAGACGTCGTCTACTCACTTTTCCACTACTTTTTCCAAAAACTAATTCTCCTCTTTATGATAATTTGCA
Source organism: Taenia hydatigena (assembly GCA_036345935.2). NCBI lineage: Eukaryota > Metazoa > Platyhelminthes > Cestoda > Cyclophyllidea > Taeniidae > Taenia > Taenia hydatigena. Next base: position 1,949,163 of record JADWOT020000005.1, read on the forward strand.
TTCTTGTTCTCATTCTTATGCTGCTCCTTCCCTTTCTCTACCTGATTCCTTTCTTCCTTCGATTATTTCGGTTATCCGTCTGCATCTTCTTCTATTCTTGTTTTCTTGCTTTCCTTTCAGGATAAGGGAAAAGTTTAAGGTCCCTCTACTATATACGCATTGAGGAAGTGCACCTCCCGCCACTTGGTTTTTTGCATTCGCACGTGATGCAGTTATAAATGGCCTGATGCGTGTGGATGAGGTGCTCGCCAAAATTATTCAATATTTTAATGTATGTCTTTGAATCTTGTACTCATTTTATTTGCATTCACTTTAAGCAGTGACAATATTACGATTTCTAAATACATCCTTTATCATTGCAACATTCAAACTGAAAAAATGACCCCAACCGTAGCGCGCCTTGTTTGTTTAGCTCCCGGTTCGGGTTACACTAACTTAGTTAAACGCATTGCCTTCAGTAAGTTGGCTGCTCACTAAACCATATCAGTTGCACTCTACATTAACACAAGTCTAATGAATTCCACTTCATGTACTTCACAATCGTGATCAAATCCAACAAACGGAACAAACAGTCCTCTTAGCAGAGCCTATAGCTTTACACTGGTATTGGTCATAAAGAATGAGAGAGCCGACAAATGACTAGGAATCAAGCAAGCATGTTTTGAGCTAAGGAATAATGATATCTTCAGTTCTATATTATTGTACCTGGTGACCAATGCAGACTAAAATCGTAAAGCAGGTAGTTGCATTGGATTTTAATTGACTGAAGATCAAAGACTGGTGCAAGTCACCGCATTGCTAAGGTGATTGATTGTTGATGCGCCTCCATGTTTCACGTACCAATGCAAGGGTAAGAGAAGTAAAATTATTCGCCTCTGATAGGCGAAATCAGGCTATTAATCTATCGCAAACGATCCCTGCCGCAGCGCCGTGCATGCACCTAGATTAAAGTGCATCAATTTGCTTTTATAACAAGATATTTAATACATTGGCATCTCTTGAAGTTAGTCAATAAAATCAGAGGAGGCATTTTGTTTTAAAATGGGATTTATCTTGAATCCAACACTAACCAACCCAACTGCTTTGCGATCAGCCCATCGTCAGAGTCAGCTATGCTTAACCTGTCTCGCCCATTTTGGAGGTTTACCACGTTGTCTTTATATATCAAATGAGCTTTTGTCAATGGTTTTGTAGGCTGCAAATTAGGTACATATATGCACATACTTTTGCCCAGTTTGTAAAATTTATAGTCGATGGCTAGTTTGTACACCAGTGGAACAAAAATAATTCAAAGTACAGAGCTTTGCAGTGAGCATTGAAACATACCTTAGCTAACTGCTAGACCAGATTATATTTAATGGTTGAAAAGTGCCAAGGGTTAGAAATCTCGAATTCACTGACCACCTTCCGCCAACACTTACAGGAAATCCTCCGAAATTGTCATCGTCCAGCTTAAAAGACCATCCACTAATTACGCAAAATGGTTGTATGTAGCCAACTCAGCGTTATAGAACTGTTGCAATGGAAGGAAGAGCCACATAGAAAGCGGCAGCAGTGGAGTTGGTTATAAGGCACTTCACTTTACGCGAATGATGACGCCTAGTATGACACTTCATCGCGGAACAAGTCACGCATAACAAGAAGTCCCGAGAAGCACGCATTGTTTATTGTTATTTTTTATACAAATTACCCGCACCGGTAAGTTCGCTGTAAAACTATTTTTACGAAACGTATCCGAAACGCATTAGCCCATTCTCCAAGGATGCTGCTATAAGGAACGGTGGTTTTTTTAATGGATATGTTGTTGGCGGCACCGGATTGCCAAAAACCTTGATAGAGTTTAATGAATTTTAGCCTAGATACTTCGTGCAGGAATAGCCTCGCAAAGGACCCTGTCTCGGACGACATCTCTGCATCATCTGTCACTGCACAAGTAGAACTCGGCATATTTTCCATGCTTTTGACAGTGGGACAAATGGGATTGTTGACTTCATGTTAAGCACCAGCTTGGACATTGTCGATACCCGCATTAATAAGGCATTCACAATTTTT
>JADWOT020000005.1:1951314-1975620 GCA_036345935.2 Taenia hydatigena
CACGGATACGAGCATGGCCAACCTCCCCACACCATTTCTTTGTCTCTGCTTTCCTTGATACTGACTTGCACGCTGAGCTGTGCCTGCTTATATACCAGTCGCCGTGTCTCTGATTGTCTCGTGTGGTCCTCGTGCTCGCTGTACTTTTAGCTCTACACTCGTGTTTGCCGATCGCCATCGATGCTCTCGTGATGCCAACATTTTCGGCTGCCACCTTATTTGTTGTCCAGACTGTGAATTGCATGTGACTTCTCAACATGGAAAATTAGCAATGTTTTTTAAAAGGTGATGGCCTTGTAAATGTAGAAGTCGTAGAGCACAGGCTAGTACATAACCGTACCAAACCGCTAGACCCGCTTCATTTACGTTTCGGTGATAATTACCTGAAAGGAAATATTCCGTCACCGTCAAATGCTTTCTCGGCCTCAAGTGACTTACCTCACCACCAATTGTGCGGACATTGACCTTCATGACACCATTCCAATAAGTTCGACCATAAGTGCAGGAGTTTCGGGCTTCATTTCGGCTGGATTACGCCCTTTTGGATATCTTGCCTACAAGCCTAACTATTTGTTCGTAACACTGAGAATTATTGCATTTTCCTCCTAGAATTGGCGCGAAGCAAGTTATGCACTGAAAAGCATTCCTCACTTGAATATCAACGCTTTAATTACTTGAATTTTATCAAGATTTAAGATGAAACCTCTCAGTGCACTGATTCTTGAACAATGCTGCAACTTGCGATTTCATCAAAAATAAAATTAGTTGCAGAGCTATCCGGTAAGTAGAGGGCAACCTTTGCAAACCGATGAACAAGCAAATTCGAATGCTTATTTAAAGAACTGTGTTCCTTTTTTCAACTCTAGCTCAAATTTACTGAAGTAATGCAATGGGTGTGACAAAGTGATCATATAACTTTGAGGTGGTCTTGGCTATGTCCCATGCAATTTTGTTTCGACAACGCTGATTTCTCAGCGCATTGACCATCTTAACTCGCAGTAGGACTTTACTGAGCAAAATACTTTTATTAAGCCATTAGTCTGCAATGGTACAAGACAAAGTGCCAATCGTCCTTACCACTATTATATATGTAAGTAAGGTCTCTGACAGGGATTGCGATGAAGCGCTAATTTTTTAGAGCAGAGCCATTTTGCACAAATCGATATAACCCTAATTGTACTTAAGACCGCACATAGGTGTGTGCAGACTGAGGAATGCATAAATATCAATCGGTTAATTTAACTCTGAAATCGCTTGCGGAAAACATCTTTTAATGAATGCCGAATTGTTTGGTAATTGATAAATTTTGTAAAAACAAGTAGGAACTACGGTCACTTTTTTACATCCGCTGTCGATTATCAATCTTGATGGGTCACCAACTTAAATGAATTTATCACGCATAACTTTAGTAAGGGTGATAAACCAAATATACATGTTCAAATTTGGCATAATATCGTTAAAGACTGGGCTTCAGATCGCACTGCATCACTTGATTCTCCCACAGCAAGCATAAATACTGCCAAATAATTTTATATGCCTCACAAAAAACCAAGACATTGACTGCAAATTCAAAATATCGCAGAAATCATTAAATTGAAGCGAATTTCTGCTGGTGGGTGCTATGCTCTTTGCGACTGACTTGTGTGTGCAATGGAAGAGGCTGCGTGGGCTGTATTGGCTAATATAGAGTTTGGTTACAAGTGGAAGGCAAGCAACGTCTAGATGTAAACGCACTCCGAAAGACCGTGCGTTGCTGTGTTGCATCAACTACATATATTGTCATTCTGCAACTGCACAAGCGTGCAAATCATAGAAAAACGGCATGATAAGCACCGGAGAGGAGCCAGGTCTAGTGATTTGGTACGGTCCGGTGCTGGTCAGTGCTCTACGTCCTCCGTATTATAAAGGCCGGTCACCGTTCATAGACCATTGCCGACTTTCTCGTCTGCTTTGCCGCTCAAGTGGAAAATATAATGTTGAGAAGTCACATGCAATTCACAGTCTGGACAACAAATAAGGTGGCAGCCGAAAATGTTGGCATCACGAGAGCATCGATGGCGATCGGCAAACACGAGTGTAGAGCTAAAAGTACAGCGAGCACGAGGACCACACGAGACAATCAGAGACACGGCGACTGGTATATAAGCAGGCACAGCTCAGCGTGCAAGTCAGTATCAAGGAAAGCAGAGACAAAGAAATGGTGTGGGGAGGTTGGCCATGCTCGTATCCGTGGAAGTGGGCACCGTGGGGAGAGTTTGAGAAGGGCTCACAATATGGACAGAAGTGGGCACTGTGGTCTGTGCAGAAGCCGCACTATTGGTGGCCGTGTGAGTGGTCGTGTGAGAAGAAGCCGCAATGGTGGTCGCCTTGTGGCCAGCCGTGGGGATGGTCGCAGCAATGGTGGTAAACAGCAACCACCACCGAGGTTGTGCCTACGCCGACGCTTGTGAAGGCGCCTCCACGTGCCATGGAGGTGAGGGAGCTAGTGGGCGGTGTGCATGCCCTCCTCTACTTCTCTCTTGCTTTGAACGCGTAGCTAATGCCATTATTTCTGTATTTCGCTAGCGACTGCTCAATAAATGATTAGACATCTTTGCTTCAGCTTACACCGAGCTTTCCTTTGGCTTTTCCTTGTTGGGCTTGCGTGACGCATTCACAACTTTAAACGGAGTAATTTTTTCCTGTTGTTGCACTCCTTTATCTAAGGGTTTTGATTATTTAGCGCTTATTCGTTTTTGAGTTTGGTATGGCAGACTTATGAACACTTCTGGTCTAGTGTCAAAAGTGTGATGTGTGCGCATTTGATAATAAATTGCGAAAACTGTAACATGCACTACTCTTATTGTTTGGCTTTGAAGTGTTTTAGGTAGTGCTGAAAACTTGCGATCTCTAAAACATATAGGAAGCTATGCTAAGACATTTAGCTTGCATATTCAAATGCGTTTACTGATTCCTGGTTGCTTTAAGCAGGAATTTCTAAGCAGTCTTAATTGCTTAAAATTGCTCTGCAATGCAGGTAAGCATACCAAGCATGATTCATCGTAACGGGAAAAGCTTTATTGCACGAATGTTCAGAGGTCTCTATTTTTTCCATCAGTTGCCTTCCTCCCAAGCCTTCATTTGCTTCCTATAATGAGAGGACAACCCTATTCGCTGCAATAAGCGGGCACTGGAAATTAACCAATTAGCTCGCTTGTGATGCCTTGCAAATATACTTTGGAACCATAGATATTTATTGACGAGTGTGCAACCGCCTTTACGCATTCGTGTTTACACACCAGCAAAATGGTCAATACATACATTCAACTCTGGACGTTTCGTAATTTGCCACCTTCCAAGTGTAGTGTTTGCAAAAATTTGGTCGTAAGTTGATCAGATTAAGACAATCAACTTGAGGGCTTTAAAATCACAACTGATCTAGTGTTTGCAAAGGTCATTAATGCAACGCACTAGAAGCTGTAAAACTACCTCGCAACTGGACTAATAGTTTGGGTTCTGCTTACTCAACCAGTTAGTCGTGATTTCGATGGCTACGCAAACTAAAGCGAAGTAATTTTAATAGCTAGCCGGCCTTGTTCAACTTTACTTCTTGCGCCACCTCACAGCATGGCACTTGATCCTTAGCCATAAGTACCATCCTCTACTGGCTGCGCTTTAAATCCCTATTGACGCTCCTATCTCATAGACATTTTATGCCGGGACAAAGAGTATACGGGTATGCCGATTAGGAATTATAGCGTTGATATCAGGTTACAAAGTTGAAGTCCTTTTGATTTCGCATTTATAAACTCGAGTGCCGCTGTTTTTAGATGAGGCAGGTCACGTTTTTCTTAAAGGCGCCGAAGCCTTGAAAGCCCCTTCATTGTGTTTGACTTGCGCTCAATGCCTAATCAATCTGGAATTAAACGTCTGAACTTCGCACTTATGACTAACAGCTAGACAGACTAGCTCGATGCGGGCTTTCACATCGCTCATACCCAATACAACTTGGTTTCCTCTCCAGTAGTAAAAGCTTAAATTTTTTCACCACAATCCAGAAAATCCATGTACGGATTAATCTTTACTGCAATACTCGAACGTAAGTTTTTAGCTTAAAACTGCTTTGGGTGGCTTAAGTTGGATCAATCGACGGGACACGAATCCCACTGAGTCAGCATTAAGCATGCCCGTTTTGACTACAAAGCTCATGAATGCCTGTGCTGAATATTTGTGAGAGTGAGATCGAAGGCATTGCGGTGCTGCATTAGAAAGCTCGCAATCCCACAGTTTAGATGTTTCGAAACGCAGAGATCGACCGATGTAGGGTCAATTTGGTAAGTCTTGAGTCTGTGCATCGCAAACGTAAAGTAGCCATTGGAAGACATTAAGCACTGATGGATTGCGGTCACAGTAAAAACCCTCTGCGGTGGAATTACTTCCACTCCCAGTCACTATTGCTCGAAGTATTCCTTCGTGACTGCAAGTCTCCTTAAATTATGCGGAAAAAACCATTGTGGGTAATGCAACTTGCACTACTCGAAACGAGTAGAATGAGGTGGCAGTTGACTCATAACAGTTGACAAGAAAACAAATCCAAGTAGCTAGCACGTCGACAACCGTCTGCCATGTCGTTGATTGAGGGAGTGCTGAATGCACTATGCGTATGCATGGAGAACGATTGTCTCCGTTAGCATATGAGAAGACGCTACGTCAGATAGCCCATCACAAATGTTAACTGTAGTCTACGGAGGGAATCGGTCGCGTACTTCACGACACGGCAAAATGTTATGTGCGACCGCAAGGTCCTCACAACATTTAGCTCAGAAGATATTACCAGTGAAAACGTATAACTATTTGGACTGTGTTGAGGAGTGGACAATGACTGCACGAGGTTCAACCATAAGTACGTACTCATTTAGCAGTGGCATGTTGAGGCTAACAGCAGGCAGGGGGATTCGGGTGGTAAGCAGACGCTGCAGTGATCAGTTGATAACCCATTTTAATAGTGGATTGGACTCCGAGTGGCAGGGATCGAAGATAGGGTCAAAAATAATTGGAAAATCATCCAATAACCAAGCACATGGTTAGTGCTTGCTCTTTTGATGGAGTGACCATGGTCGCTCAAGCCAAATGCTGATAAAAGCAAAAATCAACAGAACTAAAATTGACTGACACTACACCAGTACTCGTCACGTAAGCACCAGTGCTCAAATGCCGTTGAAAATAAGTTGCACGTTGCAGCACCTAAAGTTAGTGCAAGGCTGATTGTTAAGCAAACAAGACTATTGACTCAGAGATTTGAGATGTGTGTGTGAAACTTTGCGACTCGAACCGATCGGTGATTCCTAGCATTTACGAATTCAAACTGGAGTGATTTTGTGTTAATGGGACTACACGCTGGTAGGTCAGGCGCAACATTTTAACAGTAGAAACATCCAAATGATGTGTGCAGTCTTCCGTCTTGGCACTAAGGAGCTAGGATATGTAGCTCCCTCCAACTTGGCATTAAAGATGCCCGGTGAGGCACCTCCAAAATAATTGGCTCCTCATTGCTTAGACGCAGGTAAAGGGATTAATTTGCATATCCGTTGGATAAGCGATGCGAATCTGATGCAGGGACTGGATGGCTGGGATTTTGGGATATCTGTATGTTGTACAAATGCCTGAATATAAGTATAAGAAACATCCATTCTTGCATACGTTTTTTAAATCGGTTGTTGAAGTGGCCAAAGCGACAGACAATTTGTGGGTGCTCACTACTTGCAACACAAAAAATGAGCCGTGTTTGCACAAATGTGATAAAAACCGGACCCACTTTATGAGCAGTATGAGCCCACTGAATAGACTTTTCGGTTTCCTTGCTAAGTGAGTCTATTTGTTGTGCTTGCTGAACTAATTGCAACCAACGCAATGGCTGCACTTCAGAGTACTGGATTTACCGAATCAGACACTATGCCTTAGGTGCTTATCAGTCGCTAATTAAATAATGTCCATGGTCCTGATTTGCCTCCCATGCTGAATAACTCAAGCTTCGCACAAAATCAAATCCTCGGTTCAAAACAGGCAGAGATCACATCTAGCGAAACACTATTGGAGTCCAACTAGCAGAAAATTACATGCGTCTCCATTCCCTCACTTCGCAGCATTCGAAATACCAAAGCGTAAGCGACTGAGGGGCGCGCACAAATTTGTTTTTGATTTATCCGTTGATTCCAAAATATTCTAACAAACCATTCGCTTAAAGAAAGTGATCGGTAATGGTAGAAAGCTCAACCCGGAATAAAATCTTACCACAAACACATGTCCTTGACAAATAATACGAAGAAAGCGGAGGGCGGTGTGCTATTCTCTCCTTTATGTCCCACTGCCTCATGGTAATTAACTTGTGCAGATATCACATCAAACCGCACAATACTCTCTCAGCAGCTGTCTTTGCGCCTATCAGCATAGCTTTAGAAGAATTGATTTACTAAGCTCATGATTTTACTTCGCGAATGTATAATGGTCTCAAGGCGATACCATATCAGAAGCACGAATCATTGTTTACTCCCGCTGCTCAATCTCAATGTCCATGTCAGATTGGTTCGTGCAGTTGTCAATTGCTAGTTTTGCGCTTGCACCAAAGCAGCAGATGTGGCAAAAGTTGGAAGTACGCCTCCGAATCCAGTACTATTCCTCAGTGTTAGGTATGCCACAATTTGAAAAGGCTACTGGAGCAAACAAGAACCTTGTGCGAGTGAAGAGGCAGCAAAAACTGAGCAGACAAACTTTAGGTAATGCTCTGTGTCAGGACAGCTGAAGCTGGTGGGTGAGGTTCCCAAGGCTTTTCACCAATTTTACACAGGTATCTCGCTGCACTCTTCTTGCAACATCCCCTTGTCTACTCGGCCACCCCTAGAAGCTCACCCATATGTAAGAAGGCAATCTTGGCACAATGCGTTCCTACGATGGTTAAAGCGAGCTTGGCGCTTAATGTTACCCATTAAATGTTAACTGGAAGCAATTTAATGAGTTCCTTATCCCAGGCTACGTGTACCATGACCACCGGCGAAATGATTACTATTTTCCATTTGCAGTCTATGTAGGAAAGTGCGATGCAGCAGCTGGAATAGGTATGTAGTCAAATTGATTAGTTCACTCTATCAATCCACTTTGCTAGCCAAGCCACATGGCATGCAAATGTGCTTTATTGAATGAGGAAGCAACAGATGCACCTTCTTTGCGCAAAGCCGCACTTTCTGAAGCGCAACAAGGCCACTCTTCTCTCCTTTACCCCAAGTTATGTGAATGAAGGATTTTCGCTCTCCTTAAACTTATTAAAGTGTGGACCAATTATGTTTTAGGCGGGTTGATGGCGGGTACCTGGGCCGGTGGGGGTTGTTCGTGTTTGTAGACAGTTTAATAACAGCCTAGAGGTAGATGCGAATTCAGAGAAACTATCTTTTCCTTCACCACACGGGATGCCAAAACAAAGGCCACGCTACACTGTTCACATCGACTTGGCTACAACAAAAAATGAGTAAATTGACAAATAAGTCCAAAAACTGCAAAACCGATAAGCTAATGATTTAAATGAGGCCTTAAGACGTGTACTTGAGTGCGTTCTTTAATCAAAAAGCAGAGTGACGCATAGAGGGTGAGGACTAAACGTGATTTCCGAGTGATAGCACCCATAATGACATTTTGAACTGTTCATTTTTATAAGCTCCAGCATATTTTACGCCACAAATTGACCACCTATCGAACCGCAATTCAAACTCTCTGATGCCACGCAGGGGAAATCCTGGCAAAGAGATAGGGCTGGAACAGACCCGCCAGATAAGTCTCGGAGCCGAATTTAATGGTCCTCGTCAGCTGCGAGTTTTCATAGCCATCATCCTTTCTTTAACCAAATACGCCCATTCTAATGAGGCAGAAATAAAAGACAGTTGGAGTTATACCTTAGTGGTGCACCAACAGTTTATTTTCCATTTGACATTTGTAAAACCCTTCATTAGCTAGTGATGAAATCTATATTTGCGGCAATAATAAGATCTTGCAAGGTTACACCCTGTCCTTGTTGTTTTTCCACTGCACACAAACATGCTTTTGCATAGAACGATATCTGAATGGATGGATGGTTGGTTGGTTTTACATGCTCATTGTGCACAAAGTCAGCAGCCACTTCAAAACAAGCAAGCGGAAGTACGTGCTAAATGCTACGCATAAGTTTACTACTTCGGCGTAAGACCAGGCCAATAAACACAGTTTCTCAGTTAATTTGACCCTTAATTGTTTTATGCTGCAATCGCTTCTTGGAGGCTACTGAGCCCATATTGTATTTCTGTCAGGATCATCGCCTCCACTTATGCATTTTAGCAGTTGGTAAGCACTGAAAGCATTTGCTAAGATGCCAACAGCCCTTGCGGGTAGATCGTCATTGATTTAATGAAATAAGCCAACGGAGCGTCAAGCCAGCACAACAGCGAGGAATCCATTCTCTTATTGTGCTGTTTTTCACTTTACCTTATTTAATTTTGCTCTTCCATCCCAATCCCTCAACACTTTTATTAAGATCCACTCTTGCGCGAAACAATGACCAGGACAAAAGCAACAGCTTTAAATGCAGAATTTATATCTTGTATTGAGCGCTAGTCTACTCGTATAGCACAAAGCTGGGTGTGCGTTCGTTAGAGAGCCCTGAAACGCAAACAAATAGGTTTGTAATCACCGCACTTGTTTTTGCATTTACAACTTATTTAAAAACCTAGTAGCTTATAAGTGTGCATTCAAGTGTTGATCATGCGATATTTCTGCGTCAAAGTCTGAACCATCCAAACTACCGATGCGATGTGACGCAACGCAATGTGATGCGTCGTTTGCTTTATCATATCCACCGAGTTACGCTCAATTAATTTCGCACAACTAAACCGTTCCGCATCGGAGCTTTTACAATTCACGCAAGCAATCTCTGCGCGCTGAATACTCTTGCCTTACCGTGTTTTTGTATCAAGCGAAAATGGGATAGTGTCACGTAGATACCAAGAAAAGTTGCATTTCCTGCTTATATAACAGCGCTGTTTTGCATTCTCACAAATATTCTGCGCCAAATATCTGCAAAGCAGAAGGGATCAAGGCGTCATAGCTTTGACTGCAAAGTATGCCTGGTAGTCGAAGAAGTACCTACAGAAATGATGCGACTCCATGTGCTCAAGCATTGCACCCAACGTTGAGTGTTCCGCAAGGCATTCTATACAGTAAATGCATACTCTTGAATCCTCCGTCACTTGAACTAAAGTGTTGTAAAATGAGGCGTAGAGATGGAAGAAGTTTGCATGCATAGCAAAAGCTGTGCCTATAGAGCAGAGCACACACTGGATTTGAATCAGAGACAAACAGACACCCACTCACAAATATGGCTTTCAAAGAAATGGCTGAGGAGACTCTCATAAGTTATGAATTGACGGAAGCACAGGCTGCACAGCATGTGCCTCCAGACTGTTTTGAGGTTCAAAAGAAAGTACTTTTGTTACTTTTGCACAAAAGAGGACATAAGACAAGGAACAGAGAGAGTTAGCAGTTGTTCCTACCTCTTTGATGCCATAAGAGCTCGCCTAGGGTGTCGCGAGACATTGGGCAAACCGGACAAGGCAGACGCAACCTTGCTGAAACACGTCAAATATGTGTAAAGATGCCACGAAAATTTCTCTTGACATCCAGTTCAATAAAAGCGCATTTCCACTCAATTCAATTTATTTGCTAATGACATGGTGCAAAATCCCTATGCGCAAACGCAAATATTGATGCACAAATGCATGCTCATGCGCGTGTACATGGACAAATGAACGACACCTACCATGATGGTCGCGAACCAAATGTGCAAGCTTTGCGATTTTGCTTGTAAATGTCGCAGAGCACCTTGTGCACCTATGGTCACACATTTCTATGGAGAGGAGGGAGAGTTGCGCGAGACCTTGCAACAGAGCTTGCGATGAAATGAAAGAGTATGCAAGAGAACCACTTGGATCTGTCCTCAACATCGCATGTGATTAAAACGCAGACGAGCTGTAGTCGTGTGCCTTAATCCCTCCTTCGTCGTGATTTAAGCGATTGGCTCCTTAAAATTGTTTGCAAAGAAGACGTATCTTATGTGCCGGGTGTTTTGGGAGACTATTACTGTGTGCGTGGACCAGTACCGCTTCATGTTTAGGCTGCAAATAGCTAAAACTGTTCTGCTAGTCTACAAAACATGGGATGAAGCAAAGGCTATGAGCTGTCATTTTTAGCAATTCAATACCTATCATTAATGAAGGTTCCGTTGATCCTCCTGATTGTGCCACACTCATTATGTCTTCCCATAATAGGCTCACGCTTCCACAATCTGGTTGTTAAAGCGATGAGATTTGCCTAACTAGCCTTGCCTCCTGGTGGCTTGTCTTTATAATAGACTTTCATGCCATGGAAGTAAATGGCGTGATCTGATGTTCAAAATACTTTTGAGTAAACAAGACGTTTCTATGGGACTTGTGCTCGAGGAGGTAAAGTTTGTATCACGACATTAGGGTTGCCCAGCTCTTTCGCTAAATTGATAAATCCTTAAAGACGTAAAGTGGTAGAGCCTTAATTTGTCTTACACCATGGTGCATTGAAGTGGTATTCAGGCGAGTGATATCTCTGACAGCAACCATGGTTGAAGTTATTGATGGGGCAGTTGCCATGCTGACTGCAAATACATCTTCCTTCTTCACTGTCTTACCCTCAAATGCTCAGCCTCATCTATCCGTTCTTTGCAAATAATATGACAACAAACGTGGTGCTCATTAGCTATCTGAGTATTTTCTACTTTGCGATAACTCAACCATTGTCTATGGTGGCCCTTGATTTAGTTGTGTTAACGGGAGGCCAAGAGTAAGAAGGATGATTCTTCCTTTCACTTAGGGAAGCAAATTTGACATTTGTAAGAATGTGCAATGCTGCATTGCCTCCATACACAGCCCTTACAAATGACCTCGCTGCGCTTTGTGCTGTATCCAAATTGCATTTGGTTCATTGGATGCACAATTCTGGACCTCAGCTGTGGTTGGGTTGTGCGGAAGCTCCAGCTGCATTGTTACATTGAAGATTATTATTGCACTCGGGACCCTATCGTGGCATCTTTGTCTCGTTCTTCTCAAGGTTGTCCCTTTTTCTCTTCACCGTTGCTTGAAATAACTATTTAATCAAATGTTGACTTCGGTTTGTCAACATTCGATGACAGATGCTTTGTTGATCCTATGAATGAGGCATTACACGAACTAGTTCCCGATACGGCTGACTTTATACTTTTTAAATTTGCTATTTATCTGATGTGTTTTTTGCACTAAATAGAGCTAAATATTGCGTTAAAACCCTTTATCATCCAGATTCTGAAACCGTCTGTGGCTGAAGTGTTGGTTAATATTAGGAAATAAGGAAAAGTGTTTACGGCTTTGCTGAATTGTGAGATGGCTTCAGTGGCAGGTAAGTGCTCGTTGACCACTGCTCCACCGCACATGGGACGAAGAGAGTTCTCCCAACTGTACATCCTAACAAGCAAAATTCTTGACTAAAATGAACTCACCAAGTGGCTTTTGCGATTGAGTTTCTGGCAAAGAGGGCGCTAACTCGACTATTGGCCTTAATTTTACATCGACTCGCAAGATACTCTGCAGCCGATGCCAAACTTCAAATGTGCATAAAAGGTAACTAAATCGGATCTGGTCTCGCAATTTCCCTTAGCTAAACCTGACAATTTACTAGCTCTGAGCGGTGGCAGTGGGAGGCGGCCTCGCTTACTGCATTCTTAATTAATGGATATAAAGAGGCCAGCTGTTGAGATGACTCGTTTATGAATGTATAGCAATGGACCTAACGATGAGTGTATGTACTGCATGCTGTGAGAAGGTGAGGAAGGAGACTGCTTCAGAAGTGGATGCATCTGCCGAGTAGCAATTGACTAGACCTGTTAATAGCATATTTTTCTAGTTGCTGCAGCAAAACTAATGGTGCTGCTCTGCTGAATAGTGCGAGGCTGTCAAGTACTGTGAGAAGGAGGTGGGAAGTCCGAAGGTGCTGCCACCAGTTTCGCATGAGGTGTATCAGTAAATTCCGGTCAGGCGTGAGAACATTGACCCTAGTAGAATAAGGCGAAAACACTATTTTCTAACGCCAATGAATTAGTGAGGCAACTTTTATATCACCAAAATGGGTTTGTACAGCTTTATTGCCTATTTGGTAGCAGTAAAGCCTTTATTTGCTGCACTAATAAAAGGGCTTGCAGCACTCTCTATGCAAACTGAAACGACTGCATGTCAAGTTTATGGGGTGGATTACTAATGGTAATGCATGATAGGTTGTGCAGTACTAGTGGACCGTATGACATTGCCAGGTGGTAACAGTAGCCTACGTTCTCGTGCGGACGCGTGAAGGAAAGACAACGGGTATGGTTTTGCTTTTGAACTGGAAACCCTTTTGGTTTACACCTCGTGTAACATACTAGTATGGCTTATCTAATCAGGTAAGGTTGAAGTTGATTTTCCAAGTCACTGAGGAGGTGTGCCTCAACGAATACTTCTCACCTCTTTTCAATTTCAACAAAGGCATACTGCATGTCTGATTAGCTACTAGCATTGAAAATCGGAGAGTTACTGAGCGCAAGCATCGCGGGTGGTGGTACTCACACTGTCTATTGCTTGAAATGGTGAGTTATCACAAGTGTTTCGTAGTATCAAAAATAAGCCGGTTTTAATTTTAAGGAAGATGTACATCATTAAATAAACAATCATTTTGCCTTTTAAAACCCCTTATAGACAGGCACACATTCGCACATGCCCATGCACCTTCCCAAATGCAAACACACTCACGTCTACCAGGATAGTGGGAGATCAACGTTGGTGGATGACGATGTACTTTGGCTCTAACACCCTTGTGCATTTCACAAGAACACGCTCTTGAATGGCGACATATTTACACCGTCGATGATCTTGTTTAAGGCTCACTACCTTCTATTATGACTGATTTTGCACCTCGCATGATCGGCGTGAGAGTTCACCTATGCCAACTCAAGACCCCATCACCTTCACCACAAAAGTGCCTGCATTTGATTGATGAGTAGCGATTCTTCTAAACGCCATCCTAACAGTAGTATTTAAATGGTTTAGGCTTTGATTGTCTGCTGGTAGAGAGTTGGGAGGAAATTTGCTTTCGGAACTCAATTTGTCTATGCGTCACCATGTCCCTCCTTCGGCATCTTTACTGCCGATTTCTGAACCGAAACGTCTTCACTACTAAATCAACACCCAGTAGCAGTTGCGTGGTGAGCTTAGCACATGCTTTGACACGCGCTCGGGTAGGCCTGAGGATGGACGAACACGGCACGTGGAAGAAGGGATGAGAAGGAGGCGACATCCAGCCAATGCTGGTGGTAGCTTGATGAGAAAAAGCACATTCGTCACTTCACAACACGCTAGGGTCCTTAAGGTGCGGCGTTGTAGGTTCTGCTGACCGTGATGGCTTAGACACAAAATGCAATGTCGGGACGAGCAAGACATTCACATTGCTATCGCAAAGCCGCAATGTGTCAAGTGCACCGCATTCCCTGTTCAGTGCTTAATTTTAGATCGTCTAAGCAGGTACGTCCGGAGGATAAAGTACTCGTGAGTGAGTGTGCCGTAAATAAGTCCTGACAACCCATGGACCGATCCCAACTAGCAACTATTTGAAGGTCAATAATGACTGAGACCACTGATAACACACATATTAATGGCTGCTACGTCTTTGCATTAGGATGGATAAAACACAGCTTTGTCAGGTGACTTCATTTCTCCATTTTGGAACGCCCAAATCAGAAATAAACTACCGATGTGAAGAAGTTGGACGATTTCAAGTAGCATGGAGAAGAAGGCCAGCACGCTATCACAAATTGAATTTCTACACTTTGAAGTGTGGGAAGAGCCTGCTTTGAGCTTCTTTTTTCAAAAAATTTGCCAAAGAGAACCTGAAGTAACAGAATTTTATGATCTGAAACTCATTGGAAATTGGTTTATGCAAAGGACTAAAGATTCTCTTATGTCTCTTGAGCGATTGGGATGCTTAGCCCGTTTGGCGAATTGGAAGCCATAGGTTATATCTGCTTAATGATAAAACACCAAAGCTTTGGCTGAATGTTGACCAATTGTCAAAAGTAACGTGGAAGAAAGGGGCACCATGTTACCACGAGGTGAATTAGCGTATTCGGCGATGCATCGTAGTGATTCTCAATGTCCTCTAGAAAGCAATTGACGGAAAAGTGCGAGTGACCTTGATTTTGTTTCCGGAGCGTTCTGACGCCTTTTCAACAAATTTGCCATGGAAGTTGCTCTGCATAGTTGAGCTTGAAGGTAGTGACCAAATATCATTGCCAAATAAACTATTTTAACTTTTGCAGCAAGTTAAAAAATACGCAGAGAGATTGTAGTACTTTGTTTATTTGAAATGCTGGTTCCGGTCAGAGTCACAGATGTGGCCGTATTGCCCTAGCTGTGTTAGCTGGCCTTTGAGCCATGCCAGCAGCTTATTTCCCTCTGTCCGTTGAATATATATATTCTACTCTAGCATTCTGCCTTCCTCTGTCTTCGAGGAAGCCTCAGGACGCTGAGGAGATTCTTCGTCTCCTGAGCAATAATAATGCTTAACTCAGTTTGAGGATCCTTGCGCTTTCGGAGTTTTTATGTGCACTTTATAATGAATAGGTACAAATCCATACAGTTTCTGTGTTATTAACATTGGTCGAATCGTACACGGCGGGACGGGTCATTTGTGGCTACAGAATTGAAAGGAGATGCTACCTTACCACACCACAAGCAGAATTTATCATGAGTCAATGAATTTAAACAAATATAGCGCATACCTGCACATTAGGCAGCTTATAGTTAACGTAAAACTCTCTAAATGAGAAAGATGTGGGTCGCAGAGTGGTGCAGCGAGGAGGAAATCAGTCAGAGTTACTCGAGACATGCTATCAGCTACAATGCCCATCACTGCCATATTTCTCACTCTTCAATTTACTTCCAAGGTCTCGACCCGCCCCGGTTCGGCCGAGCAGTTTGTGCCTATTTTGTCCCCACTAATTCATCCATCTCTATCCAAAGGACGTCAAAGGCCAAAGATTGGGGAGTATTTCACCCGATCTATCTTACCATAACACAAACATGATGATGCGGGCTTGCATTTAGTAAGTTGTGAGTCAACCTTACGAATTCCCACAAGTTCGTACCCAATCTTGCTACGATTCATCCAGATGTTTCAAATGCATTGTCGGCATTAGAGCAAGAGATTCGTAAAGATATTTGTGATTCCAGCGAAGGCGTCTGCAGTTAATAACAATTGCCTTTGGCAAATATTCTGGTCTTTTCTTCCTCCGATGGAAGTCAGTGTTTCGTTTTAAGGGCATAAGGAGACGGGATTTTTCAAAACATGTGTTGCAGATGTCTGTGCCTAAACTTCATGCCAAACCAGAACCTCTCTTTTTAGGTTCAAATCCGCTAATCCGTTTGGAGGTCGACAAGGATAAGTAACAGAGAGAAAGGAAAGTGGGTGGGATGCACAAAATTGGTGAAAGTTGGATAGCTCACTTCTCCCTTAATCAATGAAGTTGTTTGTCTTGAATCGTGCCTTTTCACTTTACCCATCCTTCCCTCTATGACCACTGTTTTAAGCTGTTGCATGCAAAATAGGTTCAACAGAATGAACGTGCGGCTTTGGTGAGTAGTCACTGCCACAAATCTTTGCTAGAAGCACCTAATACCTTCCGATCACCCGCGTGACATTTTAAAGAGCGGAACTCCAAAAGGTCTGTCGTCGTCAACGGCTGGAACCTCAGACACTTAGGAGAAATGAAACATTCTTAATACAATAGAATCATATTTACTTAAAGGATTTTCTCCATATTAACCACATCTACTAAGTTGTTTTACTTGAAGAGGCCATTTTGGTGGTCGTGGGTTAAATGGCTTTCAACTGGCCTTCAGAGTGCGATAGAAATGCGAGGTGTTTAACATGCACTACATTTTCCACAGACATAGGTATTGTAGCAAGTTTGAAGAACTCACCTTCTGCCGTGAGTGAATTACAATAAACTCGATGATAAGTTGCAGAATTGAACGCCTTGCATATTGCTAACATTGATCTATTAATGCACAAAAGGCAGGGTAAGAACTCTTTGGAGTGCTATCGAATCTAACTTAAGTAACGTGCAAGGAAATGGTAAAGCGGTAATTTGGACTTGGCTCAGGTGCATTTCCGTGGAACTCGAGACCCTCAACGTCATAGTCACTGAGAAGATCCCGAAATTTACTTTGATTTTTCTTCCTCATAGTAAGCAGCGACACCTCACTTAAAATTCGGACGAGTTTAAGGTATAAGGGGATTAAATGCACCGACGAGGATAATCAACGCAGCCGCCAATAACTCTGAATGCAATTTCCAAAACTGCTTAGCTCAAAGCATTGTAAACAAATTAACATTAACTGCAGCTAAGTGGGTGCTTTTGAACAGTAAGCATGCTATTTGTACACATCAATGCACATATATAATGCATATTCGAGGACCGGAACTGTAAACCTTATTGACAAGCGCGCGCATTTCCATCCAGCTGTTTAGCATCAGAGACTGAGCTTGAGTGAGCTTCGTGTCTAGGTCCGACTCTGACTGCGTTCTCCCAGTCACCGGCATCTTCTACCGGTAATTGATTAGCACTGAGCTTGTAACGAATCACGGCGCTTAAAGCGCAGCCAAGGCAAGAACCAGACAAGTAAAAGGGAGTACCGAGTGAGACTTGATTTATTGTGCTTTCATAACCATGCAGAGGGATGAGAGTCTCTGGGTGCCTAGAGAGAAACGTTTCTGTGGATTTGAAAATAACCTCAGTGTTACCGCCTCTACACGATAGGCCTGGGCATGCGGAACATCTGCGTGATTTAGCTTTTTATTCGAGCACAACCATTACGAGTAGCCACGTTATTGAGCATTTTTGCACTTACCCAAACGCGGTTTGTACTTGCACTAAATTTCACTTCCATCCCACCATGTAACAGTGCTTTTGATTAAGCACTTGAACTCCATCAAGCGCAACTGCTTAGTGTTGACGTTTTCCATTTTAGCCACTTATTTTAACTTATTTAAAGCACACTTCTAAAAGGTGGAAGTTGGCTAAGATGTTAGTGTTGTTGATTGCAATAAATGATGAAATGTCATTCCTTTGTTCATGGCATCGCTGCTTGTAAGGCGAATGCCATTCGCACTTCCCTTCTTCGGTAGTCTATATTGCGTCCTACACCATCTCAGTAGACGTTTGCTTTCCCACTCGGTCTACCTTAAAACCAAAGATTTTATCATGTGAAGTGAGGATTGGGGAAACGTTTTAAAAATATAATAGCTAAACTAATGGAAGCAGACTTATGCAGACAGAAAATAGGTTGCCGAAGGGGCGCTTATGGGGCGGTATTACGGCCCACTAACATTCAGTTGAGCAGAGTCATTTGAGGGTTACTAAGAAATTCGCAGTCAATTTTGATGTCTTAGTCAGACAACGTATTTTATTCTAGTTGGAATCGATTACACTGCCAGAACTGCAATGACGGAGCAATTTTCTCTAAATAAATTTAAGTTTTGCATCACTGATTAGGCAAGATTTGTGTGAGATTTCTCTCTCTTTCTTTGTTATAATAAGAAGTGACTTAACGATACAATCCTTATATCTAATTACTCCCACCATATATCGCTACTACCATAAAATATCGCTCCGCATGTTCCAATGCCAAGATGAATGTCATTCAGTGCCTGATAAATATCCGGCTTGATGAGGCAAGACATCTCAACGAAGCTGCGTCAGTCTTAACTACCTTTTGTCGAACCATAACTCTATTATTCGTTAATGCTGATATTTGCGTGCATGTGCAGCTAAGGCACCCACACACACACGCCACCCACAATAGCGTTGCGCTCTTACTATGTGCATTGTGTTTAAAGTCACCTATCGCACACCGTTTGTGGGCAATCTTAATGTCTCCTTGAAAAGGTTATTTAATTTTTTTCTTAAGAGGCCTATAATTTGCACAAATAGGCACACGTGAGTATCACGGCCATTGATTTTGGCAAACACATCCAACCATCAACTTTGATCACCAACTTTGCTATTTTTTATCATTTCCAGTTCCACCGCTGACCACAGAGAACTAAGTTTAGCCAAGAAGAATAGGGAGAGGCATGGGCGCATAAGGATTAGATAGTAGAGGGAAACTGGATTGGAGCATGCTAGAAGAAGAAGAACTATTAAACACCAACCTCGACTATAAAGTGGTTTATTTAGGTAATCGTGACAAGTTAGCATGACTTAGTCTTTGGTGCAGAATTTTACTGTGATAGTGGGTTCTTTCTAGCTCGATTTCAGCCTACTTATGGCATTTGCGTTATGTTTTAGTGAATGACACATCATTCGTTGCTTGTGAAAGCAGCAACTTGGTGTCCACTCTGAAAGGCTGCGTGCGTATGCGTTCAACAAACGCAATCACCATTATAGCCAACTCTGTTGAGTTGTAGCTTTGGTGATTGAGAAATATTTCAATGTATACAACCTCAATTGTCAGCTTGCCATCATGGGACCATATTGTGCTGACTTCCGCGGTACTCGTTTACGAATGCAGCCATGTACTTCAATGCCAAGGCTGTCTGTCATCAGCTTTGACACAATATCTTAATAAGAACGACTTCCATGTGTTGAAAGGGAGGGATGATTTGCCATGCGAATGCTCAAAATAAGGAAAACGTTGTCTGATCATTTTCATTAAAGTCGCCAGCCTTTAGGTGCATCAGTGTCTTGTGCTCCTCTCAAATTGGAAAACTAGGCAAAGCACTATTACGGTGCACTGCAAAGAAATGAGGAAGCTAGAATTATAATCCAGTGGATAGAAGTCGACTTTCTCCTCTCATCAAAGAGCCATAATCCTTGACTGGCCCTTACGCTTTAGTGAAGCGCATTTAAAGTAGTGGAGTTGGCAACACCGTGTTGAGAAGCAATGCAATGGACTTCGAACCTCTTGAATATGTACTTTGCTAAGATGCCTAAGCAACTTTTGCTTGCAGCAAGACTACGTAGCGTACACTGTGATTTATTTTTCAAAGGTGAAAGAACAACAAGCCGCTTTTAAATTAAAATAATTAAAGACCGAGGTGTCAGAATATGTGCAAGAGTTGTTTGGTGGTTAGGTGATGGAGCAGTTGGTTTTCATCCACTTCACTGAAGCGGTCAGCAAAAGTCAGGCAAATGAATATCACGTTAATGCAGAAAACGAACAGGTGACAGATAAATGGACTACACAACTATCACTATATTATACAGGTATTCTGCATGCATTACAGAATGAGCTGCTTGAGAGACGTCTGCTGGCAGAAAATCTGCAATAAAATGGAAGTTAAGTGGACAATTGCATGGTTTTTTTACTCTTAAACAGTAGTCCGCACATCTTCTGCACTGTTATATACCTCTGAATAGTAAGGTACTTTGGTTTTGGGTGACCGTACCTCCCTGAATTTCGATGCACTCTACAGAATATTACCGTTCACAGATTTCCTGTTAAACGGATTGCAAATACGAATGAGACCTATCTGTTCGGTTTAAATAGGGAACGCCAAAATAGCTTTTTTCTCATTGCCCAAGGAGATCGCGACTAATGGGGCAGCTACGTCTGCACTGCAGACACCTCAAGATTTTAAAACGGATGCAATGCTCTTTTTCATGATGCATTTTAATGTGCAAGAGGCAGTCAGTATGTGCAAATCATCTCGCAAAGCTGACGTCATCTGCCCTCAAAGAGGAGAAAAAGACAGTGTTTCCAAAGAAGAAGCATAACCTTCATCGTTGTAATCTAATTATAGTGTTAGTAATGAAGAATACACCCACGCAATCAATCCACTCATTTTACAGAAACCCAATTTTAGCATTAAAGGCAATTACAGGACCCGTTTTGCTGGGAAAGGGCCAGCGGTAAAGGTAGCAAGGATCCATTATGCACCAATCCAATTCGTCTAACGCATTAGTACTCTAATGTTTGGGAAATAAAAAACTTGAAAACAACACTCCAGTACCGTCAACCACATTACTGCTGCCGAAGCCAGACTCTGAATCTGTAACGGTCTAAAATTGCGTGTATACTCGGACGAAGAGGATTAAGGTTTGACCTGGCACGCCATCCATTAGATGCAGGCAATGGTAACCACCTCACTGTTGTGACAACAGCGTGAAGTGGTTATTACTTGGTGGGACAGGATTACATCTGCCAATCATGGGTTATGGATAAACGACTATTATTGTTTTCGTGCTAAAACATATCATTCGCAGTAGAGCTAAAGAGCAACCAAAATCATTGTGGAAGACAAAATATTGCTTACGCGGCATTTAATTCTCAACTTTCAATCGACCTGAATGGAGGGCAAACCGAAAAGCCAGAATAGACTTTGTGGTATGCGCAAAGCCCCAAGCGGATCACCACTTCCTACAATGGCATATTACAACCATAATGATTTCAGGTTAGCTGAACGATTTCAGAAGTGTTGGGTGCTTTGGGACGATTCATATTTCTATCCAATGCCTAGTTCTCCTAACACTGTTTCTCCTCATGTCATGCATTTGTTCATCTCACTGCAATTACTTTTGTGTTAACCAGCCATCAAATAAGACGGTGTTGAAATATCTTCTTGAAATATGTTCCAAATAGCCAAGGAACCTAGTGTAGCTCCATTGAAATGCTCTTCATTAAAGGGCCTCAAATGTTATCCGTGTTGCTAACGCTTAAAGCTAGGGATCTACAGAAAATAATTGATTGGGATGTTTTGAACTACTCGTTTGTTTTCTACTTCTGGGCCCAAATAACGGTTGAGGTTTCCGCCCATATGCCAACTATTTCCTCGTAAGCACCACTGTTGATAATTTGAACTATGAGCTAGCTGAAGCAAGCGAATTCAACTCTATAGTTCTGAAATGACTCGTCTTACACAAAATAAATTCAACTTGGGATCATTTAATGTTAGTGGTCTTCGGAGCATTAGAGGCCCATCTAGTCACAAAATATGGCTATTTTCGCGGCTGAGCAAATTGTTTAGCTTATTAAAACAAGCGCAATCTGTTGTAATTTACGTAGCTCATTTAAACTCCTTCGCAATTCACTGCAACCCAAATTACTGGCGTCTCATCCCTCAGCGCAAACTCTTACTAAATCATTAGACTGTTCAAGGCTTTGTACACGAAAATACTTTGCCGATTAAAATGCATGAATAACAAACATTTTGTGGTTAAAATCAGCCACTGCAAACCACTTTCTGAAACCGCAATCCTTTGAAGAAAAATTTAGTAGACCCTACTAAGTGAGTGGGAAATAAACCGAATCAACCCACTTTTATGCAGCCCAGTGTGTGAGAACTAACACTTGCCTTTCCTGCTATTCACTTTATATGCGGTGATTTGAATCGGCCTAATCATTTCGCAATCCTCTTTTAGGTTCCTGCATCAGAGATTGACATTGCTTCATTCCTCAACGCGCATAATTTGCAGCACTATCAATGCATCTGAATTTAAAGATTTGCAAGCATCTCGGTGAATGATATTTTGCCGCTCAAACCAACGATTGAAATGCACTTTAATACCTACTTATACTTGAGCACTAGGGAGCTGGGTAACCGCTACTATAATGCAGCATTACAAATGGGTAAAGCAATCTGCATTCAGACGCACCATTGTACGTTTCGCGGCCTCTGATTCTGCAGAATTCGGAGACTATTAAAATTATCGTAAAATAGATGCCTTCAAAGTCGACGTATTAGTGGGATGTCAGCAAAATAAAAAGGGTTCAAGCAACCAGATTTTTGTTCTTTTTTCAAGCAAAATTATTAGGCTTTGTGGAATGATGTCACTGGACGCGCGTGCTGACGTCAAATAAGCATAAGTTGGCGTTTTATGGGTGAAACTCTCCTCTCGCTATTGGAGTACAAGAACGACGTGCTTACTTCATTAAGTAAAAGCCTGTGGTAAATCACCAAATGTATTCACGTTCCTTACCTCATTTTTGTTTGCATGCAGCAGCCAGACATTCAGGAAGTTGGCAACTTAACTTGAGTCATGCGTTTGTCTTTGTAGGCATCTTTCGCACGAAGGAGAGGAGGACACTTGTAATTTGAACCATCACTTCATGAGGTGGAACAGATTGTAAGTAATCTGTTTAAAGCAGAAATAGCATGGCAAAAGGTCGTATTATTGTTGAGTGAACACGAACGAATGGCAGCTGACGCATGTCCTGTGTCATAGTGGCCTGTGGTGGAAAAGGATGGATTCGGCAAGCGCGAGTTATGACTGCGGTAAACGTTGTAGATGAAACTATCGAGCATTTCCATTACCTTACGTGACTATAGTGGCAGATGCGCTAATTGAGCCAGTGCTTCTTTCCATTGCTGTGCAAAGTAAATATGTTTTTAAAGGACTCGCAGAGATAAATGTTAGAGCTGAGACATAGCAGTGTAATTAACTTGTCATACGGGATAAAGCATGTCATCGCACATCATACCTGCGCCTCAAACTTACAATTGGGCGAGGTTTTAACAGGCTCGGTGTAGTTAAAAATGGGACTAATACTCTTCAGTCCTTTCGCGGTTACATTACAGATTGGATTTGATCTCAGTCCAGAGAGCGTAATGTTCTCATTTGAGAGCAGTGTGATGTTCACTCTGTAATAGAAGCAACTTCCACCGCAGTCACTGTAATCGCATCTGCATATTGTTCATCCAATTTCTCAACCTACCAACTGAGCTCAAGAAAGGTAGGTCCAATACGATTTCATTTGGAGAATAGTGGGAGCAAGGACCTCTGTTGTTGCTGTAGCAAAAAAGGCGTTGTTGAGCAAGCGTGTTTGATCACGTTTCATTTAATAACAGAAATGTGGAACATTCCACCCAATGTCATGGAAATAGTAGCAGTGCTTAAGAGCATTCTAAGACAACCTTGATTAAGGGTACTAAAAGCGTTCTACTTGAGGTCATAATTATTGGCTGGTAGACATTTGAGTTCGTTATGCTTCTCTCTGAAGGCCATGTTTCACTTGAGAAGATGCAGAGGCAGTTCATTAGACCGGATTAAACCAAGGCGCCGGTTCGTAAGTAAAATTCCACACAAAACATTTTTTTCTCTGCTACCAAACATGGTGTTGCTTTGTTTTGAGGTCCCACGAAAGCACAAGTTATTACAATGGAGAAGGAAATAAAACTTCAACGGTTGTCGCAAGGTCATGTGCATTCAACCTAAAAGGGCATCAAATTACCGAGCGTTGACTTCTGCCAAGTAGAACCTATAAGCGGTTTTGTCTAGTTGCGGTTGATACGGCTTTTTGTTCCACGCATGGTAAACAATAGCTTACTTTCAAATGTGGGCACATTGCGAGAACGGATGGCAGCAAAAAGCAATAGCATTGGTAAGAATTCAAAATGCATGGATGAGTGCGCGCTCGAAAAATAGAAAAAGAAAACAAGCGCTGCAACGATCCTCAGTGCGACACTTGTGTATGGCTATGGAAAGGTTTTGTGTCTAGTCGACCTTATGGATATGATTAGTTGCTTCGGTAAAATGGTACGGACTGACAACAGATAATATTAACTGCATGACTTCACACGTCAGAAATGCGCAGTCAAGCTTGTTACCTACGAGAGCATTATGAAAGATTATCTATACATTAACCTAGGACACTTAGTTAGTGAGTACAGTGCTGCCAACTTATTATTAATAGGTTTTGATATAATTTGCCGTATTTTGATCCAGAAACAATCAGTATGTTATGTCGACCAGGTTGGCTCCGTCCTCAAATATGTGAAGTAATTTAAACATGCTCAATTCCATTCATGGTGTAAAATACAAGTAGAAAAAAGTCACAACGTGGTTCGCTAAAAACCATGGTGAGATTTGTAACAAATATTCGTTTGGAAAGATTTTATATATGCGCCTAGTAGGGCGTGGTCAAGCATTAGGGCCCGACACAAGACGATCCCGTGATTTCCCTGCTAGTCGTTGCAGCCAAGTGTGCAGTTTCCCCACAGCCATTTGTCAATTCAGCTTCAATCTCTGTGTCCTTAATGTCAGCATGAGATAGCATTTTCTTCCAAACGCAGATAAAGCTAAGACTTTTTGCTCATTTGACACTCGCAGGTAATTGACGAATTGCGCCAGCCTTCAAAGTGGCTAATCTCAAGGTCTTGTGGAAGGAATTTGAAAACAACTGAAACGCAATCGATCCTCACATCGTGGCAATTTTACTGGAA